>JAJGRW010001054.1:0-103388 GCA_025461045.1 Carex parvula | reverse complement strand
ATAACTCAAAATTTAAAACTTAAAAGTCAAATAAAACCGTTGGATATGATCTATATTTATCTATGCACGTGTAAAAAATTATGACATTTCAATTTGGTTTTGGTTGTCATCAAGAGCTTGTAAAAAACGTACTAATGTGGATAATTTCTAGACGTTGATTTTTCAACTTATTGATTCACATAAAAATAAAATCAAAATGTGATAATTTTTTATGAGCACATAGATAAAATGATGTAGATCATATCCAACGGTTTTATTTTGACTTTTAAGTTTTAAATTTTGAGTTATTAAAGTTTTAAAAATGGAGGCATGGTGGAGGCATGAAAAATGGAGGCATTGGAACCCTCCTCTAATTGTATAATGTTCAATTTAAATTTCGCATGATCACTACCTTCCAATCCATACAAATATATGAGAAAATTAACATAATTTAACAAAGCAAGAACTAAATATTCAAGAAATATATTTTACTTACATAAAAATGCTTTCATAATTTATATGGTACTTAGTTATCTCTATAATTTTAATTATTGTAAAAGATTGGTACCAACTAGTCAACTACCAAGGGACTCCGAGTCTGTATTCTCTGCATTAATTACAAGGGAAATACATGGGTGTAGAAAAACTGAAAGGAGGTGACAGTGTGAGACAGACACTGCAGAAATGCTGACAGCTGGGACCCAGCGACAGCTATGATTATGATTAGTAGCCTGCTATGCTTTGTAGAATCAACCTGTCATTCCCTGAATTTTTTCCTCACAATAAAATACAATTGATGAAATAAATTTAAAATTAAATAATAAAACAGATATGATAATAAGTTAATGACCTGTCAGTCGGTCAGTGATATATGTACCAGATGCTGAGCTGTCGATGTCTCGTACAACACCCCTGACACCTGACCCCACCTACCTCAAATCCCAAAAAAGGAATCTATAGTTTGAAATATGACTGGGAAGTGAGGAGTGAGGAGGAGGAGGAGCTGTAAAGGCTAAAAGCAGCCTGCAGGTGGTGGTAGGGCCGGCCAAAGAGCGTATCTCGCAGGTTGAGTTCAGTATTTCCACTTGCATTACAGTTGCATCATCAATTCAATTCAATTCAATTCAATGGGGCCTTCAACTTAAGCCTTTGCTTTGCTTGCGTCCCTTAAATGCACATCTAATAATAAATATCAGTTGATTTGTTTCTCTTCCCCTCTGTAAAGTTTCAGTGCAAATCTGCTTCGTCACTCAATTCTGAGATTTGTGCTAGCACACATCTTAAAAACACTTTCTTAACATTCAAAAAACGAAGCCGTCCTATAAAATTTCATACGATAGATTATAGATGCAGACACGGATGCGGCGGATCTACAGCTAAATTTATATGGTACTTAGTTATCTCTATAATTTTAAAATTTTAATTATATATAGTATTTTTAATTAATTTTATTTTTAAACTTTATATGATTCAGCTCCTCTCATATAATCAGGGGCAAAGGGGCAAAGATAGCATACAACAGGGGTAGACAACTGTCTACTTTGGAATTTCTTTTTTAATTTGGACCAGTTTCAAAAACGAATCTTGTCTATCTCTGAAAATTAAATTTGCCTACTCCTGGCTAGCCCAGGAAAATTAAATCTGCCTACCCAGAATTTTTAATTAGCGCTACTCGCTACCCTACTAAGTTCAAACCCGCTAACTTAACCAACCCGCTAGTCCGCTACCCTTCTAATTTCTAAATAATAGAGAGGCAATTGAGACAATTGTGCAGGAGAAAAAGTAGCAAGGCGCAGAGGAGAAAAAGAGATCGCGGAGGAGAAAAAGGAGCGCGCACAAAGGAGATAGCCTCAGCTATGCCGACGCCGTGAGCCCGTGACTGGTACGGTACCGCCTCTTTTCTCTTAACCCTATTTTTTTAAAATTAGATAATAATAGAGTTTAGCATGTATAATGTGTACATTCATGAATGGCTTGATCTAACTTGGAGTTTAGCAAAGCTCAAAGATAACTCTAATTTTTACATTCATGAATGGCCGTGAGCCTGTGACTGGTACTGGTACGCTCTTGAACTTTATACCAATTCCATGTATAATTTGTACATTCATGAATGGCTTCATCTAACTTGAGTTTAGCAAAGCTCAAAGATAATCTAATAAAAAAGTTCTTCTAGTTTGTTCTGTTTTTTAAATAGAAACGATGATAATGTTTGCAAAGGAAATAATGAGAAGAAAATAGAGAAGGGAGCTTAGATATGAATTACGTTCAAATTAGTTGTTTACAGTGGATAAAAAATGTCTATTTTATAAAAGAATGATAGATTTGTTCTTTATTTTTCATCTAGTCTAAATTATAGATGAGTTATAAATTACAGAACCATTTCTAATTTATTGTAATACTTATGTGGCTCTGTTGTTTAATTTAAATTTGGCACTAATTTGTGATATGTAAAATAATATTTGTTATAAATTTTTGCTGAGTTGAAATTTTTTATATTCATTTTATTATTTTGAATTCTTATTTATTTTGATTGATGTTGTAATTTTATTATGTTTAATTTTTTAATATTTTGTCTACCTCTGATAAAAATCCTGGCTTCACCACTGCATAATGCTAAATGCGTGTTTGTAAATTAGTGATTAGATTTGAGCTTAAATTCTAGTATTTCATTTACCACGTATATTGTGCATTTTACCTTTCATCCCCTTGAATGTGAAGTTGTTGAATAGATGCTCATTATTAGTGACATAGCAAATCGTGTTGGTATAGCAATTAATATGCGTAAACCTAACAAGTCAAAGTGCGAGCTATATTAATTAATTAGTATCATATTAGTTTTGCTATATATGTGAGTCGTAAACCTAACAGTGGCTCCACAGCATGTATAGTTGTTAAATAGCAAGTACCAATTAAGTTGATAGATCATGTAATTGGCAGTGTACCATAATAATTGTATATTTATCATCTGGCATGCACCTTGTATTGTAATTGTATGCGCAGAATAATAATTAATTCCCCGGTTGTACCGAAAGATAAAGATGAAGATTCATTTTTCCAGCTGGTCCACTGGTACAACTAGACCTTAATTTCTCCTTTTGTTAAAAAATTAAAATATACTCATCACAGTATCATGCATTAAAAAATTAAAATATACAAAGAAAACAGAACAAATTATAAAATTGGCCTCAAACTAATTAATGCACCGATTATTAGAGGAAAAAGACAATTAAAGTTTGCTAATGGAATACATCAAGGATCATGCATTCATGTCTGCATCCGGTTGGGTCTAATACAACACATACAATTATTAGAAGTGGAAAAAGGTAATTAAAGTTTACTAATGGAATATGACAACTAAACTGCCGACATTTTTATTAATATCCAAAGTTTAATACAAATTATTATTTATGCCCAGAATCCAGCCCAATATCGAAAAATGCCCAAGCCGGCCAGAAAATGGCCGGCTTACTCTTTTTTTTTTTTTAACCCGCAAAAAACCCTATATATACCCCTTTTTCTCTCTCTCCTCTCACAATTCTTTCATCTCTCAATCGAATTCTCTCTTCTTTGAGGTAAATTTTTTTTATCTAATTTAATTTTTAATTTATTTATTTTAGGGTTTAGGATTTAGGGTTTAGGATTTAGGGTTTAGGTGTTATAATTTAGAGTATATTGTTGTAATTTAGTGTAATTAGTACAGTTGACCAATATTTAGTGTATTTTGGTCCTTTTTATCATAATTAGGCTGATTAAGCGTAATTTAGTGTAATTAGTACAGTTGACTAATATTTAGGGTATTTTGGCATTTTTTACCATAATTAGGCTAATTAAGCTTAATTTGACCGAAATTAGCAAAGTTGACCAATATTTAGGGTATTTTGGCCATTTTTACCATAATTAGGCTAATTAAGCGTAATTTGACCGAAATTAGCACAGTTGACCAATATTTAGGATATTTTGGCATTTTTTTTACCATAATTAAGTTAATTAAGCGTAATTTTACTGAAATTAGCACAGTTGACCAATATTTGAGTATTTTGGCCTTTTTTACCATAATTAGGCTAATTAAGCGTAATTTTACCGAAATTAGCAAAGTTGACCAATATTTAGGGTATTTTGGCATTTTTTACTATAATTAGGCTAATTAAGCGTAATTTGACCGAAATTAGGTTATTTTAGACCAATATTTTGGGTATTTTGGCTTTTTTTTACTATAATTAGGCTAATTAAGCGTAATTTGACTGAAATTAGGTTATTTTAGACATCAGGATGCCTAGAGCACGGTTTACCCCGCTTTTAGTAGTAGACGAGCCGATCAGTACCAGCAGCACGGAGCACATCAGTCCTCTCCTGTGGATTCCCCACAGCGAGCACCGGGTCTCACTGGCTTTTCGTGAGGTACGTTCCTTTTCTTAGATTTTCTTTAAATTTTATTGGGTTTAAATTTTATTATGTTATCACCATGCAGATTACCTTTTTCAACGCAGGACATGGGTCTTCTAGATGTGAAGTTGCGGTGCGTTCACATGCAATACTACGATATGATGGCCTCGTACCTCATCAACCTGGGTCTCTACTAGGTTGTGGACATCGTGCGGACAGAGAAAAACATCATCAATGCATCTCTCATCGCTGGACTGGTGGAGCGATGGCGTCCCGAGACGCACACGTTTCACATGCCATTCGGAGAGATGATAGTGACTCTCCAGGATGTGAGTGTTCTTTGGGGTTTGCCTATCCGTGGCATACCCGTCGGCGGCGTCTCTGACAGCACCAGATTCGTAGGTGATGTCGAGGAGTTGTTAGGAGCTGAGCCTTCCCATATCATTGGGGACAATGGGAGGTCGAAGTTCCATTTGAAGATGACGAGGTTACGTGATGGACCTTTTTATATGTTTCGTATTGCAGATATACACATGGCTACGTGATGGATCTTTTTGGTTATGTCATGTTTCCTGATTCCAGCGGTGACCAGATGCCGATGATGTATCTCCAGTTGTTGATGGACCTTGAGCGGCCATCGCTGTACAACTAGGGTGGGGCTGTCCTGGCGTATCTGTACTCCCACATGTGCCGTAGTAGTGAGGTAAGTCACCAACTCTTAATTTAATGTAAATTATTTAATCAATCAATCCATCAAAATACACTGACGTGTAATGTTCTTGAAAATGCAGCCGAATGTGAAGTAGATGTACGGGCCGGTACTCCTGCTTCAGCACTGGTCGTGGTCACGGCTACTGGTGGGCCGTCCTATCCCCAATGAGGCGCCGCAATGAGGAGAGCCGAGTATGTGGAGATGCCCGGTATACGGCAAGAAGTGGCACAGTGGCCACAACTACTTGGATCGGACCTACGGTGCTACCGTTGGGATCAGGCCAGTCCGGTCAGAGATACAGAGTTTGTCATCCGTTCTTGTTGATTGGATGCCCTACGAGCAGTTTTACATGGAAAACCTCTTGTCGGGCAATGTGGGTGACCAGCAGGAGCAGGAGATGTGGTTCTACCGAGGTCCACTTATACACTTCTAGATAGTGGAGCACCACTTCCAGATCGGGTGCTCCGCCAGTTTGGTCGACCGACATTCATTCCCGCAGACCCATCTTTGCCGAGGTCTACGCACAGAGACCTGCACAGGTAAGTCGTAGTCTATTGTCAAATATCTCATATTACTTGATAGTTTTGTATTGCAACTAACGTCTTCCTTACAGGATGAACCACCGAGGGCGGCTGGATAAGGACTAGAGCACCCATTTTGATGCATACTACAGGACTGCCCAGGATCCCCAGCAGATAGACTTCTATCATGAGCCAGATGGAATTATTCAGACCCAGGAAGATCCCCAGTTGAGGTACGATACTTGGTACATGCAGATCTGCATGGCCAGCGTCTATCTGCAGGGCGATTACGATGCCCATCTCCGCGACAAGATCCGTAGTGATGATGGTTACCATCCCAACGGCCGTTCATTCACTCGCCAGGTAAATCACCTAAAACTACATAGTTTTTCTCTAACTTAATAGTTCATCAAGGTTTGATCTGACATGCCAATTTTGTTTCAGCTTTTGTCGGGAATCAAGGAGTGCGCTCATGGGATCTCCACGATGGGCAAGAAGAACTGGTGATATATTGGGTACCGCATTCTCAAGAAAAATGCAAATGCGGTTGAGGATGCCGGGCACGGTGGGAAAATCATCACGATGCTGCGAGACGCCGGAGAGAACATCAACTGGCGTGAGATAGATCTGATCGAGCCTGACCCGGAGCCGATTATTGGACAGGAGATGCCACCTTCTCCCGATTCGCATCCAGAGTGGGACTACCATAATTGGGTATTGTCCAACGTTGCGTGGCAGGCATGGTACGACGAGCATGGACGTCCGGTGCAGACTCAGGTATGTCATACTTCAGTATTTGTCAGGTTTTAATAAATTTCTTCATTCAGATCAAATTTAATAATTTATGTGTATGATTGCAATGTCCGAGAGAGATGCCACCACAGCCACCACCTGCGGAGACCGATACTTCTGAGTACGAGTCCCACTCGTACAGTCTTCAGGACTTCGGGGTATACGATGAGGATTTCATGTCGGCATCGGCATGGCCCCGATATGGCACAAAGAGCCTGCCTTTGAGACTGAGTTCGCCGCATCTATCTTTAGTACACCTTCGCTAGTACAGACTCTCCCCAGGTGATTCCATATGGGATACTGCCAAGCGGATATGCAGGTCTGCCGATGCCCCAGATGAGGCCGAGAGAGAGACAGAGCCTAGCCGCGCTGGCGCCGGGCAAACGCCGGAGTACCACCTCAGCGATGGTCCCCCTCTCCGTTTTAGTTGTATTTTTACTAGTTTTGTACTATTTATATTTGGTATACTATTTATGTTTGGTATATTTGGATTCTCTTATATTTCGGTTCTTTTGTATGTGTGTTTTTATGGTACTATTTTTATATTTTACAGGTAAAATAAATTATCATGATAATGCTAAACATAAAATATTACAACATTAAAATAGCAATACAACATAACAAATAAACTGAAAAATATTTAAAAAAATTACATAAGTACTTTAAATAGTAAAAATAAACTCTTCAAGATTAAACCGACATTTTTATTAATATCCAAAGTTTAATACAAAATTGCGGGTTAAAAAAAAAAAAAAAAAAGAGTAAGCCGGCCATTTTCTGGCCGGCTTGGGCATTTTTCGATATTGGGCTGGATTCTGGGCATAAATAATAATTTGTATTAAACTTTGGATATTAATAAAAATGTCGGACTAAACTGTGTTGCTAAGCCTAAATTATTAACTAAGCCATCAACACATATTTAGGATAAAAATGCATAAATAAATGCATGGTTAGCAGCATTAATTTGCTGACGCCAGCCGCCACCGACAAGTGGTGTATAAAATTAGAAGGGAAATTAAATGCATCGTACTTGCTCAGAAAAAGTAACTTTATTGGGAACTAATTAAATTTAATTATTTTAATCAAATATACTCTAGATCGTCCGTACAATAACACTAATTAAGATGGCATTAGCAACTTTTGATTGTAAAGGTAATTAAGATGGAATTAGCGGTTTCTAATTTGTTTTTGTTTTACGAGAATATATAAGACGAGACAGAGAGAGAAACCAAGTTATTCCAGCAGCGCATCGCTGTCGCGTCGCAATCCCAGCAAAGATATTGTTGCTGCCTCTCTCTGCCCGTGTTATATACCTTTTCTGGGATAAGCCAGCCAGCCAGGGAATAGGGGATATTCTGGCTCTTATCCTTCTTTCACCATCTATTCTATTTCTCTTTCTCTTTCTCTCGTCAAATGGATGCAACGCAATGCACGCACATAATTTGTGTCGTGTGCACAAATAAAGGTTAAAAGTTTGGGAAAGAGATGCCTTTGCGATGAGGTTGTGTACGATCGAGCTACAGACAACAAAAGGGAGAGAGATAAGAGGAATCAGATGCCCAAATTTCATTTTAATAACAAAACAAAACTGTGCGCATACGACATATCTGTATATATATATATGCTTTTATAGTTTTATTCTAATTGGATATTGTATATATATAATGTATATATGTGGTTGTAAATTGATTGTGTCATGTATAAATATATATGGTCCAGCTTTATAGTGTCGGTATCAAACTACGTCATGTAGAATTTTTTCTTTTAATCTGTTTCGAGTATTCCAGTTGGAATTATTATCAGTGACTATATATTTCAAATTGGTTGTCAAAAGAAAAATATAAAAAGGTACGTATAATAGTGGCTACATATTTCAAGTTGGGATCTTGACATTACATTTTTGTAGCTTAATTTGCTTTGTGCATTCATATAATAAATTCATTATGTTTCTTACTTTATGGCCAGAAATAAATTAAATACACCTCCACTACCAAGTGCCCACTTGAGACAACTAATACATCAAACTAGATTTTTTTCTGGAAAAAGGAAGAATCAAAACCTTTTTACTACACAAATATCATGAATTAATTGTTAGAAATACTTAGAATTAGTGGTCTTCATTTAATCAATTTTGATGAAATATTAAATAGTACTCAATTTTTTAGCTAAATAAGTCCAACATGCTACCAACCTTTTTTCCTCCTAATTTTACTACTTCTCTTACGTACTATATATATTTGAAAATTTTGTTCCCTTAAAAACAGATATATATATGCTCATTTCTATTTTTAATTAGTTATGTACGTATATCTTATTCATTTGACTTAATTTTCACAAGTTTTCATGCTGAATTTCGGAATTAATTGGATGGCCTCAAACACTCAACCGAATCTTTTAATTGTGGCGCTTGTGTGTGACAACTGGAACAGCTTTTGTTGTCCCAATATTCTTCTTTACAAAAAAAATTTATCTCTCTCTCTCTCTCTCTCTCTTTTCAGAGAAGATTTCAGAAAAAATATCTGGTTTGCTTGAAAGGAATACCACTTAATTTAGCCAAGATTAACTTAATACTTAAAGTTAACATGCATAAACTTATAACTCGGACAAATTATTTATGAGTTTAACAATGAAAATCGGTCTTAAATGATGAATCTAATTATTTATAATGAACCACTTTAAATGGTCAATATATCGTTTACGTTTCAAACTTTCAAACTTTCAAGTTTAATTGTCTTATTTAATTGGGATCGACTAACAGTCCCCCCATTCAGTCCCCTAAACGTCCCCCTAACTGTCAAAGTACAACTGTCAGTCCCCCTAACGGTCAAAGTACAACTGTCAGTCCCCCTAACGGTCAAAGTACAACTGTCAGTCCCCCATTCAACAACATGAAAAGTATTCATACCTAAGATATGAAGTATTCATACCTAAGATATGAAGTATTCATATATAATTCATCAAGTATTCATACCTAAAATATCAAGTATTAATTCACATACAAACTGGGGACCATTACTTTTCGGGGGCAGTAACTGTCAGACTGCATTGGGGACCACAACCAAAAAGTCACGTGGATCACACCACCAGTCCCCCATTCATTGATTAAATTAATTCACATACAAAATGAAAAGTATGAATACCTAAGATATCAAGTATTCATATATAATTCATCAAGTATTCATACCTAAGATATCAAGTACATAAAAAAAAAATTGGACACAATACCTACTCATCTTTTACACGTTTTTCAAGGTGGTTTTTTTTTTCTCCGTTCAATCTAACCAATTTTTGGGACGATCTATGAGAAATTTTGCAAATCTAAAACCACGAATGTGTTATACACAATTTTCTCTTTCAAATGAGATCCATGATGACATACTTTTACATGTTTTTCAAGGTATCAAATATTCAAATATGGAAAGTATTCATACAAAATGGAAAGTATTCATACCTAAGTTATCAAATATTCATATATACTCATCAAGTATTCATACTTATGATATCAAGTATTTAAAGAAAAAAACTGGACTCATCTTTTACACGTTTTACACGTTTTTCAAGGTGGTTTAATGATTGACAAAGTTAGTTAGAATTGGGGGGACGTTAAGGGGACTGGAGTGGGGGGGACAACATCTTTACTCTATTTAATTAAGGTCGGGAGTTTGAAAAATTAATTATTATGATAAGTTTAGTTTCAACATATTTTCATATTTAGATCTTATATATGCACACAAAACGGACTCAATCTTCAGATACAAATGTTCAGGAGCAGATATATGTATATAGCCCATGGATGCTCAGCCATTTACATTATTTTAAAAAAATTTAATCATGTATATTGATATTTAAGTATACTTTTAAAAAAAAAATTATATAGTTTAGTCTTTTCTTATAAATTATCACATGCGTGCTTATAGTCTAGTGGTTAGAATTCTAATTTTTTATTGTAAAAACTTAAAAATTTTAGTCCTCTATCTATTTTTCTCGAACTTGTGACTTTCCACACAGAGAGCATTGTTTTTGTCATTAGACCAAAAACTGATTCTCATATATATCACAAACCTTTTTAATGAGTTTGAGCACATACTAGTTTTATTCATACTAATATCACAATTAGAGTATCAAACTCACAAGCCCCATCATATTTTAGATGTTTTTCTCGAAAGTCGAATCTGCGCCTTAAGTTTCGTAGAGAGATGAGACTCGAGTTACTGCGCTAAGTTCGTGATTTTGTTGCTATTCCTGCTTAAATAGCATATTCTCACTATTTTAATTTAATCTAACGTCTAATTTAGAATTAATAGTTTGGATTCAAAAACACTCAATATAATTAATATTGATTTTTAATCTGAGCCGTTCATGCAAAATTGACCTAAACCTCCTGCTGATTCCTTTTTGTTTAAGGCAAGAAAAGGAAAAGTTGATTAAAGTATACTAATATTTTCTGTGGAATTAATAAGACATAAAAATATAATAAGGCGGATTTTACTTTGTTGGGAGAGTCAGCTATCCTAGTTTGCTTTTAAAAAAAAAATATTATAAATAAAAGATAAAAAGTACCTCATTAACCTAACAAGTATACAATATAATATTATGATATAATGTGGGGTTCTTAAGCCTTCTTCAATGATCTCAAATATCGCATATACCTTATTTAGAAAATGATTGGTGTCTCCATCTTATTGTTCTTGTGATGATACACATTCCATACTGAAATATATTAATAAATATCTGATATTCTATATCTAGATTAAACAAAGCAAATAATTACAGTTATCTAAATGAGGGAACAAAATGATTTAGACGATATTTCTTTTCTTTTTCTTTTTCTTTTTATAAATGGATGACTATATCTTTGAAATGAAAAATATGTAATACTTGAATCTCCGTGCTAAAAAAAAAACTCTGTAAGATAAATAAATCAATAGATTGTCTTAATTAATAATCAACAACAATTTATCAACAAATACTCTTTAAAAATGACAAAAAAAATGTCAATATATTATCTGAAAATTATTAAAATTTACAATCAGTTACAAGTATTTTGTTCATTTACTTTTTTTGTAACATATTAATGTTTTCTTGACATTTAAAAGAAATAACTTATTTAGACAGATTAGTTCAGTATCATGTTGTCACAAATTATGATACAGAGTTTGTATCATAAATGTTAAAAAAGGGAGGGCAGTTCCCCCTTGTTGTAGCTTCAAATTAGGAATAATTTTTTTTTAAAGCATAAAATTTGAGTCAATGTCCTCAAATTACTTTTAGTAGAAAGAATCCCACCTTATGATTATTTTTGCCACTCAATGTCTACTATCATAACATATCTCCAAATTAATTTTTTTGGAAGTACATGGTGAAAGTTACACATGCACATATATACAAAATTAATTGGAAAAAATAGATCTTGATAACTAATCTCAAATTCTAGCTAAGCACCACAATTAAGGATAAATGACATGAGCATTCTAACAAGACACACACATATATACATGTGCATGTTTTGAGGCGATTTTATACTCGGAGACACTAATTAAATTTCCATGTGTATGTCTGTGTGGAGTAGAACTAGGGTGCTCTTGAGTTCATCAAGCCCTTGGTGAACTCAAGTCCAAAACTCATCGGATCGGCTTCAAACGACGAATCCGACCGTTGAAACCCGTCTATCTTACGTGTGATGCGTCTACATGCAAAAATTTTAAATTTTGAAATTAATTTTGCATAGAGTCAAGTGGTCATTAGAAGGTTAATAAATTAATTTTAATGCATTCATTTTTTGATGTTTTTTGACCACTTGGCTTTATGCAAAATTAATTTCAAAATTTAAAATTTTTGCTAGACGCATCACTCGTAAGGTAGACGGGTTTCAACGGTCGGATTCGTCGTTTGAAGCCGATCCGATAAGTTTTGGACTCGAGTTTACCAAGGGCTTGGTGAACTCGAGAGCACCCTAGTTCTACTCTGTCTGTGTGTATGTAGAACTAGGGTGCTCTTGAGTTCACCAAGCCCTTGGTGAACTCAAGTCTAAAATCCATCGGATCGACTTCAAACGACGAATCCAATCCGTTGAAACCCGTCTACCTTACGAGTGATGCGTCTACATGCAAAAATTTTAAATTTTGAAATTAATTTTGCATAGAGTCAAGTGGTAAAAAACGTCAAAAAAATGAATGCATTAAAATTAATTTATTTACCTTCTAATTTTGACCGCTTGACTTTATCCTAAATTAATTCGAAAGTATAAAATTTTTCCATGTAGAAGCATCACTCGTAAGGTAGGCAGGTTTCAACGGTTCGGATTCGTCGTTTGAAGCTGATCTGATGGGTTTTAGACTTGAGTTCACCAAGGGGCTTGGTGAACTCAAGAACACCCTAGTTCTACCCTATATATAGTGAGTGGCTACTCTACTTACATAAGCATATGAGAGCATATGCTTATAAGTCATTTTTGCATTTTCAATGTCTAAATGGTCGATCTAAAGCGCTCAACATATTCTCCATATTAATATTTGTTTGGAAATGAATTAGAATTTTTCAAAATAGCATTTTTCAGATTTTTTTTTATTATTTTTTTTACCATATTAAACCACTGTTTTGAAAAATTCTAGAAAAATAGTAAAAAAATTTCAAAAAATATAAAATTTCGTTTCCAAACACTTATTAATATGGAAAACATGTTGAGCACTTTAGATCGACCATTTGGACATTGAAAACGCAAAAATGACTTATAAGCATATGCCCTCATATGCTTATGTAAGTAGAGTAGCCAACTTCTATTTATATATATAGAGATGGGCTATTGTGCTTTGCAAAGTAAATGGGAGGGGGGGGGGGGGGGGGGTTTACTTCGGGTCATATTTTCAATTTTGAAAATCCAAACAACCGATCCGAACCGTTCAACATGTTCTAAATATAGAAAGTGCTTGCAAACTAAATTTTACATTTTTTGGAATTTTTTTTACTATTTATTAAGCCACTTTGAAAATCGCTGATCCGATGGTCCAGAAAATTTTACTGTTTTTTTACTGTTCACAGTGGATCAACGATTTTCAAAGTGACTTAATAAATAGTAAAAAAATTCCAAAAAATATAAAATTTAGTCTCCAAGCATATTTCAATATGTAGAACATGTTGAACGGTTCGGATCGGTTGTTTGAATTTTCAAAATTAAAAATATGACTCGAAGTAAACCCCCCATTTACTTTGCAAAGCACAATAGCCCATCTCTCTCTCTATATATATATATATATATATATTAGTGGAATCTGCATGACGACCCATGTCCAAAGACCAAAGTTGCTTGGTAGCTAAGGCTTTAATGATGATCAGATAACTAACTGCTGCATGCGTTATTGGAAGGTGTTTATATTTTATTAAGTTGCACCGCACGCACGGCTGCCATACGAATTCTGAAGGGAGGTGCTATTCCCATTAATTCTCCTTGTCTACTCTCCTTTCTCTAAAGCCTTTGATGCCCCCATTGTATACTTCCCTTTATCACATGAATACAAATGTAAAGGGGAAATAAAAGGGATTATGGCCAGAGTATCTTTGTAGCATTTTCTGCTTTTCTGATAGCCTTTGCTAAAGTGATTATCGATCTGTGCTGCATGGTTCTTCTGTACATTCTTCTTTGTACAACACATATATTGTTTTGTTCACATGTGTACAATATATTTAACTGTAAGTTGATCTACAATTGATAAGTTGATCTATTTTATTTTGAATTTCAGGCGCCTTTTCTGTTTCATTAAAAAAAATTATGCAAAAAATAGTACAATATGTAGATATTAATGAAGAACATATATATGATCCAATGTTTAAATTGGGAATAATTAAATTATTTTTTTAAGAGCTTTAGTAGCCGAAATTTTTATATATAGCATTTTTCCAAAAAAAAAAAAAAAAGCAAAACACCATTGTTTTTGGGTTTTTCTACTTCTACCCAGGCAGCTCCGGTGTTCTGCACCTCAAACACTGAGGTCAGCACAATGCCACTGCGGCCCCTTTTTTTTTATCATAAATGTTTTTTTATTTGTTCTGTTTTTTTGTTTTTAAATTTTTTTTATTTGTTTTGGTTTTTGTTTTGGTTTTTGTTTTGGTTTTTGTTTTAAATGTTGTTTATTTTGAAAATATTTTTCGTTTGTAGGATCAAATATTTTGAAAATATCGTTCGTTTGGAATATCGTTTGTGTACGAATAAATAATGATATAATGAACAAAATAAATAAATAACAAACAACAAATAAAGTAAATAACAAACCAACAAAATAAATAAGTGACAGTATCTAACAAATAAGTTTCAGTATCTGACAAAACATCTAACAAAATACAAATCAAAACCTACAGGTCAGGACTAAATACCGTCTTGTGCTTCTTCTTCTTGAACACCTGACCCTGCCTGGACAGTGGCATCTCAGCAGTATTTGTTGAGTCTGAAGAGTCATCGTCCTTCGCCTGGACATTTTTTGGCTGAACCGGCTCGTCATGAACCTCCTCAATCTCGGATGTCTGCTAGACTCCAGGACCAAAAATCGTATCTGTCCAGACTCACCCTGCGTGAATAAAAACGTCTGTCTGGCTATAAGGTCATCATCGAGCGAAGGGTACGATGCATGCTGTGTGGATGACCCAGGAAACTACGGGAAGGGCTCTGTCTGAACATACCCTGGCTGATAGACAGGCGGCTTTGTCTGGGTTGGACTATAATCTTGAGAATACAGTCTATCTCCCTCTGTGCTAAAATTTGTTGAGATATTGAACTCTAGCGGCTCCTCCTCCTCACCCTACAGTAAATTACAAATTAGTTAATCAAGATTTTTTAAAATAAAATCACAGTTATGTATTTTAATTACAATTATACCTCGACATCTTGAGTAGGCATGGCCTGGTCTGCGGCTCCGCGTAATGCCTCCATACCTCGGTCGAATGCCTGTTCGACGGTCTCAGCGTCCTAGACAGGTGCAAACAACGCCTCGTCACCAACGTACTGAACGTGGATATTAGGCTCATCGGATATGTCATCTATCGCATCACACCCGCCCAATCCGGCGCACTTGAGTAGATCGAGAATCGAGGCGCGTCTTGTACCCACATTGGCACACTGCCGACGTAATTATTTTTACATAAATAATTCTTACATGGGCGCGACATCCATGGGACGGTGTTGCTTAGCTAATGAGGGTTTTGCAGATCTTGCCTGGGCCACGTAATCATCACGCACGACTCCTCAGTTCTTGCCCTACTATTAATATAGAAATCTTTATGATAATTACAAACATTTTTTTTAATTTATAGTAGTATTTTATTTTCATATATATATTTTGACATGCATATACTTAGAATGTTAAAAGAGTAGAACTAATTTTTTTTGGCACATACTTGCATCTTTAAAATGTAGGACTAGTGCAATGTTTTGGCTCAATTCATTTATCATGACTCGGAGACAGAGACAGAGCCACTCATAATGAATGGGTCAATTGAACCTCATTCAAGTTCAAATTTTTTGTACTTTCATACAATTTTGTTATAAAATTTAGAATAAATGCTATGAATACAACAATAAAAGCGACCCTCGTATTTTTGTAAAAATTTTATATGATTGACCACTGTATGAAACTTATTAGGTTTTGACCCTCATAACTTGAAAGCCTGCCTCCATCCCTGGTATGACTAATGTTTAAGTAATTGTTTTTTGTATGTATAAAATTATGTTGGAAGAGTGATATATAATTAAAAAATATAATGGAAGGGTTAGAAGAGTGATGAAAGAATATGCTACACGTATTAATATTTAGCGTGTTTGGCAATATAAAACAATTAATCAGCAGTGAAAAGGGTATTATTCCTCTCCTCCTTTACTGTTCAAGTACTTTCTGAAATTAACATAAGGTACTCTTCCGGCATTATTCCAAACAGAATTTAATTCTCGATCGAGAATAGCTTTTATGCATAATATGCACCCTTAAACTATGAGAAGTCACCATCTAAAATATATCTTACTTTTGGGGGATCTTAGGCATATTTAAGTTTTGAAATTTGGAATCCCAATTAAGATGAAGATGAAACAAAAGAAACTCTTAAAATTTCAAATACAACATGAACAGTACAGCATTAATTCCTGTCACAAAAGAACAAGGCCAATCTACTGTGTGGCAACTTGCACAAACTAATCATCTGTTAACATAAAACGGTTTATGAAATGTAAAGCACAATCAAATGACCATTCGGGGCAGTTTGGGTTGATTAATTTCTTACCCCCTTTTTTTTTTTATTAAAATGTAGAACTTTTTATAATTTAACACTTCATCCTCCTCTAAGGGATTGGGAAGAACAATCTGACGCAAGTTAGCTTTTCTACAAGTGCATCAAAAATTAATTAAGCTATTCTTTATTTTTGACCAAGGGAAAGTAACCTTTGCGGATTGATGGCATTATATTAGGAAAATGAGCCTTTTCTGCCAAGTTAAAGCAATTAAACTTGGTTTAATCAGTACTTATCCATAATATGACTAAGCTAGCCCAATAATACATAATTTTGATTTATCATCTTCTATTCTTTTCAACAGTATTCTCGACTGTTCTATTCTATTAAATTGGTTGATTTAGCAAGAGCCACGTCACAGATGGAAGATATATATTAAAAGAAAGGAAATGAGATGCTTAAATAAAAATGGATAATTTGCTTTATGATGTAATTATTATATATAATAGTAAGTCAAATATGCGAGGGAGCTCGGCAATCGCACTTTTGAGAGATTCTTTCCATAATACCACTTCTTTTTGTTGTTTGTTTACCAATCTGATCATATGTGTAGGATTTTGAATTTTCTTTTACCAAAATCAAGTAAAAAAAAAAAAAAAAAAAGCAAAGAAAAACAATAACTAAATATATCATGGTTTACGCTAAGGCAGGGCAGCACGATGGTCTTTTATACTTGAAAACATAGCTGTCTAAAGCTTACAAAATTTATTTATTTGAAAAAGCCTAATTAAGCCCAATATTTGCAAAAACAATGGGACCCAAAATGTGGCACTCATTAGGGCCTACTTCAAAGGCCCAAAAATTGGTACATAATGTGTATTTTTTGTTATTAAATATCGGTCTTTTATTTATTAAATACACACCAAAAAACTTTAATCGGATTTTACATAATGTGTCCCTTGCAAGCACAGGGTGATATAATATTTTATAATGAAATGGAAAAATTGGAAAACTAAAAGCAGAAAATAGAGACGGAGGAGAGAATCAATAGCAGACGCCAGCCCAGTGAAGCCCAACCCAACCCAACCCAACTCATTGTTTATTGTTTATTGTGATTAGAACATGGCACATTTTGTATCTTTCTCCTGAATTCATTAGTAGATTTATTATGTGTTATCCATCAATGTCGAATTCAAAACACATTGTATATTAATAAAAAATTGTTCGCAGCAAGACATGAGCTGTAATGCTGTATGTAACTATATATGTATATAGTGAATTAGAAATTTAGATATCTTGGAGTCGTCACATAGCATGTCGAACAATTTGCTCCAATCGAATATTTCCATGAAAGGTCTGATTCTCTCATATTTAATACAAATATAATAATGAATTCTAAGGCTTGAATTCATTTGACAAATTATCCAAAATATCAACCCATCAATTAGCCCCCCCCCCCCCCCCCCCCCCCCCCGCTAGTCAGATCCAGGCATGGTTGATTGGTTGGGGACCTCCTCATGGAATTCTGGAAAGCCTTCAAAAAAGGTACATTCCAAAGAAACAAAAGCCCAGTTGGTTTTTCTTTAAAATGGCCTGTTTACAAAGGCCCATAACTAATCACCTTTTTTCCCTTTATTATTTTTTAATACACGATACAATCATCAGCACCAAGATACCAAGATACTGCGGGTCTCACCTTGCCTGTTTTCTCTATTCCATTTTTTATTGTTAAATTTTGTTTTCTTTATAACATTCTATATATGTTCCTCCGATGCAAGGAACACCACATGCAAACATTTATATTGCAAACAAACAGCTCATTTTGATGGCTTCCAGAGGATATTGATGAAATTTGGAATCCTGCTGATCATACGCAGCTCATACCCTACCAGTCACCAGAAACCTTAAGATGATGATATGATGCTGCTCCTAGCAATGCTGCTTAAGCTATACCTATATATACCACTAATTTTAATTAGTTCAGTGCCAGTAGCCTTTAATTTGGTTGTCCTAATTAAGGAAGTTTGTTATGCTTGTCAGACTTTTGACTCTTCTGGTTGTCAGTCGTTTTGCTGAATTCTTTACTTTTTCCTTCTATGTTTTAGGACTCTGAGGTGTGCTCAGTATTTTGGTTTTTTAATGAAACGGGCTCAAAAGCCTTTTATATAAAAAAAAAAAATTATATTGGATAAAACAGATCATATTTTTATTTTTATTTTTATTTCTGGTTTCCTAAGAAAAGAAGAAAAACCAACCAAAACAAGAACACGCTCCCTAGAAGAAAATAAATGCTTCGAAGAAAATTTCCAGCCGTTGACTTTAATTAGCCACTTGCCTTGAATAACATGCTTAAAATGAAAAAAAAAAAATGATAAATTAATATTTTTCTACTGTTCAACTTAATATAAGTTTTGTTTAGTTATAAAATAATAGCAAAAAGCCAAAACAAGTTAATGCATATAAATCTTAAACAATTTTCAGCTGAATAAAATAATACATGATAATTGTGTATTTTATATGAGTTAGTATTCATTTAATTGACTTAAATATCCAAATTATTTGAATAACAGCCAGTACTTTAACCAATGTTAAATTGAAAATTTTAAAAATTTATAGAAAAGGGTTCAAAATAAAAATAAATTAATGCTAGGGTTATAAACAGGTTCAAATGAACAAAACAATAATAGAGCATCTCTATTACAGTAATTGAAATGAAATTCTAAATAACAGTCAACCACTGTTTAGAAATTAAAGCCTCTAAAATTTCTAAACTTTCACATCTCTGAAATTAATTTTAGAGTTTTTAAATAGACCACGTGAGCGATTATAAATAATTTGAGCAAATCGTTTGGCCAGCGTGGCGATTAAAAACAATTTCTTAATAATAGACTTTACTGAATAGTTTGTAAACAAAAAAGTGGAGTACATCTCTAAAATTTGAATAGAAATCGCTACGACCATATTAGAAATCTCAAATATTGTTTAGTACTTTATTTAATATGAGTTAGTGTTCAGTGTTCAATTAAATGACTTAGTGTTAATGTAATCTATATAATTTTATCATGGAATGATAAGATGCATTATTAGTTTATTGAACTGCGCATTAATTGACCTTGTCTGGCTTTAAATTTCTGAAGTCAGTCTTTAGCGCAAGTCTTTTTTAAATATATAATAGAGAATCGAAGTTAGGTTCCTTCCAAAACAAAACACTTGGCAACCAATCAAAAATAAGAAAATAGTCAAGATATATATATATATATGATGTTGTGTTAAGGTGGGTGTCATTTACCTAACATTGCTTTCATACACGTAAGATATGATAGAGAATTAATTATGTTGATTGTTACCTACATTATCACTATTCTATTTTTCATCACATAATAATATATATATAATTAGAGGAGGGTTCCAATGCACTCTCTTTTTGTGCTCCTAACGTGCACCCAACTCTCATATCTTCATTTTCAAAGTTCAAATAGTCGATTCGAACCTTCCAACGTGTTCTTCATATTAAAATGTGCTTGGAGACCAAATTTTACATTTTTTGGAAATTTTTTACTATTTTTTCAGAATTTTTGATTAAACTAACCAATAATTTAAAATTCAGCAAAGTGATGATTTTAAAAAATTCTGAAAAAATAGTAAAAAATTTCCAAAAAATGTAAAATTTGGTCTCTAAGCACATTTTAATATGAAGAACACGTTGGAAGGTTCGAATCGACTATTTGAACTTTAAAAATGAAAATATGAGAGTTGGATGCACGTTAGGAGCACAAAAAGAGAGTGCATTGGAACCCTCCTCATATAATTAATATAACATACTAAAAAACAAAATTCTCAAAATCTATGAAGTATGAACACATTGAGTTGGAGGACAGACTTTGAATGGACAATGGCGTATAAATTCCAAATTGTACAAATTTTTGTGTGAGCATCATCCTAGCTAATTAATGAAATGATGAAATGATAATAGTTTTGGTTTGGGGCATGCAAAAAAAATAAAATAAAAATATGAAAGCGAGAAGAAATAACAGTAAAAACAAATGTACGTGGAATCCAATTTCCAACCCAAGACATAAATTGTACTAACTACCACGCAAGCAAGCAACCGCGTCCGCGTGGTGGAACATCCAATAGAAGAGCGAGAGATATGTCTATTGTAACATTCCATTGGATTTTTTTTAAAAACCATAATTAAAATAATTAAATTTACCAAACCAACATGATGACCCGAACATTTACAAAAACCATCAATACCGAGATGCCAATTCGGTCCGAACAAATTTTTTTTCTCCAGACCGAATTGGCATTTCGGTCCCCCTTATTTTAAAAAAAATCAAGGTTTTAATGTGCGGCCGATCGTGTGGTCTCTCTGGACCGAAATGGCAATTCGGTCCAAAGGATTTTTGGCCGGACCGAGTTGCCATCTCGGTCCAGAGCATTATATTACTTACGTGGTCAAACATGAGTCAAAAGCCATAATTAAAAGTTTATTACGTGGTCAAACATGAGTCAAAAGCCATAATTAAAAGTTTATTAAACTTACAGGCGTAATTAGAAATTTTATTTATTATTTTATTAAATGGTAATTATTCACCGATAACCCTAAAGTTATTTTTATTACAAAGAATTATATTATAAAAACTTATCAATAATTTAATTATATTCCTCATGAAATACCATTTCCATTTATAATTGTCAATTAACAAATATATTTTGTTTAAATCGTATCAATGATAATTTTATACTTAATTAATATTTATACATGTTTTTATATAGACATGTCTGTTGCTAAACTAATTTTTATTAAGTACAAAATCCGAATACCATTGATACGATTTAAACAAAATATATTTGTTAATTGACAATTATAAATGGAAATGGTATTTCATGAGGAATATGATTAAATTATTGATAAGTTTTTATAATATAATTCTTTGTAATAAAAATAACTTTAGGGTTATCGGTGAATAAATTTCTAGGGTTATCGGTGAAAAATTACCATTTAATAAAATAATAAATGAATTTTCTAATTATTCAACGTAAAACATTCAAATTTGTTGGTATTCAAATTTGTTGGTATTAAAAGTCAACTGTTTAAACTAATTTCTAATTATTCAACGTCAACTGAAAAGTCCACAGCAATTAAAGACCGAATTGGTATCTCCGGACCGAATTGGTATCTCGGTCCGGTCAAAATTTCTCTCCGGACCGAAATGCCAATTCGGTCCGGATTCTTTGTTGGATTTTATGTGGCGTGGGCTGCGCTATAGTTGAAAATGAGGGGGGACCGAAATGCCAATTCGGTCTGGAGAAAAAAAATTCGTTCGGACCGAATTGGCATCTCGGTATTGATGGTTTTTATAAATTTTCGGGTCATCATGTTGGTTTGGTAAATTTAATTATTTTATTTATGGTTTTTAAAAAAATCCCATTCCATTGGCATTGGCATCGGCCTTGGGCCTTGGGCCTTGGCCTACCAAATAATTCAAATTCAGATCTTCTGTGGCGATCATTATCTCGCGCGTGTTCCTCTATCGCTATATTGTGGTCCCCACTCCCCACTCCCCTCCCCGGAACAATTCGTAACTTGTAACCGGAGAAAGAGTATGCCAAACCAAACTATATATAATAATTGTCACAGACGATCTCTATCTACTAAACTATAATAATTTCAAGTAGCTAGGAAAATAAATAATTCGCATATTCATTCTCCTCTTATGAAGTATGAAGTATAAACTCTTCCGTTAATCTGAAACGAACAGCAATGGAGGAGTTCCAAGAGGCCGATATCCTTTGGCCTGAATCCATCATGCAAAACCCTCAAAGTGAAACCTTCTTTCATTGGCCAATATATCACCATTTCACACCAAGCGAGAGCGAGAGCGAGAGCGATGCTAGTAGGTCCAATTCTACTTGCACGCAAGATGACTTGCATGAGTTGCAGGAGTCGGAGCTCTCATGGCCAGGGACTGGAGATGATTCCTTCTTCCTCTCCATTGGAAGCTCATCAAGGGAGATGTGTTGTGAAGAGGAATGGCAAGAAGCGGATGTGCTGTGGCCGGAACAAGAGAGCTTGAAGCACCGTGGTTCCGATGGGGATGGAGATCAACTGATCATCAAATTAGGTACCGGTGAAGCAACAAAAGTCTCTTCTCCGATCGATATCCCCAATTCCAAACGTAAGATAAATCATTTTAATTGCACACCTGTTGTTCATTTGAGTGGAGGGAAGCGACTTCCTTGACCAACAATGGATCCTTTTTGTCCGTTTTCTTTTTTGGAGCTAATAAATAATGCTTGTAGAGATAATGAGATTTTGTTTGAGAGAAGAAATTAAATTGACATATTTGATTAATTGTTGTTGTTTTTATATATGCATTTTTTTGTTCATTTTTTCTCACTAGTTCGAATCCTTTAATTTGCTCTAGGAATATGGATAAGAAAATTAACCCAAAAAAAAAAAAAAGTAGCAAAGAAAAGAAAGAAAAGAAAGACTTTGACTAATTCATAGCTAATTTACTAATAAATCTTTTGTTTTTTAATTGGTAGAGTAACTAATTTACTAATAAAGTGTTTTGGGGCGTCAATTAATGAATGAATGTACCACTTTCAACTTTCAAGTAAGTTGTGAAATTGAAATTTTCCTTGTCCCCACCTACCTTATCCATTCTCAATTGAGTACGTAATGAGTAGTAATTAATTATTTGGAAATTACATCCATCCATCTCTCTGTCTCTTACCAATTAATTCATGACTGATCGATTTGTCAATTTTTGACTTAATGAGGCGCGCAGCTAATTGAATAATTAAATTGAGTTCATCAATCCTTGTCCTATCTTTACAAATCAGACAATTAACAGGGTTAGGGTTAGGGTTTCCTAAACGGACAAGACAAATAGGCAAATTAATAGGCAATGGCATATTGGCATGCAAACAAATTAAAATGTTCATGCATGCATGCGCGCGTGACGCATGAATTGGGATTTGAACGTCGTCCTTTTCAATCAAATTAAAACAAGTTTTATATATTTTATAAAGTGTGTAATTGATGGAGTTTAATTTAGAAATTAAGGATATTGAATTTTAACAGGTTGCTTTATGATCTGTCTCATTCAATCAAAAGAATTGGGATATTTTTTGAGTCAGTCAAGCTGCATGTAGCTTCAACGTCCATTAATTCTATAAATGATAAACAGTAGCTTTCAATTATTGTAATATCTTACAACTATTTAATATTCTCATGAAAATATCAGCTTTAAATTGTATATATATTCTAGTAGTTGTTAAAGACAAAAATATATTGAAACCTAGGAATGGAAATTTATCACTCATTACAACCTAGGAATTAATTTTGAGAAAATTTCAAGATAATATATAAATCAAGTAACAAAAATGAGTGCAAAAACATTGACATTCTTATGATGATGATTGTTATAATATTGTTCTTCAGTGTTTGAATTTTGAAGAGTCATATATATATATATATATATATGCTCATCCTTAATTTAATTAGTGGACTACAGTACTTTAAAATGAAATGGTCAAACAAATTATAAATGAAATATATAAAGAGAACGTACAATTAATAATTAATTAACTTAATTCCTTTCCCTATCATAATTAGGTAAGCAGTACCACCTAGGAATTCAATTTCTCGTTTAAATTAGTAAAAATGGAACAAAGTATAAAACAAACGAAAACAAATCTCAACCGTCTAATTAATACTCCCCTTATGATTTCCTGCACACCTCAAAATGCACATTAATTTAATTAAGCTTAAATAAATGCACACTTGGTTTTTTTATGAATGCGCATTAATTTATATGAATCGTATCAAACACTCACCTATTTTAGTTTGAATAGCTGTTGGCAAATTATTTTATGTTCACTTCCAAAATCATTATTTAATTTGAACTTGGATAATTCACATGCACATTAATCGTTTCAGCAAAAAAAAAAATCATGATGGATGTATTCATGGAATTAGGGGTGTCAATGATATCCTTTTAACCGTTTACCCGTACCGTATTCGATAAGGCGGGTATAGGTAAGGTTTTTTTTTTTCGTTAGCTTATCAGGTAGGGTATGGGTAAGGATTTTTTTCGTTAGCTAAACGGGTAAGGGCACAGGTAAAGCCTATTTTGTACCCGTTACCCTATAGGGTAATTGTATAAAATAAAATTTTTATAATAATGTTTGAGTAATAATTATTGATGGTGAAATTTATTTGCGAAATATTTCATATAATATAGTTTGAGCAATAATTAGTGATGGACTTTTGTTATTTAGTGTTTTACTATAAAAAATATTAAACATATTATTATTTGCACGCTTTGTTATTTAGTTAAATAATAAAATTTATTCAAAAAAATTGTGTTTTTGAATTCTCTTGCTTTATAAAAAAAAATTAGTTGGAATTGATTGCACATTTTTTTTATTAGTAATGTGATTGTATATGTGTGAAATTAATAATTTTTTATGTTCTATTTGTAAAATATAATAAAACTAATTATTATATTAGTATTATTCGTTATTAACCCGCTACCGTTTTGTTACCTGATAATTTTAACGGGTAAGGATAGAGTAGGGTAAGGACAATTCTTAATGGGTATAGATAGGGTATGTGTAAGATCAATTCTTAGTGGGTATGAGTATGAAAATGTTTCCACCCTACCCGTATCATACCCATTGACCACCCTACATGGAATGAGGACTTTAGGTGCGCAGCTAGTACTGTATTATTACTTAGAGATTCTTGTTCTGTTGGGATGCCTGGTATTTGGAAATTAAGTCATGGTTGGCTTTAATTTCTTTGTCAACTTCAGTACCAAGAAATTAATGTGTTAACTAATAAATTTAAGAAATAATAAGTCAAGACTGAACTGAACTTCCACTTATATATATATATATATATATATATATATATATATATATATATATTAAAGATTTAGGTTTGGAAGATTTTAGGGTGCTATAATTAATCATGAGTGAGGCTACGGTACTATGCATAGCACGGTTTGGTCCGTGCTACGGTTCAATATTTGAGTTTTAAAATTCTAACGGTCGATCCGAACCGTTCAACATGATTATAAAATGAATATGTACTTGCAAACCAAATTTTAAATTTTTTCTAATTTTTTTACTATTTTTTTAGATTGGTAGAAAATCACCTGATCTGAAAATTCTTGACCATCCAAAAACAGTGATTTTCTACCTATCTAAAAAAATAGTAAAAAAAATCGAAAAAATGTAAAATTTGATTTGCAAGTACATATTCATTTTATAATCATATTGAACGGTTTGAATCGACCGTTAGGATTTTGAAAATTCAAATATTGAGCCGTAGCACGGACCAATCCGTGCTATGCATAGCACCGTAGCCTCACTCATTAATCATTCCCATTTGCTCCCCCACCCCCCACCTTTAAAACAAAAAAGGTCTTCAAAAATAAGAGAAAATATATTTTTTCAAATTCTGAAACATCATATAAGCTCCAAAAGAATCTACAAACTAAAAATAAAAAAAATGCTATTTCAAGAGCAACATTACTCCGTTAACATTTAACAACAACAACGTGCTCTTTTATATAGAAACTCACGCACATTCATGATTGACCTGAAATCAGGTAAAAATCTCGAAATTACGTATTTCTCTCTCTAAAATTCATATTATTATATTTATTTCTCTAAATTTCATAAACATACAAATTTACTCAATTTATTGCCTTTTAAATTAAAAAACTCATTTAAATTTATAAACTTCCCAATTAACCTTTAATAAAACATAAAAATACATAGTATGTGTAAGAAAAAATATTTAGTCTTCTAATTGGTCGGTGAAATGAGTACTTTATGAATTTAAATGAAATTTAATAGAAAAGGAAATAAATTTAATAAATTTGTGAGTTTTTGAAATTTAGAGTGATAAATATAATATTATTAATTTTAAAGAAAGAATTAAGTAATTTTGAGGCTTTCCAAGGACATACATGAAATGAATTCCCTAAAAAGTACACTAGAAATAAAAAAAAAAACACGCGCAAACTTTGACCTATATCTATATTTTGGTTGATCTATAAGTTAATGTAGCACATGGTGATTCATCCAGCTCTTACATGGTCCGGATCCCCTAAAGTAACTTAATTTTGGGTTTTGGATTGAGACCGTTCAATTCGAATTTGTCGCTCGGGATGGTCTCGAAATTCGACTCTATCGTTGAGATGTGTGCGCTCCACTTCGGAATGAATGATACGGATTCGAATTAGACGGTCCAGATCTAAAACCCAAACATTGAGTTACTTTACTGTATCTCGATTCCTCTTACATCACGTGTGATAAGAATAAGATACATGTACAGTCACAGTCATAATTATTATTCTTCACACGTAACTTTGTAATATGGAGCGCGTTTTTAATTATATGACATAATAATTAATTCCCGGATTATTTAATTAATTTATTATTTCATTGATGAACTTTTCAAATGCTAGCTGTATTGAATGAAGGTTATGAAGCACCTGCACCTGCACCTGCAATTAATATTGGTTATGCCATTTTTAATTTGTAGATCGAGATTCCAACGAAAATAAATTGTGGGTACGCCATTTATGAATTATGATAGGACAGGAAATTGCGAAGAATATTCCCTTTTGTAGTTATCAAAACAAAACAAAACATGCATGCTTTTAGGATAGTGTAGTGTCCCTGACGACATTAATTGTTAACTCATAGCTAGCTTAATTAATCCATCTCGATCTTCATCTCTGGCCTCGATGATCTATATATCTCCTTATAAATACAACTTACATACCAAATTAATTAATTAATTTACATCCAAAATGGAAGAGTACCAAGAAGTAGACATACTTTGGCCTGAGCTTGAAGACGACCAACAAGAAGAAGAAGAAAACAAGGCCGAATTGGACGCGCGGTCCACAACTTCCCGTACTGCCCGACCCGGCACATCTGCCCCTATTCTCATCCCGTCAAGAGGTCCCACCGTCAGTCAGTCGTGGACAGCAGGGTGCAACTACAACTACGGTGGAGATGATGATGATGATGATGAGGGAGATGATTGTAATATTAATATGAATGGTGGCGGTCGGAACATTCCACCGCATATTTTGGTTTCCAAAAGATACGCCGAGAAGAATAAGATGCCATTTTCGGTTTGCATCGGAAATGGGAGAAAGCTCAAGGGACGCCAGCAGACGGCTGCACGCATCTCCATTCTTCGTTCAACTGGCTATCTTGAGAAATAATTAATGATATTAATTTCAAAATTATTGTTCATCCGCGCGTCCTAATTAATTTTTTCTTTAATTAAGCTTCTTCCTTCTCTCAACTAATTAAGTCAGCCGTTTTAATTTGAGAGCTGTTTCTAATTAAGTTGATTTTTCTTTTTTTTCTTTTTTGGTTTCTAAGATAGATAGATATTTGCATGATGAATTAATTGTGGACAATTAATTTGTGTAAATTAATTAACTTCTCCAATGGTGAATGGTGATATCAATATATAATTAATTTGGTACAGGACACCTCCATTAATCTTCCTTCACTTTTAGAGAAGAAAGGGGATGACTCTCTGAGCAGAGCAGCTAGCTGTGGCCTGTCATGTGATTTGATAGAAATGAATTCCTTGTCATGACTTCAAATTAATTGAGTGAAAGAAAGGCAATTCAAGCAGCAGGAAATTGCATTTACAAACGCAACGCAACGCAACGCAACGCAACCATTTTTTTTTATTCATCTGTAATTCCGAATAGTGACAAAATTATTGAATTTCCGTACATGGGTTTCACGTAGGCGCCACGTGTCCTAGGGGTTTGGCAATTTGCACTAAAAAACAAAGAAAGTACGTAACAATTCCTTCCATGGCTGATGGCACCCCCATTTATTATTTTACTACATCCCAATTTTCTACTATTTCTTACAACAAATGGCACATAGAGAGTCATAGACTGATAGACCACTTCTCTCAAAAACCAATTAACTTGAGTAATTAATTGTAGCCCACAGATGTGTTTGTCAAATAAATTAAGCAGTCGATAAAAGATGATCATTAGTATCTATATATTTTTGTGAATTAAGTACGTAAAATGAAGACAAATTAATTAGTTGGTTTTAATTAATTAAGCATAAAAGACAAAGTCAAAGATATATAGTAACTGGATAAGATCACCAGCTAGCTAGCTAGCTAAGTGCTGACAAATTAATATCCCTACCATTACGTACTCCAATACTACCGTCTTCTATTTTTAATATATATATATATATATATATATATATATATATATATGAGGAGGGATCGGATGACACCTTTTTTTGGTGACATCTCTTGTTACCACATCCATTTTTTTCATTTTCAAAGTCCAAATCGTCGATCCAACCGTTCAACATGATCTCCACAATAAAATGTACTTGCAGATCAAATTTTACATTTTTTTGAATTTTTTTACTATTTATTAAGTACTTTACAAAAAAACAGCCATACTTAGACCATTGAATTTTGTACCCATCTTAATAAATAGTAAAAAAATTCAAAAAAATATAAAATTTGATCTGCAAGTACATTTTATTTAGATGATCATGTTGAACGGTTGGATCGACGATTTGGACTTTGAAAATGAAAAAAATGAATGTTGTAAAAGAGATGTCACCAAAAAGAGATGTCATCCGATCCCTCCTCTCTCTCTATATATATATATATATATATTCTCAAGCAATTTATTACGTAACTCTTAACTAAATAACTGGTGCGGAAAAAACACATTTTTCAAGGGCCAATCATATCTATACATGCACAATTAATTAACAAATACTTTTCCAAGAAAACTCAACTGATCATGGTAACATAATTTTCTTTCAAGTATATATGGCGTGATGAAATTAATTAATTCATAGAAATTAATTAAGTTGGGTAGATATTTTATTTTAATATATAAGTACTATATATAACGTACTTCAGTTGTGGAGATTTGATGGTCACGTTAAGAGATGAGATGATGTGTGAAAAAAGAAAGATAATTAATTATCTTATACTATATATTTAGCGTAGCGTAACATTATTATATATGTGATGTTATGCTGGATTACTATATATGCAATCATACATAAATAATTTGAAAGTAAATTATATATAACAAGCTACTCTTCATTCTACTACATTAATTAATTAATTAATTAATTAGCTAGAGGGTTAATTAATTTATATTCTTTTTGTTTTTGTTATGAAAACTCTATATATATATATTCCTTTTCATGTATGAAATTAATAATAACAGTTGATATTAATTAATAGAAACAATTTAATTTTTTTTCATCTAGAGCTCGCCAGCACCAACATCTAACATTATTGCTAGTGATCATTAGTTAGTTATTTTTACAAGTGTGAATTAATAATGTTTTGTTTCAAGTGAGAAACATGCACGTAGTGTGTTAATTAGCGGGTCATGAATTTTCTTCTTCTTTAATTATAAACTCAACTCAACTCTATCATAAACTATATATTCCAAATGATTAATATTTCATAAATTTCATTCACAAAAGTTATTCAAACGGATGTACGTACGTTCCTAATTAATTAAGAAATGAAGCAAGACATCTGAGGTATCTGCCTCATGCCCTCATCTTATATTTAATTGTTACATTTCTTGTAACAAGATTGAGTGCTAGCTAGGGTTAAAATATTTCGTTGATTCTGTGCTTCATCATGCTCTAACATCATTGTTTCTATTTTTAAAATTTATACATAATTCATACTTTAACAAAAGAGGGGGGGGGGGGGGGGGGGGGGGGGGGGGGGGTGCAATGTTCACAGTTAATAACATAAAATAAAAAAAGTATAATATAATTTATGTACAAATTAGTACTTGTATGGAGTTAACACTTATGATCTAAGTGAACAAAAAAAAAAAAAAAATTAGAATTCACGCTTAAAAAGATAATATTCTCTAAAATTTGAATTATGTCTGAACTCGCTTGTTATGAAAATAATATTTTTTGATAAATTTCATTCACACAAGTAAATAAAACGGAATGAAGCAAGACATGAGCATATGAGGTCGTTTAAAAGAGGAATATGGCTAGGTAATTAATTAACAGTCGATCGAGCTGCATGTTAGAGTGTTGACAGAAGAAATACTGGCGTATACTAAAAATTCAGCTTAAATTCAGCATGAACTGAAGACTATTTAAAAAACTTTTGATAAAATAATGATTCTATCTGTTACCACTTACCAGTCTATAAAACAGACTCCCTAGCTCTCTTTCTTCCACAAACACTAATTTACAATAATTACTCAAAAAAACACTCCCCTTCATAATTGAAGCTTATGTTCGCACCTCTCCTCTGGTATGTGAAACAAAATAATTAAGCAAAATTTATATGAGAGAATCGGTTATATACCCATCAAAAGTTTAGAATTTGGATATTTGCCCATATTGTATTCAAATTTGAGGTAAATTTCTAATACAATATGGGCAAATATCCAAATTCTAAACTTTTGATGGGTATATAACCGATTCCCCCAATTTATATTATCCATAATAACTTGATAGTACAGAGTACAGAACCAAGCTTAACCAGTGACACAATAAACCAAACTTATTTTCCCTCGCGGGCGGTAAACCAATACTTATTACATGGCTGTGAAACATTGACAGATCCAAAAATCTCAACAAGACAACTATATAATCGACCCATCCAAATTCCAAACAAATAGGAGCTACAATAGTTCACCTTAACTTACAACTTAAGAATAACTTAATAATAAAAAAGAGAAAAAAAAAGTGAGAGAAGAAAAGATCAATACCAATATCAATTCGCTCAGAACTGAACCTTTTTATTGGGCTCGAAAACATACTTAATAATGGATTCCTTAATCGGCAACAATTCGGGAAACTCGTTTTTGAGCTTAGACGCATCCATCTCATTGTTACTCCTCGCGGCCACAATAACCTTAGCCTGTTCCTCCAGTGTGAAGTTCTTCCATGTAAAATAAGGGTCCATGTATTTCTTATACATCTCCAGGATTTCATTGTGGCTGACAACTCCAGGGTTGGTGAAGTTATATATGCCACGTAGGTCCCGCTTTGCCATCTCGATGGAGATTGGGAGCAGCTCATCCAAAACTGTCATGCTGTTCGGTATGTTCACCACCTTGTCGTACCGGGCAATTTTAGTGATGAAGTTGCGGGGGTTTGACAGGTCAGATGAAATCGGCATACGCACACGTAATGTGCAGACGTTCTCGTATTCTTTTAAGAGCTCTTCAACCTGGAATAAACATTTGACTTGTACTCAGGGACTGGCATCTCAGCCTTAATAAATGCAAGGATTTGTGCACAAAGTAGCTACAAGTACTGTCTACATGTTATTGGAAGGAAAAGAACTGAACTGCTATATGCCAAAATGTTCTTGGGCCTACTTGTATCACACTGATAGTACTAAAACTTGCTTTGTATATTCTCAGAATTCATTGTATGTTGCTTTTAGGTTTTCCATTGTCCTATTGTATTTTATAAATGAGCCAATAAGAAATGACATTCACATAACGAAGAGAAAAGGAGAGAGAAGCAGTAGTTCACATACCATGGCTTTAGTCTTTGAATAATATGACCCATGGAAGTTCGGTTTATCCTCCTCCTTGAACCCAATACCAGAACCAAGCGGGTGATCCTCATCATATTCAAAAATACAGCCAGTTGCATAATTCATTAGCAACAAACCATTCTCACGACACACATCTGCCAGGGTTAGCGTACCAACCACATTGGTACGGATTGTGTCTTGCTTGTGTGATTCGCACCAGTCAACATTGGGCCGACCCGTTACACCAGCAGCATTAAATACATGGGTTGGTTTAACCCTTTGAATATCCATCACAAGGCTGGTCCGATCCTGAAGTCGGCCAGTACCATACACATAAGGTATACTTTGCTTCTCACACAGTTTCCCAAGCAACCCCCCAATCCAGCCGGTCCGGCCATATATCAGGAATTTAAATTTCGGCTTTCCCTCTGAAACAGAAGCTGGTTCGGCAGTCTGGGTACTATTTTCTTTTGATGAGGTTGGTCTCAGGATTTGCAATTCCTCTGTCCAGTTGCGGTCGGCACCTGGCATCATTAGCATGCGAGGATGTGGCAAAAGAGCTCCCGTCACATCACCCCACCAGTCAGGATGAGTTGTGTACCACTCCATGGTTTTTCTAAGGCCATCTTCCCAGGTGGTACGCTCAGACCATCCAAGGTTTTTCAGCTTTTGGTCTTCAAGGAAGTACCGCTGGTCATTAAACGGGCGGTCTTCAACAAAACGGATCATTTTAGTTGGGTCAAGGTCGAAGAGCCTGCATATGTCATTTGCAACATCTATGACACGTCTCTCCTTTTTCGTACCGATATTGTACACTTGGCCCACCTGAAATTGAGGTATCATCAAAAGATGCATGTACAGACTTCTTTTTGAGGTATCATCAAAAGATGCATGTACAGACTTCTTTTTGTAAGTACACTAGCTTTTGACCTTAAGTAAGAGATTGTATTTCCTACGTCATCTTTTTAAATTTCTTTGGGAAATCACACCCAGTATTTATTTGCATATCTAGATAATACACAACATTCCCACTTTTCAACTATTGTCTGACATTTCTGAAGACAAAAAGCACAAGATACCCAATCATTAGAGAATGGTAGGCATATATTGACAACTTTACCTGTCCACAGAGCCTTTTTCTTAGCTTTTTTATAAGTTAAGGAAAGATAGTTGTTGAACTCTTAAATCTGTTAAGTGTACAATGTAAATACAGAAAAAACATGAGCTATGATTTGCTCTTGGTACCTGGACAAAACCAGTACTAATAAAAAACATGTTAAGTGTACAATGTAGATACAGCAAAAACAGTACTAATCAACATCCTTTCAATAATATTTGGCGCTAGCAACAATACAGTAAAGACAAATGTGATATTGACAACCAGGATTCACTGATAGCCTCTATCAGTTTTAAAAAAAAAAGAGATATTGACAACCAGGACAAAACCGATAAAACACTTACCGAAATCTAGATATTAGAACTGCAGATATGTTAGTTGTCAAATTATTTTTGCCTGTAATTAAAATATTTTGTGCACTTCGCTAAAAAAAGGAAAAGAAAGAAAAGAAAAAGAAAACAAGATCTTCTCTCATTAGTGCTTATTCGGCGTGGTGTGTTCAGTACCAAGAAAACCAGCTACGACTTGGTTGTGGCTAATTTCAATGGTAGCGACAATACCATAATTCATTTTACTAATTATTTCAATCGCCTTACCTCTCCTCTGTGAAGAATGACCTCAAATGCATCAGCCACATCCTCACAATACAAATAGCTCCTCACATTTGACCCATCTCCATGAATCGGCAACTCCTTCCCTCTCATAGCTAGCAAAATACACTTCGGAATAAGTTTCTCTGGGAACTGGTTTGGGCCATAGACATTATTCCCTCTTGTGGTTATAGCCGGCAAACCATAAGACCTGCTATATGCCATGACCAACATCTCAGCACCGGCCTTAGTAGCTGCATATGGGTTCGTTGGTAGCAACTGGGATGCCTCATGGTTACCCACAACTGCATCCTCGTCAGTCTCACCATACACCTCATCCGTGCTGACATGGATGAACCTACGGATCCCACCGGTCACCTTGCATGCTTCTAGAAGCACATGGGTCCCGTAGATGTTGTTCTTTGTGAATTCAAAAGAATTCCCAAAAGAATTGTCAACATGGGTTTGAGCAGCAAAGTGCATTATGGTGTCAATGGATTCAGTTATAAGGAGGTAATTAACTAAGTCAGCACTGGCTATGTCGCCTTTGACAAATCTGAAATTGGGAGAGTTGCGGGTTTCCGGGCTGAGGTTTTTTAGGGTTGAGCAGTAGTCAAGCTTGTCAAGCACAACGATCTTGTAGTCAGGATAGTTGCGGGCCAAGCGGTTTGCAACGTGGGATGCGATGAACCCAGCCGCGCCGGTTATGAGAATGTTCTTTGGTTTGTATGTACTCATTGTTGTTTAGCTCTGTTTTCCTTTTTTTACCTGTTGAAAAGGGTAATCAATGAGTGTTAAAATTCAAGGGGGGGAAACAATTTGAGGGCTTGCTAAATATGTACATTTGGTTTAAGCAGGGAAACTTTTCAAATTCAAACTTTGCATACAGCATACATGACAAAAAAAGATCTACTTAGAAAGCTGGCTTTATTACCAGAAAGTAATATGAAATTGAGTGATTCCGAGATAAGGATTTATTAATTTACAAATAATAATAATTCCTAACAAGGACGCAGTGATTTGGTGTGGTGTGATTTGAATCCAATAAGCTGGATCTGATGGAACTGTAAAAATTTACGGTAAGAACAAAGTGATGTCTTTCAGATCTAGAAGAGCTGATAAATCAGAGGAAAAGTATCCTCCTCTTCATCTTTTTCTACTAGGATTCAGATTTGCTTAGAGAACCGACTGAGTGACTTGTGAACTACCTACCTAGCGAGCTACAGAAGACAAATTTGCAAGATCTAAAGCATTGAAAGAATGAAATGAATGAATTTGAGTGATCAAATTGAGTTACTGGTTTAGAGAAGCAGAGCTGAATCGAATGAATCACTTACAGTACTGGAGCTGGACTGCTGGAGGCGGGGATTTTCCTTGCTTCCTTTTCCTTTTCCTTTTCCTAGAGAGTAGAGAGTAGAGAGAAAGGAGACTAAGTAGATCCCAATTCCCAAATGGAGAGGAGAAGAGAAACAAAAACAAATTTGAGGTGCACGTTGCCACGTTGGCCTGTTGGGCCTGTTGCCTCCCACTTTAAAGTGCTATTCTATTATATTCTCCCAATTCTTTTGAGATTTATGCATGCAGCTGGCATCTTGGTGCCCTCTTTAATTTTTATTTATTAAATTTATTGGATAACATAATCATTGACCCGTAAATTTTGCTTTGACATAATTGGGATTTGCGCAACTAATTATAAACTCATGAAAGGAGAATTAGGTTCCATTTCACGTTCCTAATGATCTGTATTCATCTGTATTGAAGCCCATGACTTTCGGCCCATAATTAATTAATTAATCTTCTTTTTCACAATAAAATTAAAAATGTTAATAAAACAAGGAAGAAAGATGGGTTGTTGAGCTTCAGCCTTCAGAGGATTGATGGGCACAGCTGTTATATTTCTCTTTGCAGTTTGTACGAGTTTACGTATTGGCATTTTTTTTATTTCTAAATTCATATTATATTTTTTCTTTTTGGGATGTAGCGTATTCTAATTTTAAAATATTTTTTTAAGATAATTACTTTCTAACTATTTTGTGTTGGCACTCGTAATTTTTAATTTAGTGATAATTATTACTGTCATCGCTAAAACAATTAAAAATTAATTGTATGAGTGTAGGTATTTAGAAATTAAATTTAATACTTGATGGTTATTAAAATTTCTTTTTAATTTTACTGATGTTGATACTCTAATTGTTGTCAGAAAATTAAGTTGCTTTAGCTCATCCAGTGGTGTAGCCAGAATTTGAGTCAGCAGGGGCAAAAAAAATTTAACAAATACGAAAATATTGAAAGTCCTAACAAGTGATATTTTTTCATATAAAAAGAAGTACACATACTTACTAAAAAACAATAGAAAATAGTAATACTAAAATTTTCAAATCCAAGGCGTTGAAGCGAGCATTTCTCTTTATTTATCACTGTTTTTCTTTTTATCAGAGATATAATAAGACGAAGCCATTGGAGCAAAGAATATGATGAAGTTAATGTTCTAGAGCAAATGTTATTGCTTGTTTGTTCATATATTGGTTAATATGATCAACTTATTTTTTGACTTTGACATTACTTATATTATTTGAATAAGATTCAGATTGTGAGACATTATCTCGTAACAAGTAATAAATTCTAGATTTCTCTAATATTTGTAATTAGCAAAGAACATTAATTACATATAAGATTAGCGTGATGATTAGATGTTGATTGGGTTTCACGAATCAATCGATGGATATCAGTTTAATATCACGGATGCATATAAGAGTATATGGCATTGGAAGTGACTTTATAGTGAACGTTATAAAAGGAGTCTGTGTATATATGTCATTAATATTCACATGGTGTATATGTCTAAAGTCTGAGATGATTCAGTTTTCTCACTTGAGAGTTGTGCATGTGATGTTATTCCAATATGGTCTTCTGCATAAGAGATTACAAAGGTAGTTGTTCTGTGTACATATCTCACCTGAAGAAGTTCGTGAAGAATCGAGAAGGCGAATATCGCTCATAACAATATGTGATATTGCGGTGAGTGATGATATGTGTTGGGTCTCTTGATTGAGCAAGATTATATATGCGCATTACAATCAATTGTTGATTGTAAATATAATCGACTTCTTGAGTCAAGTAACATAATTGATAAGTAAGCAAGATGACATGTTTCTGACTTGCGCTTATTATTATAGATATCATGCGATATTGAATATTACACGGGCAGTATATAATACTGTCTATATTGGATCATGATACTATTTAAGAAAATATCATATGTATTAATTGGATAATCATATTTCTTTATACTAGAGACAACTTATGATCAATGAAATGTGATTTCATTGCCAACATAAATACAGATCCAAAGCGGTCACACCCTACAAGGTACATGTTGAGATATCATATCGTGATATGATACTTAATGGTGTTATGAGATAACACTAAGTCAAATTCTAGAATGCATTACATATGACATTCAATCAACACATATAAGTGTGGATCAAAGGTCGAGCTAATTTGGTACCTGTGATGTACAAATTAATTTATGAACTGTTTAATGTGATTAAACAAAAAAAAAAGACTTGGATAAAACTTGGATTTTATGGCCAAATGAATTAGAAAATTTAAAATTGCATCATCTAGCTGCATGTAAACACCAACAGAATATTATACAAACCCATAATTAATGTTTTTATGGGCTGTTATGGTGTAATTGGGTCAGGCCCGTCACGGGGTTGGGCAAATATTAAATCAAATTGAGGCACAATTAAGTAGTAATACGGATCCAAAAAATAAATCTAGGGATGGACAGCTGTCAAATATTGGCTCTGTCTCTGAGCTTGTCCATCAAATTAATATTGACTCCGTGTTATCTTTCTTTTTGCTTTCTTTAATTAAACCCTCGTTCCATGCTGTGGTACTAAGCTACTGGCGCAAGAGGAGCGCATAACCCTAAACCCTAAACCCTGACGTGGAATCAATCCAATTGGCTTAAATTAAAAGTGACCAATCGGGCTGAACTATACCCTCAAGTTCAAGTTTGGGTTGAGGTTCGGTCCGAAGACATTTGGACAGGATTTCTATATCCAAAGTCGTCCTAGGCCGCACGATCAGATCTGATCAAAATTAATTGAATTAAGGTAACAGCATTAGCCTCTCTCTCTCTCTCTCTCTCTCTTCTAATTTGAAATCAAATTCCTAGCAAAGTTCCAACATTAATTTTCTCTCCCTTTTCGTTGCTTGAATTGAGCGAGAGATAACATGCATGCCTAGCTATAACTCCTTCAAATTCTTTGATTTTCTGATACCTCATGGGACATTTACCAGTGACAATTAATTAAGGAGTTGTGGATTTATTACACAATTGCAGCAAGATTCTTTCACAGAAGATCAAGATGAGTCTCCAATGGAATAATCACGTAATTGATGGGATAATTGATGAGCTGTATTATTCCTTTAATTTAGCATGAGCTGTCTTTGTAAATTTAGCCAAGGATTCATTCTATATATGTAGTAGCCGCATGTATCTGGAATCAATATACAGAAATACAAAAATAACAAAATATATCATCTTCTACCTTTTCTCTCTTTATATTAAATTTCATGGTATCAGAGCCTTAGGCAAACGCCATGGCTGAAATTCCTATTACCAACAGTTCTCCTCCTCCTCCTACTCCTCCTCCCTCTTCAGATCCCTTAATCCCCATCTTCCCTCCTATCTCTACAAAGCTCAATTTGACCAATTATCTCACATGGAAATCACAACTCCTCCCCATAATTCATGGCTTCAATTTGACCAAATACATCACCACCCCTCCACCTTCTCCTACTGTTATCACTGACACAGGCACCTCTACCCCTAATCCAAATCATTTACCCTGGACCCGCCAAGACCAGATGCTGCTCGGCTGGCTTCGCTCCTCTCTTACTGAAACAGTCCAAGGTCAGGTCCTCTCTAGCGCCACCTCCTTTGACCTTTGGACGAGTCTCCAACGGTCCTTCTCCTCCTCTTCCAGAGCTCGGCTTACTGATCTCCGCCGACAACTCCAAACTACCACTAAAGGTTCTCTCTCTTGCTTTGATTTTCTTCAAAAGCTACGCCGTATTGCCGATGAACTTTCGTTCATTGGTCATCCGGTACCAGATGATGACCTTGTGCTTGCTGTTACCACCGGCCTTCCCCCCGAATACAACAATTTTGTCTTGACAGTAACCACTGCCTTCAACAGTAATCTATCTTTTGCTGACCTTCAAGGCATGCTTCTCACCCATAAAGCACGTCTTCTTGCTCAAACATCCATCCCTTCGCTTCCCTCTGCTGCCAACCCGTCCGCTTTAATAGCTACCAATACCCACTATCCTAGACCCGCTAACCCTCGACCCAATAACAAGTACTACCGTAATCAGCAGCCCCAAACCCAGAAACCAATACTTCCTACTCCACCTAACCAACAGCCCATTTATTCTACCAACCAAAGACCCAGTTATCAGTCACGGCCTGTTTATCAGCCCAGATCTGCCTTTAATCCAACAGAACCTAAACCAACTTGTCAAATATGTTCAAAGGTTGGCCATGTGGCACGTTTCTGCTGGCATAGATTCGACGCTGATCCCGAATACAAGCCTCGTCCCACCTTTCAAGCTTATTCGGCTCAACCCACCACACCTCAACAATCCTTGAATTGGGTCTTGGACTCTGGTGCAACAAATCACGTCACAAGTGATTTGAACAACCTCTCAACCTTCTACAACTATGGTGGCACCGACAAACTACAAATTGGAGATGGCACCGGTCTTCCAATCGCAAACATTGGTTCTTCTTCTCTTCTTATTTCAAATCATTCTCTTCTCCTTTGTGATATATTACATGTTCCTACTTTCACCAAAAATTTATTGAGTATCTCTAAACTTTTACTCGATAATCCCCATCTAATGCTTTCTTTTTCTTCTAATTCTTGTTCCTTGAAGGACCTCCGCACCAAGACAACAATCCTCCAAATCCCTTCTTCTAGTGGTCTCTACACTATCTCTTTGCCTTCTCCAACCCGATCTCCTCAAGCACTTCTTGGCTTACGAGCTTCGGCCACCACTTGGCATGCCCGCTTGGGTCATCCCTCTCATGCTACCACTTTGCAAATTTTAAATTCTCACTCTTTACCTTGTAGTTCTAATAAACTTGAACTTTGTCATGATTGTTGCATGGCTAAGTCACATAATTTACCTTTCTCTCCTTCTTTGTCTACTACTACCTTTCCTTTAGAACTGGTGCATTCGGATGTGTGGGGTCCATCCCCAATTGAGTCATTTAATGGTTTTCGGTACTATATAATTTTTGTCGATGATTTTTCTAGATTCACTTGGATATATTTTATGACTCACAAAAGCGAGGTTCTAAAAATTTTTACCTTGTTCAAATGCCAAGTTGAGAACCTCCTAAACACCACCATTAAAATTCTCCGTACCGATGGAGGTACCGAATATAAACCAATCCATTCCCAATTTCCCCAAATCCAACACCAAACAACTTGCCCATATACACCCCAACAAAATGGTATCTCGGAACGAAAACATCGACACATAATTGAACTTGCCCTTGCCTCAATGTCTCACGCATCTATTCCTTCTAAATTTTGGGATGAGATTTTCTCAAGCACGCTTTATCTAATTAATCGCCTACCCTCCAACAACAAAATTCCCTACACCACCCTCTTTAATAAAACACCCAATTACTCCTTTTTAAAGGTTCTTGGATGCCTTTGTTTCCCTTACACTCGGGACTACAACCAACACAAATTACAACTTAGAGGCTTACCTTGCATTTTCCTTGGTTATGCCATTGCTCAAAAGGGATATAGATGCCTACATTTACCTACAAACAAGATTTATATCTCAAGAAATGTTCAATTTGATGAACAAAATTTTCCCTTTGCAAAACCATCCCTGGAGCATACCTCTCTGTCAACAGAAAACACCTTAGCTCCATTTATTTACTCCCAGCCGAACCATTCCCAGTTGCATTTACCTCCACAGCCCACTCCAATTTCTCCTACACGGCCCAATACCTCTACACAGCCCACTTCTTCTATTTTCCCTACTGGACCGAACTCCACAGCCCAACCTAACTCCTCTCCTCTACACACTTCTAGGCCGACTCCACAACCCACTTCTAGGCCGGCTGCTTCTACTACCAACGGATCAGCCTCAACCTCTCCAAACCAACCCAATATCCCTTCCCCCTCTCCAGCAGAACCACACCAAAATTCAACACTAGCAGCTACCTCATCCCCTTCACAGTCTACTTCCATCCACCCCATGGTGACTAGAACAAGAGACAATACCCGTCGGCCTCGTACCTTTCCCAACCATGTAGCCTATACTACAACTTTAGATGTCGAACCAACTACATTCAAACAAGCAAACACTGATCCTATGTGGCGCAATGCTATGGCACAAGAAATAAATGCTCTCGCTCAAAACCACACATGGACCCTTGTTCCCTTTGATTCTCAAATGAATGTGGTCGGATGCAAATGGGTGTTTAAAATCAAGCGCAAATCCGATGGCACTATCGAGCGCTACAAGGCCCGCCTCGTCGCAAAGGGCTTTCATCAACATGAAGGAGTCGACTACCTTGAAACTTTTAGTCCTGTTGTTCGACCCACCACCATCCGCTTGATTCTCTCTCTCGCTGTTTCTTCCCATTGGCCAATTGAACAACTCGACGTTCAAAATGCCTTTCTACATGGAGACTTAGCCGAAACTGTCTATATGTCACAACCACCTGGATTCACTGATCCCTCTAAACCAAACCATGTTTGCAAACTCTCCAAATCGCTCTATGGCCTAAAACAATCACCACGCGCCTGGTTTCACAAACTAACCACAGCCCTTCTTGAGTTTGGTTTTCAAGCCTCTCAATATGACCCATCACTATTTTTATCCTTCAACAATGGCCATACAACCTTACTACTTGTCTATGTGGATGACATTCTCATCACCGGCAGTGATCCCTCCATGATTCAATCATGCATCTCTCATCTCCAAACTCATTTTGCAATTAAAACCCTTGGTCGGCTTCATTACTTTTTAGGGATTGAAATCACTTCACATGATTATGACATCCACCTTGCTCAGCCAAAATACATCAAATCTCTCCTTCACCGAACCAATATGCTCACTTGCAAACCTTGCAATACACCAATGATTGCTGGCACCCCTTTATCAGCTTCGGATGGTGCTCCTTTTGAAGACCCTCACCTCTACCGCAGTGTTGTTGGGGCACTACAGTATGCAACCATCACAAGGCCCGACATTTCTTTTGCGGTTAACCGCGTGTCACAATTCATGCATAACCCTACTATCACTCATTGGGTAGCGGTTAAAAGGATCTTGCACTATCTCCAAGGAACTATCACTCATGGTCTTACAATCCGTGCTTCCAACAATCTCCAACTCAATGCATACTCTGATGCGGACTGGGCAGGCTGCCCAGATGATCGCCGATCCACCACTGGTTTTTGTATCTTTCTAGGATCTAATTTGATCTCCTGGAGGGCCAAGAAACAACCAACCGTATCCCGCTCTAGCACGGAAGCTGAGTACCGCAGCCTTGCCCTCACATGCACCGAAATTCTATGGCTCCAATACCTTCTTCGTGAGCTCCGGGTCGCATTACCCAATCCACCAACTCTTTGGTGCGACAACATTGGGGCAACCTTCCTCGCCTCAAATCCCATGTTTCATGCCCGAACAAAGCATGTAGAAATTGACTACCACTTCGTCCGAGAAAGAATTGCTTCCAAACAACTTTCGGTTTGCTTTGTATGCTCCAATGACCAACTTGCTGATTTTTTCACGAAATCTCTACCCTCTCCTCGCTTTCGCTCTCTATGCAACAAGCTCACTGTGGTTCCTGCCACATTGGCTTGTGGGGGGGGGGGGGGGTATTACACAATTGCAGCAAGATTCTTTCACAGAAGATCAAGATGAGTCTCCAATGGAATAATCACGTAATTGATGGGATAATTGATGAGCTGTATTATTCCTTTAATTTAGCATGAGCTGTCTTTGTAAATTTAGCCTAGGATTCATTCTATATATGTAGTAGCCGCATGTATCTGGAATCAATATACAGAAATACAAAAATAACAAAATATATCATCTTCTACCTTTTCTCTCTTTATATTAAATTTCAGGATTGCATGTATCTCAGCACTCTGCCTTTGACCTTAAATTTTTTTATAATAAATTAAATAAATGTTTGTGATTTCTCAACGGACATAGGGAATGGAGAGAGAATATATATTATCTTCATATTATTTTAACTGGAAAAATGATTTCAAGGGAACATAAAATCCAAGAGATGCCCCATATATATGGATTGACCCAGGGGCGGACCCAGTATAGCCCAGAGGGGGGCAGTTGCCCCCCCCTGGATTTTCAGATTTAATGGAAAACATAGGCCCAGTGATACCTTTGCCCCCCCTGAAAAATGTGTTGCCCCTCCCTGGACCCATTAAGCCCAAAACTGCTTCAATCATTCACTAAGTTATTTGGAAAATATTAACGGCCAACATCTCAATCTGTGCTGAGCCATTAGCTGGTAGCCACGCAATCCGCTCTGGGCCATTAGTTAGTGCATTCCTTAAATTGGGTTGTAATCTGAATACCACACGCACCCCTCTATTATTTCATTATTGTTATTACCAGCCCAATGCTACCAAGTACGAAGTACTAATTAAAAGTATATTCAAAGGCATAGAGACTTTATCAGGTACCAATTACTAAGTAGACTTTCTGACTTTTTTTTTTTTTGTTGAATTGAAATCAAACTTCTATTTTATTTTCTTTTTTAGATAAGAAAGCATCAGTTGCACATTCTAAGGCCATAAATTTGGATTTGTACCATATATTTCTTGAACTTTAATTTACTTTGAATTGGGATAATTTGGGTTTATCTTATTGAATTTTTTATATATAATACCCGATTAGCTAATGGGTTTGAACCCGATAAGTTATTTGAATCCGATTTTTGCCCCCCTGACAGAAATCTTGCGTCCGCCCCTGGATTGACCATATTAATGAAAAATGAAATAAATTTATTTTTGTGGGTACCATGCATGAGATGACTAGTTGAGGTGCCTGCCACATCGATCTGGATTGACCATATTAAAAAAGAAAAATAGTCACGAAAATGTTTGTAATTAGTTATAGTGACTATTTTTCTTTTTCTTTTTTCTTTTTTCTTTTTATTAAAGGTTGAGGAATTTCTTTATTTTCCGGATGGCATTCAATTTGTAATTGAAATTCAACTGGTACCTGTACCACGCAGTTTTCCTTTTGGGGCTTAATTAACTCTAGCCAACTACCAAGTGTTATTAAATGTAGTGCAACATTTAACTTTTGAAGAAATTAATTTTTCACTCTACTTTTTCTAGAGATAATTAATTGGAGTAATAATTAATGCATGCATGTATGTATTGCAACGTTTAAAAAAATATAATTAATGTAGATCTCTGTCATGAGCGTAGCTTTTTTTAAATGAATTTGTATGTACTCGATCCTTGATAGCTAGCTAGGATCTACTATCTACACCCAAAAATTCAAGATGTGTATCTTGTAATATATGGTTTATTATTCTTTATTTAAAAAGGCCGGGTTCATCTTTTAATTTTACTCGTAATTAATTGGTTGATTTAAACTGTATATTAATTTCGGAAAAGTAATTATGTTTAGTTGACTGAAACATATATATTCTTCCTGAGGTACCAAATAGACGAACCCTTGCATTAAAGGAACATGATAACCCTCAAAAGTTTATATATTTTTACCAAAACGCTACATAAGATATATTCCATCATATATATATATGTCTGTCGGCAAATTAATTAAGGAGGAGAATAATATTTTCTTTCGTCAATAAATTAATGAGAAATTAAGTACAATTAATAAATTTGTCATTGATACGTAGCATGCATGATCTATATATATATATATATATATATATATATATATATATTGAACAGCTAGCAACGCCGTACAGATCGATATTGAACACGGTATTAAATTCTTTAATAAGCTAAGAAGGACCATACGATCGATCGATCGATCCATCTTTGAATATATGTATAATTAATTGGATTCAATTCTCTTGTTAGTATAATAATAACATGCATATCTATATGTTGTTGGTACTTGTAGAATCATTCAATACCCTCATGCCTCATGCATGGTATATAGGAGATTGGCTAGGAGAAAATTAATTCAACAATGGCTTTATGATCATGTCTATGATCGATCGATATGGACCCACAGAATTTTAACACTTTGCGGGTCATAACTTATGACATGGCAACAATGATCAAAGGAAGTCTCGTGCCTTCTTTTAATGCTTCCAAATTAATTGATTCAAAATCTAGCTGGCTAGCTAGCTAGCCACACAAATTCTGAACAGATACTTTTTACCTAGCTACTTGAAGAAATTACAATTGCTACAATTAATTTTTTAGTATGTAAATTAAGTATAAAGCATCCAACGCAAAGGCGCGCAGGCATGCAGCTAGCAGATCTCTAGCTAATTGATTAAGTTTTGAACCTGAACAAACCACAATTAATTAAAAGTAAATTAAGAGGACATTATCTCAAACACACTAGATCTAGTACCACACAGTAAAGAAACTACTAGCTAGTAATTTACCAACAAATTAAACCCTACACAACCATAGAAATTAAACTCAAAACACATAAAATTAAGACCGGACTAAACCCTATTTGTGCTTGAGGTGTCCCTCGTTGGCCTTCTTGAACACCTTGGCCTGTGCCGCAGCTGCACGGTTCGAGTGAAGGGAGGACGTGAATGCATCTCTCACTTGTTGAGTTGTCAAAGGAAATTTGTTATCGACCATCGAGTTCAGCAGAGATGCCGTGCCTTCCCTGAATAAGGCACCAATGCCATCTGTTCTTGTGTTGCTTAGAGCCTCAGGAAAACTGAGGTTTTCACCGAAGGTTGATGTCGCTACCGGGCTGAATGCCCCTCCCATTGTGCCCCAATAACCCAACAGGCTCCAAATCAACATAGGATGCGTTGCCCAAAAACTGAAAAAAAATTATAAACCATCTCAACTATAATTTTTTTTTTTATTATAGTTTAATTGATGAAACATTAATTAATTCTAGCTAGTATCTAGAATTAATTTTCTTAACAAATATATTATCTTTACACAGGAATGAACATGGGAATTAATGTGTATTTCTGTTACAAACTAATTTAAGTACCAGTTATATAGTACTATAGCTAGTCAGCAATGTATTAACATGCAAAAGGAAATCACTGAAGAAGTAATCATCAATTAAGAATGAAGTCATCCCAGGGAAACATATATAATTAATGCACAACCAAATAATAAAATGCTTATGAAAAGATAATGAAATTAATCGCTTACTAGCAGGTTCCAGGGAATATGGTGCTTGGATCAAACGGCACAGGGGTTGTAGGCGGTGTAGGTATCAGCGGGATAACTGGAGGGGTCGGCGCTAACGGCACAAGAGGGGTCGGCGTGAATGGAGTGGATGGAGGTGTGATACCAGGCACGAGAGGGGTCGGCGTGTATGGAGTGGATGGAGGTGTGATACCAGGCACAAGAGGGGTCGGCGTGTATGGTGTGGATGGAGGTGTGATAACAGGCACAGTTGGGGAATTATAATACCCTCCTCCACCATGCGATGGGGTTGATGGGGTGCCACCGTGCGACGGTGTAGTGCCATGATTTGGATCGCTGCCATGAGACGGTGTACCTCCATGAGATGGAGTGCCACCTTGGTGAGACGGTGTACCTCCATGAGATGGAGTGCCACCGTGGTGAGACGGTGTGCTGCCGTGGTGTGGCGTACTGCCCGAGGATGGTGGATAACCTTGAGAAGGTGTAGATGGTGTCGATGGTGTAGCCGGTGTGAACGGGGTAGACGGTGAAGAAGGCGTGGATGGGGTAGACGGTGAAGAAGGCGTGGATGGGGTAGGTGTAGATGGTGTAGGATTATTGTAGCAATCAGGTTTACGAATTCCTTCACTTGGTGTAGCTGCATGCATGAATCGAAATATTTGTCAACATTTAAAGTAAATAAAATAATGATGTCTATGAAATATACCGCCAAGGAGAACTACTAAACAAGCCATATATAGATTCCAAATAAGTAAAACACAAAAAGGAAAAATTACAGAACCACACACACACACACACACACACACACACATATATATATATATAGACATATATATAGTGCTACACGGATTTTATTGAAAATAAAAGTTTTTTACTCAAAATTATATGAAATAAGATAACCTACAAAAGAAAGTCTACTAGAAAATGGGAACGCTATAAGTCAACATATAAAGATTGTTTTTTCAGCAGTTTGAAGCCGGGTGTGTAGCTAGAGATAAAAGATTAGGGTTTTCTTGTATAATTTTTTTTTTTTTTGTTTGCAGTTGGAAAGTAATTAATTTCCTTGTTAGGTTATGAAGTTAAAGAGAGGCTAGCTAGCAAGCTGTGTACTTACAAGTGTGGTCAGATAGCTCTCCAAGTTTTCGACCTTCAACTGGAGCAAGCATTAGTTGAGAGGTTAATAAAAGTAGAAAAAACCACATGGAATGAGACTTCACTCGTTTCTCACTCGCCATGACTGCTCTCTTCTTGCTCTCTCTCTCTCTCTCTCTCACACCACCTCTCAGGGAAGGAAAGCAAGTTTAATTTAAAAGTGAACATAAGAAGAGTCTGGATCTCCTGCTATATACATGGAGAACTGGAGAGGCTTAAATGCTCTCTGTTCGAGGGCCATAGAGGTTAGTTGTTGTCTGTCAGGAGCATTAAATATTAATTATTTTTGAAAGAACAGAAAAAAATTCAAGTAAGGTTATGATACATTTGGTATATATTATTATGCCACCCAAATTTGCAACATTTTCTTCTGCATGCGGTGGATCAGAGAGAATCATGCATGTTAATTATATGCATGTACTCCTGTACACGTTAATTATCATTATATATGTAAGTATATATTAACTTAATTTTATAATTTTTGTAGACTTGTAGTCAAGTTAATTCTAATTAAGAAGGTGTTCGGCAATTAGATTTAAAATATATTATAGAGTAAAGTATATGCCTACCGCCTACGGGCTTAATTTTGATAAAAAAAAGAAGTATGAAGTATAAACATTATAATCATCAGCACCAGTCTTTGTTTAATTAGTACTTAAATTATCTTCGTGGGAAGGTTTGTAAGTTTAAAATTTGATCGAATTTTTTTTATGAACATATAAAGTTTGAAGACTTTATTCCTATTTTATCTCATAATTAAACATATAATCATACACACACCATACATCTAATAATTGATAAGTTCTTACTATTGTTATTTTTTCACGCAATAAAACATTCTTATGGATCTAGGGGTGTCAATGATACCCTTTTAATCATTTATCCGATCCGTACTGTAATTGATCCGACATGTATGGATCGATAATGTTTTTTTTGTTATTTTATTGAGTAATAAATAATTTTCATTAGCTTATTGGATAAGGGCCTTATAAGCTAATTAATAAATATAAAATTATAATAATAATTTTTTAATTATACATATAACTATATAATTATATTATTATAATTAGATTGATTTATATTACATTTCACATAATTTTTTTTGTAATTTATAACAAATTAATTTATCTAACATTTTGTTTGGTCTTTTTTAATTAGTAATTTATGACAAATTTTAGTTATACAATGGTTTACCATTTTATTTTATTTATATCTTATAAAATTATGGCATAAAAAAATTATAAATGCAATAAAAAAGTTATACATTTTTTTAATTTCGTGATATTAGGTACATGTTGTATAAAATATATTTATTTATTTGTCATAATTTTGGATTAAATTATATATGCTATCAATTTATTTGCTAACTAATATTATTTGTTTTGTTACCCGTTATTTTAATGGATAAGGGTTGGGTTTGAGCAAGCTAATATATAATGGGTAAGGGTAGGATATGGGTAAGACTACTTTTAAGTGGATATGAGTATGAAAATGTCTACACGTACCCGACCCGTAAAGTACCCATTAATTAAATGCTTGATAAGAAACCGTGTATTATTCCCTTGAAACATACACGGTTCCTTTGGTGAAACCGTGTATATAACCCTTGCTATTGTGCACGGTCCGTGTGTAAATCTCCTATTTTGGTGTCTTTCTTATATTTGACATGGTTCACTTGTAGTAACCGTGTATGTAAAGTATAAATTTAGACGCGATTCCGTACAGGGGCGGATCCAAAATTTTTGTCAGGGTAGGGCAAGAAAGCAGCTAATTGGGTTCAAACCCATTAACTAATCGGATTCAAATCCAATAGTAGTAAGTAGAGGAGGCGAATCGGATCAGAAACTTTTTTTTTTTAAAAAAACATAATTTGTATGAAAAAAATAGGATTTTTTTCTTGTAAAATAGTAATTTGTAAAAAATAAAATACAATCGTTAAAAATTAAACTATTACATTAAATATTGATTAATTTGAATGAATGACAAAGTAATCCCAAAGTTTTGAATTGAAAATCAAAAGATTGGCTAAAATTTAAACATAAAACTTAGAAATAAATTTGAATAAGGAACGGCCCAATATAGTAACCAAATTTCAGCCCAACAATTAAATCTCAAATATTGGTCCCACACTGTCAGTTTCTCCTTCCCATCTTCTTTCTTTCTATCGACAAGACATAATCTCTTTCATTTCTACTCAATTTTCTGATTCCACTGCTTTTTTTTGTACAAAAATCAAACGATTCAGCAATTTTCAAAACTATGCTCTCAACAGTCAACAGGGTAGGGCATTTAATTTTTCTAGGGTGGGGCAAGATTTCAAAATCCAGTACTCTAACAACTGTTTTCGAAAATCCAGGGTAGGGCACTTGCCCACCCCTGGCTTAATGTGGATCCGCCCCTGGTTCCGTAACCGTATACAATTTATCAACATTTCATACATGATGCGTACGGATACGGTTGCGGAACCGTGTGTCATTAGTGTTTTGAACCGTGTATAGTCGTATTTTCTGTAGTAGTGCACCCTATATGGATCCATAATTTTAGTTATTGAGTCATGCACGAAACAATGTTTTAATGAACAATTAATTAAACAACATGCGGCTTGTGTGCAAAGAAGAAACTAGTTGTGTTTCGTAGGTACCGAAAGATCTTATATAAAACAGTAATGAATCGTATAGTGGAGTTTATATATATATATATATATAGTACTTTCTTCAATAAAGAAAAATAGACATAGTACTTTAAAAATAAATAAGGCTAGTTAGGTGGGGCTCATATGTCTGTGTCTCTGTCGTATCAGACCCCATAAGCATACTGAGAAATCAGAAATTCAAAATGGTTATAAATGGAGACAGCTAGCTATTGACTATTGTATCATCTCTGTGCATAAATTGACAAGTACTGCAATAATAAATATGCAATGCCAACTTCATATTTCTTGCATGGGAATTCGAGCGCAACAGACCCAATTTATTTCTGTTGCCAGAAGCCTCTCCATCTCTTAAAGCTATGATAGCTATCCCCTTTAGGGATTTAGGGTTTCTTCGGTGCAACCATAGAGTAAAAGTGGCTACATACAAAATTAAACTAATAAGGTTCATGCATTACATTAAGAAAAATATTTATAAAGTCCCACAGTAGCCCGGTCATAAACCAGGTCTAACTTAATTATTACAACTTAATTGTCTACTTAGTAAATAAAACCCCAAGCAAAATACAGAAAGTGCTCGCGTAATCTCGCGTAAATAAAACCCCAAGAAAAATTTTAGGTGTCTTATATTTTATTTTTCTTGACCCCACAAATCATTTGTTACTTGAATATAATATGAAATTAAATTATTGGTAGCGTCATATCCACAATTTTGTTTGGTACAATATAATACGACCAAGTATAAGGTCTTACCTAATACACATTCTAACCTTTAGACCTTAATTGAACTTCAAAGAACAAATTAAATTCGCTCTCTTCTCAGTAAGAAATTGGAAGCAAATTCCTTAAAGAAACGAAAAGGGTCTTAACTTTGTAAAACCAAGAGAAAACAAGTGATTAGGGGTGACATTTAATCATTCAACAACTAATTAGGGGTGACATTTAATCATGTAGATTTCTGTCTGTTTCATTATCACATCCAGACATGGGTAAAGCACTTTTTCACCGAGATTGAGAAAACAAGTGAGATGAGCACACAATTATGTGCATTAAATCAAGTTGAACCAATCATTAGTTATGGAAAAGGTTATAAATTTTACAAATGTCACTACCTTATCGGAAATAAACACTTTCCGGCCAATTGCAGATATACCAAAGTCTCAATCAATAATAGAATCTCAAATCCGTGTTGGCACTGAGAAGACACCTGTGACTGTGAAACAAGTAAAAGATAATACCATATGCATAATTCTTAACCATATAAATATGGTTATCTGCACATTGTTGAACAATAATATATGGAATAATACAAACCATACAATTAACCTCTAAAAGGTGAAATATTATGATGTTATAAATGACAGCAGTTTTTTCCCAAGACAATTTATAAATTACACCATTCGATTTCTTTTATAAATAATGAAAAAAAATATGCACAGATTATTGCAGACAACAATTACGGATTGTAATCTTATAGTTGGTACAGACATGACCCGATTGGTACATACAAAGCCCAGATTGGCCTCATTTGTGTCCGGAAATGTAGCATTTTTATTTAACTTTAACATCTCAAGTCCTAATTAATCATACAACCCAATTAAATGCACAACAAAACAAAACACACGCTACACATAACTAGTATCCTCAACTGAGAGAGATCACATCAATTAAAGCCTAGATTGTACTGGTCTGGTACCGGATGTATGCGCTGGGAATAAACTACAAACAAAACTACCCTCCATTCTCCCTCATTTTCTAGAGAATATGATGTAAGTGGAGCATTTCAATATCAGAGCTATCAGGTTTGCTCACTTTATTCGTCTGTTCTTTTTGATAGAGATCGAAGGAAACGCATGAGGGGTCTCTTGGCTTGCATCAAAGCAGCAGCATCATTACTTCGGCCTTCTTGGACCAACTGAACTTTCCTTACCAGTCTCCTTAATTCCTATTAAAAAAAAAAAAAATCTTTTAGGCAACTATAAGGTAGACGGTAGACCAGATTTCACAAATGACTCTACTGTGTCGTCCCATATCTGCTTTGGTCCCTTATGTTTCTAGTTCCAATTTTTGGTCACCCAATGTCACAATTTGTATGTTTTTGGTCAATACCAAGCGTACAAAAAATCGTAGTCAGTGTTTAATTGTAACAATTGATTTAGGTGCACGTACATTTTTGTCAAAAGGAATACATTCAGTTGGTCATTCCATGTCAGAAATGACAAGGTTCTTTTTTCTTTTTCTTTAATCCATCTTTTGACTGAACTACAATGACTACAACCAATGATACGGACTGGGATTAAAATGTTTATGCACCAAACTGGAAACTATGAACTTAACAATGAAAAGGGGAATAGAACATCCGAGGACCAAAACAGGGAGAAACACTGCCAGCACGTTTTGCATAAAACAACACAAAACTATTAACACAGATCTTGAAGATTATGCTTTCTACCTATTTATAATGTGATGCTAATGTTAAAGACAGCATAAACCAAACATTATGTACTCAAGAACAACATTGAACTTTGCTTCCTAAAATCCCAAGTACCCCTAGGCTCAAATAATATTTACCGTATCCTCTTTGCTTTAATAATGGTTCACAATGACAACCTCTGTGCAAAGAAAGAACTTTATTTATATTATTATTGAACGAGTGAAAAACTCTATATAATGAAGTCTGTAACCACATGCATTCCGGTATGAAAAGAAATTCATTATTTACGTAGATATGTGTCTTTCTTTATTGGCTAAGCATAACTAAATCAGTAACAAGCCTATGTTATCAGAAACATAAAGGGACTAAATTCTGTTAGTTTGTTATCAGTTATCAGAAACATAAAATGACTAGAAATAAAGTAGTGCTAAATTATAAGAATACCTGACGGTCAAATTCAACATTTTGGATCCCGTAAACCTCCTTCGTAATTGATGGATCACTACAAATTAACCCTTCAAGCCATCTAGTTGCTACTTGTACATAGTCTTCAACAACCTTCATAGAAGATATATGCAATTCCATATTTAAGCAATAGCAAATAATTGATGGCTATAGAACCATTTGCAATGTAGTCATATGCAATTTTGCATTTGAACAATAACAAATATGCAGTACACTCACTACCTCGTCCTCGTCACTTCCTTCTTCAATTTCTTCCTCTTCTTCTCCTTCAGTTGACAACGAAGTTCTAGCCGTTAAAGAATGTAACCTGCTCGTATCACCATCCTTATAAGCCTGAATTAGTGCATCCATCACCTCTGGTTCTGCATTCCGCAAAAGGCTTCCTGACACAAATCAATCACACTTATTAAGTGTTGAACTAAAAATACTCACTCTTCCTAGACAATAAATATTGAACACCGGAGTCTGATTCTGGTAATGTACAAGTCAGGCCCAGACTGTATATCAATTACACATTGAGAAGCATAATCCAATTTAAGTAAGGCTCAAACAAGTAGAGCCACGCAGTCAAGATATAAACTCATTTTTGCTGTAGTACAGATAAAACTTTGGAATTTTGCACTGTACATTACTGACTTATATTAGTTGGTTGATAGGTAGGTAGGTCATAGTGGTATTTGACTGAGAGTTTAAGCAATAAAATTTTACTCAAGACATCAAAAATAATTTTTTAGTTTTCCGCCAAAAGACAATAAAGACACTGATCAATATGTAGCAGCATGTGTAGTGTGGTACTACTTGTTAGTCATATTACTAGTTGTCTGTAATAACTTAAACTAAATAAATGAGGGAATAGGACAAACCAATATAATTAAACTGTCTTCTTTTTCCCTCTCGGACATCAGGGCCCAACCTCTGGAAAACAGACTAATGTGTATCAGATGAAAAGGAAAGGTTTTTCAAATGAAATATAAAGCTATCACATTACCTTGACTAACATGAGAGCCTCATAGACCTCCTTCTCGAGAGAAGCAACCCTAAAATAATTCATGTCATGAGTATAAATTAAGCAAATATCACTCACTACTTGTAAAACTGTAAAAGCACAAGTTAAGTTAAGGTAGTGTATCAATTGAGCTTGGTTCCATTTTGATATCTTTCTGCTGTACAAAGCAGTGTTATCAGAACCGGATCGGACCGGTCGGTTGGACCAGAAAAAACCGGAACCGGTCACCTGTCCGGTTCGGTTCTTTTAAATTATCGTTTAAGTATTTGAATCGGGGAAAACCGATTAAAACGGCCAGTTCTTATTATAATTTCGCTGGGCCGGACCGTGTAAAACCCCGGTTCAAATCAAATTTGATATATCTTCTCTTGCTCTTCTGATTTCGCGTATCTTCCACTTTCGCTAAATCTTCCATTTCCTGCCTTTTTCTTCACACGCTGAGAGATGGAAAGAAACGAGAAATTGGTTCTCATTTCTCCTTCAAGTTGGCTTTCTCCTTCAATATTCTAATATTTATTGAGGTGTATTGCACAGTGGCTCAATCTCATTCAAATAAGTCTAGGTTTGAAGCGAAATCACCAAAAAGCCTGCATCAAATACTGCAAGTAATCTCATTTAATCATTTAATTCGAATTTGTAAAACATGTACTTGAAAAGCTTGAATTTTTGAGATGATTTTATTGAATAGATGAATGCATTAAAGGTGTTTGATGAAATGCTCAAACCAAAATAAGATTTTAGATGAGGGTAGTGGAGTTGTCAATAATTGTGGGTGAATGTCTAGTTATAATTCTACATATGTACTTGAAATTTCAGTTTACTTGCTTGGTTTAAATTTCAGTTTATACTGCAAGTGTACGTTGCTGGGTTTTAATTTATTGCAAAGATTTGCATGTATGTGACTATAAGGTGTAAAAAATATATTTCAAGAATATCACAAGGAATGTTTCTGTTACCATGAGTTCATTCAAAGAAAATAAGTTAATTCATCTACACCTCACTTCATCCAACACATTTACATAGTAAAGCAACTAAGAATTTCATCAAACCTGGACCATTCAATGATTCAATTAGTAATCAAGTTCTATCAGAAATGGTTCATCAAAACAATTTTAAAACATTCGAACTTTTACAATGAAATAACAATTTGATATCATACATTGCCAAAACGAAAGGCAAACATGAAATTAAATTTTGGCAAAGGAAATAACCATTCTTCTGTAAAAGGTGTCCTTTGATCTCTTCTTTGGCCTTGCCATATAACTGAGGTCCCTTGAGCGACATGGTTTGCATCTGTGTTCTCACTAAGAGTAGAAGACGTACCCCTTGACCTCACTGTGATTCTCCTGGAGATGGTAAGCCGTGTCTGAGGAGCAAATTGCTACCTTTTGTAACATCCTATGGTGCATTTGGAAGGCGAGGGACAAGGTGTTCTTCTCAACAAAAAGATCGACACCAAATTAGATCCTAGCTGCAGCCCGAATTATGGCAATAGGACAGGTGGCAGTCCTGGAGCCGAGCTGTAGTCACCAACCTAGCACACCTATACTGGTACCAAGGGGCACAATGACATTTTTGATCGATGCTTCATGGGACAAGTCAGGAAACGCATGTATGGGTTTGCTGGTATATGCTACAAGGGGGAAACTTGTGCATGTAGTGGGCAGAAAATTTACAGCACATGACATGCTACAAGCTGAGACATGGGCACTTCTACAGGCACTGGAATTTGTGGAGAGTACAGAACAAGGAAGGTATGTAATTTACTCTGATTGTAAACATTGGTGGAGGCGGACTGGGCAACAAAATTGAGGAGATGTCATCCTGGGAGGCTCAGCAGGTGGCGGTGCTATGCAGGTCTGACTATGAGGCATTGGGGCAAAGAGTAACACTAAGATACTTCACCCCCATGACATTCCTAACAAGGCAAGGCAGGCAAGGGCTAAACTTTGAGGGCCCCCCGGATGAGAGAACCATGCAGGAAATGCGAATACAAATCCAACTTAATGATACTGTTTTTTTTATAAGCACTGGGGCATCATGATTGTTTTACTGGTACGAAACAAAGCAGGCAAATGGGTTGAGCCAGCTTATTAGCACCAATGGTCTGATTTAGATTTATGTAGTAGCCTTGGAACTTTTAGGCAGTAATTTAGATCCTTTCCATTTCATGCTTTATATTTCTGGTTAGGCAGAATTTGTAATTTGAACAATGTTTTATTTAATCAAATATGCCTGCTTTTTCTCAAAAAAAAAAAAAAACAAAATTAACCAGATTGATTTTCAGATAATAAGTTATATATGTTTTAGAAAACCAGCGATCGAACCGGTTGAACCGTTTTAAAAAAAATCACAAGGGAATATTATTGTAACACACACACACACACTTGTGTACTCACTTGAGAGCTCGCTTGATCTGAGAGGGCGAGAACTTAGAGAGCTCAACCCCCCACTGAACAGCTCTTCTTGCTTCCCGCTTGAGCTCGTTTCTGCTCTTCCTATCCGCTAACCGAGCGGCTTTGGACCGTTCCTCCTCCCAGTCGATTGCATCTCTGTCGGATGGGGATACGACTGGTCGGAGGGCCCGCGCTTGGGATAGACTGTAAGAGGAGGTGCGAGAGAAAGGAAAAAGGAAATGGCGGGGTTTGAAAGGGGAGAACAAATGTTGAGAGCAGTAGCGCCGGAGTGGCGCGGCTAATGACGCTTGTGCCATGGATTTTGGAAGGGCAGCACGGGAGCAGATGGGCTGGCTCTGGCTGCCTTATCCAAGGGGAAGGGGGTCGGGATCCCCTAAACTAAAGTACCACAAATTAATTTGGTTTAGATCCGAACCGTTCGATCAGAATTCAGGAGGTGGAACGTGGAATGCACAGACAGCCCCTTCTAGACTCTAGTATTCGTGCCGGAGCAGATCGGACGGTCCATATCCAAACTTAAAATTTGAGTTACTATAGGGGATCCGAATTGGAGGTCCTCGCGAGTGCTTCCGGCCAGATTGTTAGATCCTCTGCAGCTAGAGCTAGGTAGAGAGAACTATAGAGCACATTGACAAGAATAAGATGGATCTGCCGCATTTGATCGTAAAAGGACCGTACCATTTGAATTGTTAAAATCGAATGCGGGTTGTTGATTTTCCCGATTTGACTGGCCTCGTTGATTGTTCTCTGTTGATTGTTGTTGATTGGAAAAAATTGAAATATTAAGAGGAGGGTTCGGCTCAAAAGAAATTAATTAAAACATGGGCCTTTTAAATTGTTGTTGGGCCATATAAATTTTGAATGTTTAATGGGCTATTGATTATCTAATAAAATAGGCTTCGGCTTCTTTTCTAAGTTGGGCCGGCCTATATTTGTATTAAATGCATTGGGTCATTTTATTGTGCGGGCTTAAGCCCAATCCGAAAATAAAAGAAATGAAAAAAAATGAATTGGGCCTCATGCTAGTTGGACTTAGTGTTAATTTAAATAGATGACATTTAAGTTTGAGCCCAAACCGAAAATGATTTAATTATATATAGGTTTGTTTTTAAAATTCAATTAGGCCTTGATTTAAATTAGGCAAATTTGATCGGTTGTATAAACCCAACATAAATTAAATTAAAAACCCCACTCCGTAGTTAATTAAAAATAACAACATAAGTATTTAATTTTACGAAAACTAAATATATACATATGTTGTTAATTAATAAAGGACAATTAATTAACGACATATTATTATTTTCCGTATTGTTAAGAATGGTTACAAATTTTATTAAGTAGAATAATTAATTAACTAACGTATTATATTATATACTTAATTAACTTAGCGCGTATGATTTATTAAACAAATTGCCAAGTTTTAAAAGTTATAAGACAATTGATTAGTAACGTATTTTTATTTATATACGACTTAGAAATAAATTAAGTTGATTATTAGAGTAATTAATTAGTAAACGTACTTTTGCGCTACGAGTATCAAAATGCGATTAATTATCGCACCAACTTAAAGTAATGTTTACATTTACGTATTTTATCGTATACGTAAGTAGTAGAACCATTTAAATATTATAAGAATCTACTTAAGCAATTTATCTTCAAATTAAAATATAATAAATATTTTATTTACGTTAGATTAAATTAAACTGAATTAGACCCAAATTGTTCTCACTCAATCGAAACCGAGTCTAACTGACTGAACCGATGAGTATTGTATTCCGTAGTTAATCAATTAAATTCGAAAGCTAAACTAAAAATAGTAAAACAGGGAAAAGGGTTACGAGTACTTAGTTTAGATTTTAATTAAGTTACATACGAATTACAGGTCATCAGACCTACTTCGATTCAGATCCGTGGACTGATCCTGCAGGCGAGGATCCTGCAGACCACGCCGGTGATTAGCGCTTACGCACGCTTTCAACCTACTATTCAGGTGTGGGATATATGAATTATTATTTTCGTGACGTACTCTTACAAGTCGACCCATCTGACCTGTCATCTTTATTTAAATTAAATAGTTGCATTGAAAACTGTAGAGCATATTTATCCTTTTTGTACTATAGATAGGAATTGCATAAACCCTAAAAAAACCGCAATTTACTGTATTTTAGGAGTAGCTTAATTTAAAGATAGATATTATATTGCATTAGGCTTTTAGTTGTCCTCTTCTCGTAGAGGACAATATTTTATACTATAGTCGTACATATGCACTGTGAGCGTTGAGAGAAGGACCGAGTGACTTTGTTCCGGCTTGTTGGGATGGAACGAGTCGGCCCGATAGCCACTGAGCTGAGAGATCACTTGATCCCTTAGGAGGCCCTTTTAGGAATACTATATGTATAGTTGGTTATATAAAATCTGTTTCATTTTATATTTATGTGCACCGGTTCGAGTCCGGGTATGAAATCGATTCGGGAGTTTTCCCCTACATTAGGAGCTACTCGCCATATACGAGACTGCACAACAATGATTCTGATCATGAGTTTGTGGCATGTCTGAGATGTGCCGCACGGTCAAGGACCGTGGAAGTTGGATCCTGGGTTCGAGTCCCGGAGGTCTGCATACGTGAATGGTTAGAGTCTGTGGCGTATGGTTTCCCACTAGTCTGGCCGGACGAATGGAGTTCTCTTCCTGCTCATGAGGTACAATGATTAACTATTTTTACGTTATGCTTGTAGTTTTTTCCTATTTTATATGTTTGTGAAGAATCGATTTAGTGTAAGGAACACGAGAATTGAGATATATCCATCTGCTAGCGTGCTATATATTCTTGTGGGTCAATGCTCGATGTCACTAGGCAATGTGTATCATTGGCTCCATGCTTGCAGTACTTGGACTAATATCTTATGGGATCTTTGGTCCAATTGGCACGGCACAGGGTGCTTATCTTGTCTGTATTATTATACTAAATTCCTACACACAGTACTTAGGTACTGGACCCCGATTTGAATATAAATATAATACTCTCTTTGAAGTTTTGTTTTCGGATATCTTTGCATGTTGGCATATTAGAATAATTGCATTGGACAACAGCATCTATTATATGTAATTTTTTCCTTAATAGTTAATAAAATAGGGTGTTTTATTGTATTGGCATACGCATTTAAAAGTTATATAAGTTGTACGTAGATATAATTAAAAGTGCTTTGACCGTAGAGGATCCCTAAAGGAATAATTCTGGGTCACATACTGAGCGATTAGTCGCTCACCCACAAGTTGTTTTGTGGGTTTTAGGTACAGAGACTGGTGATCAGCAGCAGGATTTTCCAGGAGCTGTCCCCAATGACCACGTAGCCTGATTTAGTATTTATAGGACCTTTTTGTTAGGATTTATGAGTCCCGATGTTTTTGTTCATACATCGGGATTGCTAGATCATGTATCCCTTTCAGCTGATGTTATGATATTATGAGGTGGGCTGTATGGATTCTGTATGTATATGTTTATTTATGGATTGTATGACTTATACTTTATTGATATTATTCACACTTCTGTTCTTGTTATTTATTTGTATTTGTTTAGCCTTGCGTGTTTATTGATTAATAAACACAAGGCGAGGATTGATCACGCCTTAATCCGGAATTTCCAGTTTGGAGTGTGACATAGCAGTTACGCGACTCCATTGGTATTTGTTCTAGGCGGATTATACAGGTCCACATACTGGAACTGAATACCGCACTGAGAGCTTAGATTTGAGCTCTCACCCGTTCCACTTATGCGGTTCCAAGTACTGAAGCACCGAAGCAAGAAGAATTAGGGACTAGGATTGCATCAGCAGTACTGCCAGTTGGGTACATGATTTCCTTTGTTTGTTCATAGCTGAATCAAGTACGATGAAATTTACTATCCAATTGCTACTCACCGTATTTTGTTTAGTATCCTCTTGTATTATTGGGATGGTTCTTTTTTTTTATTTATTTATTTTATTTATGCACTTTAATTGGTAATATTTGGGAAGCAATAGAATTATGGTGGTATTTTAAATTGTGTTATTGGTAATGCATTCAAATGTAAACTGCCTTGCGTATATTTAGGAATAAATATACGCGGCAGGCTGTTCCAACCCGGATCTGAGGTGTGACAGATTTGTTGATATCATTAATTCAAGATAAATATACTTGACAAGACTGTTCTGCTCCGGATCTGGGCTGTGACAATTATGCAATCTTTAAAATAGGTAAGTCAATGGGTTTTTGTTTACAGTTTGATTAACTAATTTATTTTTCAATATAATTGGGACAATTTTGAGGTAATTGTGGTATGGAAAGAATTAGGGTTAAAAGTCATGCAGTGAAACCTTTTTTTTATTTCTTTAAGTACTGGTATCATGGTATGCTTCATGTTCTCTCTCTAATATAGTGAACATATATGTATATCAACTGTTGTATGACTGCTCTGTTTTATATATGAACCTTTTTTTTTTTATTTTGCATTTGTTCCATGTGTTTGTACTCATCTCTCTACATTCTTTTTTTTTTTTCACTTCCGGGTAGCATATATAGTTAACGATTAATTAATTATGAAACAACAAGGTAAGAACGGAACTATATACGGAACCCAACCCATGATAATTACAAGCACTTGAGTTCAAACTTGGGAAGAAGCGTGCAGTGCAGTGCCCAATCAGACCATCGATCTCCTTCCCAAAATGGAGGGGTCCTGTCCTGACAATTCAACCTAGAGTGACTGGATTGAAGTATTTGTCTTGATCCTTAATTAGTTCCAGTCACGTGATAATGCACGCTGGAATCTTTTTTTATATATCAAGCATATATATATATAGCCCCATTAATTTCACATGGCATGCAGTATGGGCAGTTGGAGCACATAATATCTTCTTTATTGCTTTATTACATGCATGTCTACCAATTTCACTTGCATTATTGTTTCCTTCAATTCACGCTTCCTCCATATATTCACCCCTCTCATGATATCATATTATCATCCCCTCTGGAGTGTGGGCCCCTCTACTCTACTTTGCATGCATGCAACCTTTCTCTGATCACCTTATTTATAAGAGATAGAGGCAGTGGTTGAGGGCACTTAATTTCCAGCATCCTTTAATTCAACTATGGAGGCAATTGCAATTGCATTGCTTCTCATGTTCTTTGGATTATTGCATATGTTAGTTCAGGGAACAGCTGGTTTGTTTTTTTTTTTTTTTTTTTTTCTTCTCTATGTTTACTTGATGGCAATTATATATAACTGTTTAATTGATTTTAATTAGTTCATGCTGCAGAGGGGCTCCATTATGATTATTATGCTTCTACTGAGGTACATACAGATCCTCTCACAATATTAATTACGGTACAAAGATAAATTAATGTTTATTCAAATGTAGTAGACGGAGGATAATTTAACACTCAGATGTATCATATCTTCATCAGACACCTTTACTTTACTGTTTATAAATTAACTAGTGGGTGCAGGTTTTTCTATTTATATATGCATAATTAATGCATTCCATATATAGAATGGACATAATATTGTGTTATTTTTTCTAGTATATTTTGTTAACAAATAATTAATGTTAGATTATAAAAAGATATATGGTGACATGACATCAATTTTATTGACCTTTGTTATTTTGTTCTACCAGTGCAAGTCACATTCAGAGCCAGCCCTTTACCGAGGAGGAATACTGACAGAAAGCATGGGGCAAATTGAAGTGAAAAACTATAGAACTGAGATAGGAACCTATTCCCCAGGGTTTCTTTTAAATAATCTAACAGAGGGTGCCATATACAGCTTCTCTTGTGAGTACACATCTTGATCTTGTGGTGCCTTTTGCCATTTTTTTACCACTTATAGTTTTCCAAGAAAATGTACTGTGACACCTGTAATTTCCGATTTTTTTCTGATCAATTTCATAACATTTTCCCAGGCTGGGTGCAGATAAAAGGAAGACACGACTCAGCTCTTATAAAAGCAAGGTTAAACACTGCTACTGGGACAACTTGCATTGGAACAACACTTGCAAGAAGCCACTGCTGGTCGTTTCTCAAGGGAGGCTTTGTACTTGATTCACCTTCCAAATCATCTCTTCTCTATTTCAAGGTCAATTATTTGTACTATTTTAGCATAATTGTATTTGTTAGTCTTGTCTGTCCTCCTGCAAATATTGATTGGAACCATGCAATTAATGACTTGTCCATGTCCACCTGGTTCATCATTCCTTTGCCTTTTTCTGGATGATCTCGATCTACATATGATTGAGTCTATATATATATATATATATATCTATACTGGTTTAATGCAGGAGGTACCTCAGATTTTTGTTCTTTCTTTACTAACCCATTATGAACATGACCTCGACGGACTTTTATATTGACATATCTTTTTTTAATACTTGCAGAACAGCGACCAAAATGATACTGTTATCTTAGTCAAAAGTGCATCCTTGCAGCCATTTTCGCCAGAGCAATGGAATCAACATCGGGATGATAGTATCCAAAAGGTAGTTCATATTATATTTTCCTCTTTCATAACTTAAACCACATTACTAATTAATTATATCATCTGACATTTAACAATAACAAAATTGATTCTGTATCCAGAGGAGAAAGCGTTTCATTACTGTGCATGTTTCCAATACTCAAGGAAACCATGTCAGAGGTGCAAATGTCACTGCACAACAGCTTTCAAAAGACTTTCCTTTAGGCTCTGCCATCTCAAGCACCATCATAGGAAACCAGCCCTATCAGGTTTTTTCATATACTCCTTCGAAATGCTCTCTCTCAAAGAATTAAATAAAACACCGCTTTGAGCTAAACAACATGCCATAAATTTTCTTAAAAAAAAAAAAAAAACTTGCCATAAATTTCACCACATATAAATTACTAAATGAAGTACTGTGCTCTGGTATCAGAATACTAAATAATAAGAGAACCACCAAAAAGATTAATTTAAACTAGAAAACATTTTTCTCTAATTTATTATAGGAATGGTTTGCTGAGCGATTTAATGCAGCAGTATTTGAAAACGAGCTCAAGTGGTATGCAACAGAGCCCAAGCAAGGCAAGTTGAACTACACCTTGGCTGACAAAATGCTAGAGTTTGTCCGAGGGCACCAAATCATGGTTCGAGGTCACAATATTTTCTGGGAAAATCCCATGTCTACGCCTTCTTGGGTTCGAAACCTCACTGGTGATGCTCTGAGAGCAGCAGTGAATTCTCGAATCAGGAGCCTACTGAGAAGGTATATATTGTATGTTGAACAACAGTTGATGATAAAGCACCTGTCATGGATTGTTTCTTTTAGATTTGAAGGTCTATGATTGCAGCATGGTACGCTGGTAATAATCCTATTAGAGCACACAGATAACAATAGAACTGCAGAAAGTGTACTAGCTTATAACAGCTTTTTTTCTTAATGCAACATAGATAACAATAGAACCCTGTCAGTACATTCCCAGCCTTCTATTTGACTTCATATGTTTGTTGACGCTTAATTACAATTTTAGCATTTTGGAGTAATTTATAAACAACTGCAATTTATGTCAGAAAAAATTACATAAAAGTGTTACAGTAATAAAAGTTAACCATTACCATTCCATCATGTACCAATTCCAGGCTAGTATGGTCATAATCAAAAGGTTCCTTTTTTCTTCTTTCAGACAGCATTTACTTTTTAGGCTTAAGTTGAAGTTTCAATAGGTCTCTGATACTCAGCTGAGTAAACTAGCCAAGAAATAACAGTTGTCATAATACCTGTGAACATCCTGATTTGGATAACACTGGTATTGACTTTTTGAGTATTGAGGTTTCAAGCTTTATATTTTGTTTAAACTTCTTTTATGGAAACAAAATTTAGATACAAGGGCGATTTTGTGCATTGGGATGTAAGTAACGAGATGCTCCACTTCAATTTCTATGAGGAAAGGCTTGGGCCTAATGCTACACTTGAATTCTTTCAAACCGCAAAACAAGCGGACCCACTTACTACTTTGTTCATGAACGATTTCAATGTGGTGGAGACTTGCGAAGATGACAATGCAAGTGTGGATAACTACGTTGTTAGATTGAAGCAACTTATGCAAGGTGGTGAAGGTATGCTCCAAGGGATTGGATTGGAGGGGCATTTTGGGAAACCAAATATCCCTCTTATGAGAGCAGTGCTCGATAAGCTGGCAACTCTCAGGCTGCCAATTTGGTTGACTGAGATTGATATCAGCAGAACTTTTGGTTTGCAAAATCAGGTTAGAAAATTTCTTTTATTATAATCTGTGATTTATACTTCAATGCCATAACCCAAGGTCCAATACAGTTATTTTTTTTTTTTGGGTTGAAACTTGAAAACCCGTAGGCGATTGTATTGATTCAAAAGAGTTACAAACACTAGCTGTTACATGATATTAGACAACGAGTGTCTTTGAAAGTATTCAGCTGTAAACAAATAAAAACACACAGGTCAGATCTAATAGTGTGAAGTAACTGTCTGATTAAAGTTGGATTGTTTGTCCTTGTAATGATCCAAGCAACCTTCAATCATTCATTTCTGTGCAAAAACAGAATCTTAATTTGACATATTTGCTTGTTTAATTTTTTAATTTTCATATAGGCAGCATACTTAGAAGAGGTGCTGAGAGAAGGCTTCTCTCATCCATCAATGCACGGCATAATGCTATGGACAGCTTTAGAGAAAAGCGGATCGTGCTATCAAATGTGCCTCACAGACCCAAATTTCCGCAACCTCCCCGCTGGAGATGTGGTGGATAAGCTCTTACAAGAATGGCAATCCAAAGATATAAATGGAAAAACTAATGTGCGTGGATCCTATAGTTTCAGTGCATTTCTCGGAGAGTATGAAGTTTCGGTTAGTTCTGATAATGCAACTAAAACAGTGACATTTTCTTTGGATGGTAGTGCAGAGACTAAGCATATCAACATTCAGCTAATGTAGATACGAGTATTATTAAGTGATAAAGCTCGAGTTTGAATTGATAAAAATTTACAGTAGCGACATCCGCTCTTATTTGTATCTTAAATGTGTGAATTTTCTATAGGAAACATTATGTATTAGAGTATGCAGTTGCACTCATTGAAGTTCCAAGGTCAAATTAGCAAGGATTGGTATTATTTGGAACATTTTGTCTAATAAACATCGCATTGGATACTTTTGATATGGTATATGTCAGTATAAGTATATACATGCATATATGATCTAGGAGGTTTCCTTTCAAATATTCATTCAATTTTCACCATCACCATCTAGATCTAGCTCCTTAACCATGCCAGTCATGTGAAATCTTATCATGTCATTTACATACATGTTTGCATGGTAAAAAATTTTAGACTGAATTTTGGGATAAAATGGTGTAGTTTAATCTGGAAAATTGGTAGTAGTGTAGTACCTTCAATCTCTCCTTTCAATGTGGACTTGTCCTGTCCAAGCCGAATCATGACTTGTCGTAACTCAATTGGCGAAATTTTTCCATCTCCATTGGAGTCAATTAGGTCGAACACAACCTTGAGCTGAGCTTGCATATCCATGGATGCGATAATGGAAGAAGAGAGCTGGTTGAATTTAGTGGTTGCTTTCTTGCTCAAAGTTTTCAGTTTTAGGAGAAAGAGCTTCATTTCCTTCATAGTGACTAGTGAGTTGCCTCTGACCTCAACTGGAGGCTTGGGAACTACGTGTAACGTGATTAATGAGGTTTTGATTGGTTTGGGAACAATAACAAGGGTTGATGAAATGGCAAATTGGAAAGAGAAATTGATAGGGAGGAAACCAGCGACAGCAGCTAAGTACCGAAATTTTTATTAATAGAAAATAAAATAAATAAATATCGACATTAAAGAATGATTTAGCGGAAATTCGAGATATAACAAAGAGGTTATGGACCATCACGATCAGATTAGCTATTTTCTCTAAATTGAATTTTGAATCTGATCAAAAACTGGAACTGCTCACTAGAAAAAAAATGGACCGGACAAATAAAAAATGGGTTTGGACGGGTCCGGGTACGGGTCTGGGCGGGTGAGTCCGGATAGGGGGGGTTTGGTCCGGGTCGGGTACGGGTTAGAGTGGGTTAGTGCGGTTCCGGTCCGGGTAGGGGGTTTGGTCCGAGTCCAGTACGGGTTAGAGGCGGTTAGTTCGGTTCCGGTCCGGGTATGAGGGGGTTTGGTCCGGTCCGGGTCCGGGTTTGGGGGGTTAGTATGGGTTTAATCCGGTCACAGCCCGGTTCTTCACGGTTCGGTCCGGGTTTGGTCCGGTCCGGTCCTACACGGTTCCACGGGTTGGGACGGTCTGGTCCAACACGGGTCTAGGAAAAAAAATTGATCTCAACCCTTGCTAGATCCGTTCCTAGCAAAGGGACGGTCCGGTCCGGGTTTAGGGCATGGTCCGGGGCTATCTGGGTCTGGTCCACAGGTTGGCCGATCCGGTCCAGGACCGGGCGGGTTTTTTCAAAACTCTATGTCCAGTGCATTAGGAAACTTCCTTAATCATATAAAAAAGACAGAATTTTGCTCATTTTAGTTTCTCAACTGTACCAATTTTTTTTCTGGAGAAAGTTTAGGATGGTATCATGGTACACTGAACCTAAATGTACCATATTGTATTCCTCTTCAAAGAAAATAGAATGAACAAAAATGACCTGCTAAATTAATAAAAGCTGCCGTCACAATTGAATAGTTATACCTTTCAATAAAAACATCTCTGCCTCTTATCTTTATTTTTCGTAATTTAATGGAATTCAAGAAAGATAAGAAAGATAAGATTATTGTATTTGACCCTCAATATTTTACTCCAACTTATTCTTTAATGTGTTTCAGACACAACAAGTTCTACCATCTTTTCAAAAATGACAAATCAAAAACAATCTTTCCAAAATTGTTAAAATGTGTAGTCTAGTTTTAATAAGTGTGTACTTTAACAACTTGTGTGCACGTTGTTGTTAAACCGAAAATTCACACAAATATTCCGACCCTTGATGAGCGTCCAGACACGTAAAGCGTGTATTCTTCACTAAATAAGGAACGAAATTAATCAAGTTGTTATCCGTTCCGTTTTAACACATCACATCACACCACGTATAGTATATTTATCATGTGACGTGACTGCATGTTGTGTAACATGCTTCTTTTTGATTGAAAATGACATGTCACTTCACATCGCACAAACTAATCTGAAATTTTTATTAATAGAAAAAAGAATAAATTAATATCGACATTGAAGAACGATTTGATGAAAATTCGGAATATAACAAAGACGGACGTTACGGACCATAACGGCCCGATTAACCGCAGATTTTCTGCTAATTAGCGCACATGGGCCGTTCGGAACCATGACGGCTAGGGAGAGCACAAAAAAAAAAAAAAAAAATTACGGGCCGTCAGAAACAATGACGGCCAGGGATACGACTATTCGAGTTTACCTTGCAATGTTTGTAGATTTGCGCTTTGCTTAAAATTTCAGGTATCTGAACCTAATTTATTGATAATAGTGCTTAGTATTCACTTGGTGCGAAATATGTTTCTTTGAGCCCTTCTAAGGTTTAGAAAACTTAAACAAAATGAACTTCTGATCAAATCAAACTTCAAGAATTCGGATCCCCCGGTATTATAATTTTTTTCGCTGCTCTCTCTGGCCGTCATTGTTCCTGACAGCCCGTATTTTTTTTTTTTTTTTTTTTTGTGCTCTCCCTGGCCGTCATGGTTCCGAACGGCCCGTGTGCGCTAATCAGCAAAAAATCTGCAGTTAATCGGGCCGTTCTAGTCTGTAATATCCCATGGACGTTACGGATCATAACTTCTTTGTTATATTCTGAATTCCCACCAAATCGTTTTTCAATGTCAATATTAATTTATTATTTTTTCTATTAATAAAAATTTCAGCAAACTAATCCGGTCACATCACGTGACCAAGTTTTTCAAAATTCATTTCTTTAATTTAATTTATTTTGCAATAGTTATTGTTTTTAAGCATCTTTTTATTTATTTTTTCTATAAACTAATTTCAAGTCTTAACAGAATAATTAAAAGTGAAGGATCACATATGATTACATTACGTGTGGTAAGGCAACATCAACCTATCTATCAGCACATTTAATTTAATCACAAAATTCGAGAATGCCTACATTGGCTAATTTCTACGTTACAAATTAAATCAACCATAATCACGATATCTTACACCTCAAGCATATTCTAGCTCATCATAGTATACAAAGTTTAGCTCAGTTGCACCAATAATCTAAACAATCATATTTTTTTTTTGGCACAAAGAATTACTCACTTGAACCTTTCTAGCATGATGCGAGATGGGGCGGTAGCACAGTTACCCAAAGGTCAAGAGTTCGAGCCCCTCTCACGACTTGGCAGCTATTCTTGTCTCTATATATTTCTAGCATAATACAAAGAGAATCTAACAGAAAGTTCTTCTCTATATATTTCTCTTTTTCAACAGCTTGAACACTTCATTTTTAGCAGAAAGTATGTCATTTTATTTTCCGGCCATAAGACAATTATGCAGACCTGAGATTGATAAAAAGAATGTGTTGGAAGGCTCATTGGAGGGGATAAATTTGTATCCATTTTGATATGTTGTTTTCTAACAAGGGTTATTGCTGATGTTAGATATGAGTGATATATCGGCCTTTGATAAAAACCAGAAACCATCAGTTCTTATTGTCTAGTGCACTTTGGTAAGAAAGAATTCTTCATCAGAAGAACCTTCAAAGGAAACTTGTGCCAACAGTAAGATCACTCAGGTTGGAAAGAATTTGGGATCTCGTAGATTTAATCTGCACTGCGACTTCTATCTGCTCCTCCAGGGACAGCATCTCATAACTACAAATAAGAAAGAAAAAATATAATAAAAAGGAATTGTCATGCACAGAACAGCAAGAAAATCAAACTCCAGGTAATCTATTTCAAAACCATATAATATTAATTCAACCAATACTGCTGAGTGCCGATACTTGCTAGCAAATACTGGACTAGACTGGTAAAAGGAGCAATGGTACAAATCAATGCAATTCTCTTGATAAATTATGGACATTCGACTATAGTATGCACAAGACCCAAAGCAAGCACAAACCCACATCCTCCATTAAACAGCAAACTCAGATGTTATAACGACAAATAATAAGACTTACTGTGAAAGGAGCTCAAAGTCTAGCAGACTATCTGGTCCAGGACGGTGGCCCCTCCCATCAGAACGGAACTGCCTGAAAGCCCTTGGGTTCAAGCCACATACATGTGGGACCACATCGACCAACTTTTTCTGCAACAACTGGAGTCGCTTGAAGGTGAACTCATCAAGTGGGGCCACACAACCCAGACTACCATCCAAGGTGCTGAACAAGAGTGCAAATCGATTGGTCTTCTCAGCTGTGGGCCCTGCTCCAGCAAGCATTTGTAGGCGCAGGAACTTTGTGATGTGAGCGCCAGCATGGAACTCAGCCCGTGAAAGGAGCTTCTGGCCTTTCCAACTTTCCATCGTCTTCGGTGCATAGTAGAAGATCTACACCAATGGACGGAGAGGACTTATTGTTTGCAAAATTATTTGACAGATTGGTCAATAGACTGCAGAGTATACATTATTCTATGAAGGAAGAAGGATTAACAAAGCCAGCATGAAGGCACCATAACATGTAAGTGCATGGTAAGTTGCAAAAGTTACATTTAGTATAAAAAGGCACACTGCAGAAGTTTTTTTTTTAATTTATATATAAAAATGTGCTTTCAGTTTCAAAAAAGCTAATAACAACATCAAGCACCTACTAACATAAAAAAGAATCTCCGGAAGGCATTAGTTTTAAAAAACTGCCAAAATGACCTGGATATTTTTCTGGGCATCTGATACAACTAGGCTAAGAGTACTCCCGTCGATCAAGAACTCAGTGGCATAACAATCAAGAGACCCAAAATCTTTAGCCAGCATGCTCAACTGGGCTCCTTGTTCTTTCCAATTGAGGAAGAATATGCTTTTATGTACGTCTCCAAACAAGACAAAGTTCTTTACCTAATAGAACATAAAATTTAAATCAGTGGCCAGAAGTACTTGTATAACACACAATTACTAATAATAACAACTTCAATAAAATTAGTCGCTCAATAATATGAAAATAAAAAAACAAGCAAATACATCTTAGTTGATGAAAATAAAAGGCAATCTATAAAAAGAAGCAAAGCTTGCTCTAGCACATACATTATAAGGCATTCCCCAAAATTAAGACCTTTTTCTGGAATACAAGAGCTATGAGCTATAAATTCAGGAGCCCCACTGGCTCCTAATAACATCATATAAGAAATTGTTCGACCAGATAGGTACTTTCAGATAGATATCTTAGTTATGGGTACTTGGTTGATTATAGCTGGAGAACAGCTAGAGAAAGGGAACAAAAGAAAAAAAAAAAGGAAAAAAAAAAAAAGAAGAAAAGAAAAGAAACTCACAATATTGAGGCTAACAACATGAAGAGGGGCATCGTAAAAGGCAACACCCATGAGCTCTGATCCTGTCCATTTGTTTAGCGTAATTTTTGGACCAGATGCTATCAGTAAATGCCCTTGAAGAGATGCTACAGCTGAAACTGCACCCTTAAGCTCCCTTGAAAATATCTCTGATACCTAAAGTATTAAATGAAGTAAAAGAAATTTAGATTCAGCTACGCAGAACAACAAAAATGCTAAATAAAAAAATATCATCTCTTAGGGGATTCTTTGTAGTTATTATTGTTTTTACATACCACATTCTGGGATGGTTCAGAGCTGCTAGCAAATGAGAAAAGGAGCACTCTCCCTCGGCCAGGCACGTCCTCCCCTTGAACATAAGCAGTTCCCACAGCCATTAGGGTTTCATTCTCCTTTGTTGTTGTATTCTGAGATTGGTGAAAAAGATTGTATATCATTAGTGTTTCTTTTCAACAAGTATCAGTTATGCCTTAACACCAAAAGTCTCCTACAAAAAGAGCAATTTGCAAAGCTCCGCCACTATGCTTTAATAGTGACAAGAACTTGTAAGACCGAAATTGCCAAGACTCTATTATTTAGGAAAGCAAAAAGATGGCCCCAGCCAGTAACTTCAATTATGATTGAGTTGTACAAAAACTGAAGTTAGAAATATCACTAACGCCCATTAAATAAAACCAACCGCAAGCTCTCATCTCCATTCCTTCTGTGTCAAATCCAGAATGAAATTATTTGGTTTGAGAATTTTTAATATGGTACAAGTTTAAAGAAAATACAAAGATCCGCATGCCTCCTGTGATTTTAGATGTGAATATCTAATTGTAATAATTTAACTTTAGCACATTGACTGACTTAGTGCCTTCAATTCTCAGAGTAACAGGAAAATATAACAATTGATGCAAGTGTTTTCAAGGATGGCTAGGGCTAAAGCTTGGCAAGAGAAAGAAAGTGGGTAAGGAGAAAGATAACAAAGATCAACGAGATGACAAAGAGAAGAAAAGGAAATTACTCCAAAGAAAAACTACACTCAGAATCAATTCATTCTAATTCATTCAATTGCATATAGTATTCGACTCTTAAAAAAACTTGACAAAACTTGCAACTAGAAACTGCCTACATCAAAATCGGAATTAAACAAAATAAATCAAAACAAACTTTTGGAAATAAATAGACATTACAGCTAAATCAATCGTTTTCAGAACATAAATCTGGACAAACATATTCAAATTTGGACTCATTTTTTGGCTCATTAATTAACTGACCTAACAACTAAACCTAGATAAGATTTGACCTACGACTTGACCATGAAAATTTCAAAATCATCAAAATATGACAAGCAAGAAGGAAGCAGCTTTATCTTGTATAAAGTTATTAGGGATGTTAAATTTTTAAGGTAAGAATATTCAAGGATTATGAGCTGATAGCTCTGTTGAACAGGATAAATAACAGCAGGGGCCATTTTTAAAAATTTCCTCACGTCCGAGCTTTCAGAAATTTTAAATAATGTAGGACATCCTTTGCAGCGAAGATATAGTTTAGGGGCTTTCGCATATTTCTAAATTTAGTACAACTTACATGTAAGGTGACCGTGCGGACAGTTAAAGCATGCTCAAAGTTCTGCATAGGTATGGTGGCCTTTGTTTCCCACCTACCACCAGCTTTCTCTGGCTCGAGTACTCGGACCTCAAATTCTTCGATAGTATACGTCTTTTGCATGTCGTCTGGATTCATGGTCATATCCATTTGTTGACCCAACTCTTGGTCAGCCATGGAAGAAAGTAGCTGACTCAGCTGCCGAATTACCTACCAATGTCCAATATAGACTAACAGTCAGATGAAGTGACATGTAAAATGGCTCTACTATATCCTTGTATAATTTTTGGAGTTCTTTTTTCTAGATGAAGTTCCTTTGCATATTTAACTTTGCTGGGTTATCTCTTTCTCTTTTGTTATTTCCCCCTTTTTTGAGTGCTCCATTTCCATGAGAGGGCTGGGAGTAGTCAATAAGCCATACTAATAATATGTTACCGTGCCATGAAAATAAAGTAAGACACATTACATGCTCCACGAAAAAAGACACTAGTGCTTACTGGAACAGATACAATGGTTGGGTAAAGATTCCTTTCAGCATGGTATGCAACCTGATGTGGAGTTCCATGCAAAGGAATCTGCAAAATTTTGTTTAGAACAAATCAAACAGCAGTTATAAAGAGTTAAAAGACAGAAGCGCCATCATTTGCAAGGCCTCTTGCATTGACAACCTTGGATTATCAGCATTTCAATTGAAAACCATGTTACTATGGCAGTGTTGGGTAATAAACATGATAATTTTGTTTAGTACAGTTTTGATTCCGTAAGCTCATCCTAAATCATAACAGAAGCCTATACTACAGTTGTGGTGTTGTAGGGATTATTTGAGTCTATTTACTCACCTGGACCCGCACCTATTTGGTGCAATTACCCAACAATAGTAGATGGCTATGTATAACCTATTAGCTCCAGTTTATTAGGAAGACTACCAATACTGTCATAGCTACAACAGCTACACTTAAAGTAGCCACATTGCTGAATTGCAGGGGGTTTATGCAAAATTATATGGTTCCATGATCAAAATATAAAGTTTAACGAAACTATATGCATGTGTCCTAATTAAAGCAGCAGACTTTACCTTCTGAACTGGCCAATAGTTATCATAGTTAAATGCAGCAGGCAGCTGACAGATCTTCAAGAAACCCTGCAAAAAAAAAAAGAGTTCCAAATATTATTATCAAAATATCAAAAAAGGAAGAACCAAAGATCCATTGAGAACTTTAGTTTTAATTATATTTCAAGAGCGTGCACTTGACCTTCTTTTTATAGAGCATTAGCATTTTATAAGGGTGGAATTGGTTGAATTTTCTTATCATGCAGAGCATGCACGAGGAAAACAAACAAAAAAAAAAATTGAGGTGCATGATGAAAGTACACATTTAAATCTTAGTTACATAAGTTACAATAATTTCATAATTAGTGTACCTGAGATGTCACACAGATAAATCCGTGGTTGCAATTCACATTGTGGAGAATAGTAAAAGCAACAACTGCACCATCACAAAACTGCAACAGATTCAAATATTAACATGATGAAGCTAACTAGAAATAAGCAGGAACAAACAAATTTAGCAAGAAACAACTTAAAGGAAAGAAAACCTGCGGGTGCATCCGAAGCCGCTCTCTACATTCCATAATCCATGCTGGCCTTGAACCATTAAGGAAAAAACCCTGATACCCTCCCACATTATTAAATACAGTAATTCTTGGCCTATGTACAATATCACTGGTCTCCTCTTCCCTTATACCACTGTCCACCTGGACCCTCACAAACCTCAAGTTCCTGAGCCGGATACCATGCCCTATTGTGTTGACATCACCGGTTGCATCAGTAGTCATATCTCCTCTTGCATTGTCGGTTGCCTCGTAAAAGTATGTGCGGTAACACAATAGTGTACCATCATTTAGTACTCCTAAAAGGTATGGCCGGCTGTAACGACCCGGCCATATATGCATTGCAACTTCAACTACCTTCAATCCATGTCCTGTTTCTTCTTTCACAATATTACTTTTACACGTGTCAGACAGATGGGTCTTCCCGGAAATAAAATTTTCAACTGAGTAAACTGATTTGAAACCTGGAACGTCAAATATTTCAAGCTGGCCACTCTCATAAGTGACTATGCAGTACACATCGCCACTGTTGGTTGATAAGTCGGTCGAATCTATAGGTTCAGTCATGCCAGTAGAGAGCCAAGCATCAGTGCTTGTGGTACGGAGCCACGGGTGAGGCCCCTTATCATGGTACAGTGCACATGCAGATATCGGGTCAGAAGAATTGATTGAAAAAACAGGAGGTGTGGTCAGCGAAACTGTATTATTGGAGGGGTCTGAAATAAAAGAAAACATATATTATGCTCGTAGTATGTTTACTGCAGGAGCATATATGCAGCTGTATATCCTAAAAAGCAGGATACTGCTATCTCGATATGGACCATCACTTTTAGATTAGAAAGTTCAGATCATTTATTTATGAACCAGTCAGATTAAATACCCCCTATGGCCATGTTTGGTTGTGGAGTAAGAGGTGGAGTAAACCCCTTACTCCACACTTAAGTAGTCAAACGAGAAGTAAAAGAAGAGGTGGGTTAATCCAGAGTAAGTTGCTCCACCTCTTCAGGTGGATTAACTTACTCCACACTTACTCCACCTGTAGGGCCCACTGTCATAGGAAGAGGCTCAGTTTCCAACACTTTACTCCTCTAGGCGGATTAATTTAAGCCATGAGTTATACTACCAAACAAGATGTAAAATATGTAGTAAGATGGAGTAAGTCATTTAATCATCATTAACTTCACTCCACAACCAAACATGACCTATACGACAAACTTGTGTCCAATCCGGAGTTTGGACCATCCATTTTAGATCACAACGGTTCATATTAGGATAATAACCCTGCCTTGTTAGCTAGAATAACAGAACATGCTCGACTCCTAACGTAGAACAATAGTTCAACAAAAAATCCTTTTTCTTTCTTTTGAAAAAGCTGAAAAAAAATATACAGCCATTTTTCTCAACACCCATGATTTTGTAGTGTTTGAAAAATAATATATCAAAAATCCCTTAAAGTAACTTCACACTCTATCACCTAAAGATTATTACCCAATGTATTCAGCATACTATACAATCAAAATAATAAGCATGTAAATTGAAAATCATCTCTTTCTAGTTTTCAAACTCATTTTTGCTCGATAATTCTTAGCTGTATCTTCCAAACATCATCTACAATTGTTTGTTTTAAAAAAAAGCTGGAAATTAGGAATGATTTGTGCAAAGAATCAAGGTGCTGGCAAATTTGTCCATTTTAAGAAGAATACTTGTAAACTCAACTTGACCTCCCAATCAGATGAATAATTGTCGGTCTATAATGTTCTATCCCATTCTTGGGTGTTTTATTCAAGAAATTGTATGAAGATCAAAGGTGTTTTCTTTAAGAAATAGGAAGAAACAGAGACACTTATACAAATCCTTGAAAAAATTAATACTGAATGCTCAAGTACCTCCAACAAGAAGATGAATTGCTCCATCAGTCATCCTGAGCAGGACATATGGGTCAGCAATGGAGACAAATGCAGCAGCAGGTGGTTCAGAACTTGGTACCAGATCAGAATTGTGTTGATTGAAAATAAGCTCCTGAGTCATATATGAGCCGTCAAGTATGCGGGCCCCACGGGCAAAAATCTGTACAACCCTTCGCCTGCACAGACAAATGCATTTGGATGTTTAATTTCAGAAACAGGTTTGTCATGGAAAGTAACAACAGTACCAGTTTCCCTGGGTATGGGATGGTACTGAGAGAGACCCATACTCTAAAACTCATCCACAACTTTAACATCTCATTTCTTATTGTAGAAAGGGCAGTAGAAAATTTGCATGATATGAAAACACCAGAATAACATTTCAGGAGAATGATACAATTTCAATAGTAGTATAGTTCACCTTCCAAATAAGTTACCAGCAGCAATTGTACACCCATGTACAAAATAATCAACAGTCTCAGTAACTTCCCCTAAATCATCTGCTGTCTCCAGAACCTGAATCCACAATACAACGGATTACTAACAAAAGCAAATGAAATATAGAAGATGTTGCTTTTGCTTTTAATTTGTTTACACCGAAAATTTGACAAAATCAAACTCTGAAGGAATAACTGCTAAATTACCATTGTTCGGTTCTCTAAGCTTATTATTAGATATGAATGGTATTCTTCATCCTCAGAAATTGTTCTGGAGGCATCAGTTGAATGGCTGCGTTGGTTCTTATGATACACTGTCCAAATACCTTTACAACCTGTTAGCTCCACCTGTGTAAAAAAGAAAAAATAGATGCAACATGTTCACAAAAGAACTACCAGTATATCCTTGGAAACTAGGTCATCACTAATAAGCTGGTTCATTAAGAAAAATATACTGAATAGCAGCTACAGAATGATCAAATAGACATCGGACAAAAGACCTCAGTAATTAATTCAGGACGAATTGATTGTTGGAGAACAGAAAGAGCCCCATTCTTTCCATGGCCCGAACAACACACCTGAAACAGATACTCAGAAAATTCAAATTCCTAATTGAGTATACAAGATAAAGAAAAAGAAGGAAATGGCAATAGTTGGCTATTTATAATAGAAGGTCAATATGAAGAAGCTAGCTCAGCCATGAATAAAGTAAGCAGCTAATTATCTCTCACGCATAGAAAAAGACACAGGGAAATTGAACCTTTAGACCCAAAAAAGAAAATAGAGAATTGGGCAACTAACCAACTCATAATTGCTCTGCTTAGCAAGTCCAGCAGCATCAAGGTCTGCATTGATCCTTAAGCCATATAAGAAATCCTTGATTGGACCAATATTGATCAAGGAATCTCTAACAACAAAGGAGAAGGATTTCTGCATGGAAAACCACCACTCATTAGTCATGTTTCCAATTGAACCTCATATGCTGTTAGTGTAAAATTAAAAGTTGACAAGTTAAATAAAAGCAATAAAAATATAACCTTTTCACTAAAAGCAGGGCCAGGTATCTTTTGATAATATTGAAAACTTAGATACTTATACTAGATTTTGATAAAGGCGTATCTGAAACTTCTCAAAATTAAAAAATGTCTCAGCAAGTGAGACTGTTATTATTAGTAAAATGCTGTATGAAGCACAGACCTGGGATGAATCGGAGCTGTTTTGAGTTGTCGTGAATAAAGAGAGCTCCTCTCCACTACTGACATCCAACAGAGGGTCAGATGGCATCCTTCTCAGTCTCTTTGCCAAGGGAGTTTCTCCATCCATATCACCAGCCTGTTTTGTTTGCAAAATTCCATAATTAGGTTTTATATGGCCATTGCTGGAGAAGTGGAGATAAATAATAGATAATGAGTATTCACTTCATCTATCTGCATGGTAGAGTTAGATGCCCCAGAGCAGTATTGCACAAGAATGCTATCTCCTAAACGGCTAGCAAGGAAGAAGAATGAGTTTCCTAAAGTTGTCATTCCCTGAAAAAATGAAAACAAAGAAAAAAAAAACTAACAATTAAATTTGAATTAATTGTAAAAAATCAAGTTTGTCGAGATTGTAAATCACAAAAGGTCATTTTTCTTCTTTATTCATTGATCCTTTAAATTATTTTATGTTAAGCTGGACTACTATCCAAATAAATGAAGGGTCTAACAAGTCAGAATTTTATACTTTGTGCCCATTAGGGCTCACACTGATGTGATCTTGTAAGTCATCCTATCCAATACCAGTTGAGATGCAAAATCGCTCATCATAAAGTGAACCTTAATAAACTAAACTCATACTGTCATGGATGGATCTACATATTGGACTCAACCAATAATTTACCAGTATTGTACCAGTCCCGAACCCCAAAAATATTTCTAGCTTGCTAGTTTTGTTGGTTAAAGGACCCACTAGTCAATATGACCTGAAAAATACAAAAAGTGCCCTGCATTGGTGTACACCTTGAGAATAAATCTTTGATCAACCACAAAACTCATGTAATTAAGCTAAAAAAATAATTAGTGTCTTTTTATCCCCATAATGTAGTTTATAAATAGAACAGCATAGGTAAGAACAAACTGAGGTCAAAACTGATGAATTTGCTTTCGTGAGATCAAGTCTCTGCACACCCCTGTAAGCACAAGCAAAAGAAACTCAACAAGATCAAAAGGATTCCTAACCATACATAATACAAGCATTTAGTAAAGATTAGCAGTTAAAGAGGACCGAATGTGGCCTAAAAAAATAAAAGAGTCATGCCTCCCATTATTGACCAACGTTAGCAATAGTAGCTCTCCAGTTTTTACTGAAAACAATGCAATGTCATTTGATAGCCATGTAGCATTAGCAGCATCCAGCTCAACCGAGAAGTTCGATTTGGGCATTTCTAAGCTGAAGGATTGCATAAATACAATTAGAATTCATACAAAACATAATTTTTAAATCTCGATAGAAGTTCCAGTCAAAAGATGTACAAACATTTTTAGATATATGAAGGATATTCCAAAGAATGACAAACCTGCCATCAGGTTGAGATGAGAAACTGTTGAGGGCAAGGGAGCACGATGTAGACTGCAAAAGAACACAACATATTGACCAACCAAAAAAATAGGTACCTAATAAACAAGAAAGATGGACAATAGTCTTCATCATGAAGAAAATACCTGGCTATGATAGTAGATAGCATTTGCGCACATAACAAGAACACCGCCGAGAGGTGCAGGCACAGCAAGAAGCTTGTATGCATCATGTGGTAAATTCTGGAAGAATCATTACAGTTAAGTGAAGTAATACATTTCTCAATGTAGTTGGTTGGCATTAAGGTAATTATTAACTATGTAATGGCACAATTGGCTGTAATTGAAGTTCAATTTCTAATCTTAGGCCTAAAAAAGAAAAGGGCATTAAAGAGGTTTCTCAGGTAAAGGAACTCACACCGGCAGACCATATCACGGGATGCTGCTTCAATGTGGTGCTGATACTAAGTGCTGAGAGCATGCATGTATTGTGCTTCCAAGGTAAACGACCAGCCCAAGTGGGTTCCTTTTCATGCAGTACCACCAAAACCGGTTCGATATAACCTATTAGACAAGAAGGTATATCAAAATTGCTATAAAATGAAACAACTGGGGAATCAGGCTTTTTGTCAAGATCCAACAAAACTGTCAAATTTGAAAGAGATTTAGACAGGGAGTGAAATTAGCATACCATGTACAAAGATGAAATCTTTCACATGATTGATTTCCAATTCACGCAAACTAATAATATACGAGGACTCCACTCGGACAGAAGAACTTCCGCCCGCATTTTGCTTCCCTTCATCTCCAACCAAACCATGACCAGCCTAATCCAAAAGCATTTTCTTCAAATTAGATACTTGAAACTTAGAAAAGCAATTTGGAAAGAGGCAGAGAGGAAAATACTGCACCTGAGCAGATTTAAGCATAACCATCTGGAGCCCGTATATAAGAACTCCTGCACACCTACCTTGTGGGTCTGTTTTGACAATGGGGCCCCTGGGAAATGACTCCCTTCCCCTTTTCAGGTACTGCCAGTCAGGACCCTCAAAACAGTGCATTGAACTACACAAAAAGAGATAAACTATCTTCATTGAGGGGGATATAAATAAATAAAGTAGTTATAAAGAGTAGATTAAAAGAGATATTGCTCATGTTTACTTGCTTTTAATTTTTTAAATTTTTGGTGATTCAACATAGGACCAAAAAGAAGCAGCAATCCAGGTTATAATGTCAGACCAGCCAATGACAGAAAATCTGAGGCGTGCTACCTTGTTTGCAATCTATGTGTTGAGTCGTCAAACTCGAGTACACATATTTTTGCATCTCGAAATGCCAAGATGACAGAGTCTCTTCTTTTGCTAGTGCGTTTCTCAGATCCATCGGATAGTACTGCTATAGACTCAACATTTCCATGAAGCCTGAAAAAAAATTAAGAGTCAGGCAGCCAATCACTTGCAGTCTTCTGCGAGTCCAGTTCTATTGTAAACGTATAACAAAATCAACAGTGGATAAATGCTAGAGGTAGAGAGCCCTTGCAAACACAACAATTTCAAAACCTAAAAGTTAACAAAAAGCATACATGTAGTGACAGACGACTTCGAGCTGGGCCCCACTGATCCCATCCATGAAACCCTTCTCTCCCCCTCCTTTCTCCTCCAGTGTTCTGACCGCGTAAACCTCCAGCACATTGCCAGCGCTGACAATAAGATTCGGCAAGAGGCTCCAGGCGCCGCCGTCCGTCCCAGACCCAGAAAAAGAGGAGGCGGGCGTCAGGAAACCCGCGGCGCAGTTCTCGATCCCGGTGGGGCCGTGCTGCATCTTAAAGGCAGCGTAGCTCATTGTCACTTGGCCAAGCTCACAAGCAAGCTGGGTAGCGTTTCGACTTCGAGGGTTTTGGGGGGGAACTAGGAAGGGACAAGGGGCCTTCCTCGAGGAAGGAACGAGAGAGAGCGAGAGCGAGAGCGAGAGAAATGCCGTGGGGTTTGGAGTCAGCGAGAGAAGAGACAGGGAGGGGTGGGGGTTTAGGTTTAGAGAGGGGAACCTGGGGGCCAGCGGCAGAAGTGAAAGAGAGGGTCGGTGGGAGTCTGGGAGAGATTTAATTATTTAAAAGAGGGGGTTGCTTTGAGATTCGTGCAGATCAATATTGAATGGCTGAGATTGTTCCAGAATCTAAATGGGATAAAACACTTAATAAAGGGTGTTTTAGATTAGGAAGCTGATATGATACCCGCAGTTGAGTATCCGCAACCGCATCTAAACTGTCATAACTGTCCGTGGGACCGCAACCGTTCTAAAACTGTAATTTTATTTTACAAATATTAATAGTAACATTGTGAAGTATATAGCTCAAACATGACAAGTATTTATATCTATACAATGAACTACATATATGATATATGAATTTTCCTAAAATAACTGTACCCGCACCTTTTCTTGAAAAGTCCTCGTGTCGTACCCGCATTAAAGGACCACTCAAACGACATGCGGGGACCACTAAAAATTGTCAACAAAAAAATGTTGACTACTAATATTAACCAAACAATGTTGACTACAAATGTTGACCAAAAAATGATGACTTAGCTTATGTGCGGGTAATAAAGTATTTATATCTATATGCTTGTAGTATTTATACTTAAGAAATAAAGTACTTATAACTACAAGGGTGTGGTATTTATATCTATATTACGTTAAATGAATAACAGTCTTAAAAAAGTGTTTATATCTATACAGTTATAACAAACAAAAAACTTCACATTTCAATTATCTTAGACAAAATCATATTAATTAAAACTCTAAAACTACCACATAACAGTTAACTTGACAATTACCAAAAACATATCAATTAGCAACAAATCACTTCCAACATACATGTTCTACACTACATAACATTCATCCCACAAACATATCAGTTATTACAAAAAATTATCCCAGTCAAACTCTCTAATGCCCACATCATCACTCATTGCTACATTTGCACGATGCAAATCTTCATAGAAACGATACAAATTCACGTCATCCAATGCATCACCATTATATTGTATGCATAATTCATCTGCAAAAGACTGATCAGAGTCAAAATGATGATGAATTATGTAGGATTTTGGCTTAGGTTTTACATATTATCTCGCACTTATGTTTAATTTATTAGAGAAAAAAGACTACTGTCACCATTTCTTTATGTTTTATTACAGAAAACAGGTTTTGGGACTATTTTATATCAAATTGAGCAAAAATCGAGTCAACCGGATAAGCGACGCTCATCGACTAAGTCTCTGTTACGGCCCGTATTGCCTAATACGAACCTAGCCGAATACAGACCAAGAGATAGCGCGATACGCATTAAACCCTTCAGCGACATGGTCACAATACGGACCGTATCACCTAATACGGTCCGTAACCAAAGCGCCCTTTGAGGAATAACTGCTGACAGCTGTATCCAGATCAGGTTCTTTGGCCTCCACTCAACTCCAGGCGTCCCTTCACTCCTATATAAGTACCCTGGACAGAACAGTTTAGTATCTTTGTAATTTGGGTTAGATTTGATTAAGTGAGAAAGAGATGAGTGATTGTAACCATGTCGTTCCGCGGCTAAGTTCTTTTCTTAGGGCTAGGCAGTAAACCTTGTTACTCTTGATGCTTTGATATATATATTTTCTGTTGATTATGATTTCTTGTTGTTTAATCGAAATGCTTTTGTGATTTATTATCCCATCATCTAAATAAGATGATCTAGTTTAATCCGTTAAGGTAGTGACATTTAATGGTAAGAAAAACTATGTTGCACGAGTTAGTCTCGTTGAGATTTATTAGATTTATGTGAATAAAACCTTAGCGGGAAAACCATAAATCGGAACAACAAAACGTGAACCAAGTTCTATCATTTGCGTAAGATAATTCGCAGTGATTTATGTAGTAACTTATGTATTTAGAGATCAATCATTTGCGTAAGATAACTCGCAATGTCCTATGTAGAATCTCGATGAAAGATATGTCATTCTTGCGTAAGATAACTCACAGTGACCTATGTGGTGTCTTTTATAAAACAACAACAGGAAATCAGACCCGACAGAAGTATATTATCAAAGTGGATTGAGTAGCAATGGTGTGTCGAAACCCTAGGAATTCTCATCTCTATCTTTATTTTAATTACTTTTATTATTACCAAATTTACATTGATCACAACTTCAACTCTCAACTTTCAGATTTCGTCTAGCCTTTCGAAAGATTATGATTTGATCGCTCAAGACTCTGAACCAATATTCCCTGTGGATCGACCTCGAATATACTACTCAATAGAATTATGCACTTGCAGAACCAATAGCATTTCCGAGTTTATAAATTTAAAAAAAAACATCGCTCTCTTTTGAGTGATCAAGCTTTTTGGCACCGTTGCCGGGGAATAACGGTTTATTGTGCAAGGCCTCGCGAGACACCCTTGCTTTGACCATTGAATCCAATTAATTAGAGACGCCTAGACTTTTAGTTTTCTGCATTTTTATTTTCTTTTATTTTCAATTTCATTTTTCTTTTTATTTTATTTTCAGTTTTTTTTTTAGTTTAATTTTCAGATTTCTGTTTTTCTTATTTCTTAGGACACTACACGCTGGCCGAATCATCTCTATGGAGATCCCTGAGGATTACAAGTAGGAGAGGACAATTTGCTTCCACATCACCAATAAGGACCAATCATAGTCCTTCCTTGAGTTATTTTGAAAGCGAAGGAGACTCAGATTCGATCAATATGAATGACCCACCGACGAACCGATTTACAACTATCCACCATTCAACAATGGGGACAGACGAAAAGGCAATGGTGATAATGAAGTTCACAATGCAGCAAGATCCAAACTTCTACGAGACTATTGCATACCGTGTGCGAATGATCCTAACTCAAGCATAAACCCACCGACTGTTACAAACTGTAATTTTGAGATTAAACCTGCTCTCATAAATATGGTTTCGCAGCAGCAATTTGGAGGATTTCTAAGTGAAGATCCACATCTTCACTTATCAATTTTCCTTGGAATATGCGAGACAATAAAGATCAACGGAGTTACCGATGAAGAAATCAGGCTAAGGCTATTTCAATTCTCATTAAAAGATAAAGCAAGAGCATGGTTGTTTCCTTACTGACCAATTCCATTCAAACTTGGGACCAATTATTTAATGTGTTTATTGCAAAATATTTTCCACCATTTAAAACCTCAAGATTCAGAAATGCAATTACTAATTTTGAACAAAGGGATGGTGAATCATTGTGTGAAGCATGGGATAGATACAATGATATGTTAAGGTGTTGCCCACATCATGGTCCAGAAAGATGGCTGATTGTCCAAACTTTTTGTAATGGTCTAAACCCTATCGAGAGGTTGTCTATTGATGCTTCTGCAGGAGGGGCAATCATGAACAAGGAACCTGATGAGGCTTACAACCTAATTGAAGGGATTGCAATCGACCAACTCTATTGAATCCCTGAGCGCAAGAAGCCAACTCCAACACCTGGCATGCACAGAGTAGATGAAATATCCATGCCAAGCGCGAAGATCAATGCTTTGCAACTAGCACTTAACAAGCAGACCAAGCAGCGAATGGTAACAGCAGTCAATGCCCCAACAGCATGTGGCTATTGTGGAGGAGCGCATGAGATGACCGAATATATGAATGTGACAGAAATAGAGCAAGTAAACGCCATCAACAACAGCTTTCGACCTCAGCCTGCCTACAATTCGTACCATCCGAACAATCGAAATCATCCAAATCTCTCATACGCAAACAATCAAAGACCTGCTGCACCTCAACAGAACTACCAACCACAACTCAATTATCAACCAAGATACAGCAATCCTCAACCGAATTACCAACGAGACAGTACAACCAACCACAGCAACCTGACATCACATCACTAATGGAAAGATTCCTAGAGAAGCAAGACAAGGCTAACGCTGAAATCACGCAAAAGATCGAATCCTTAACAAATCGCAACAAAGACTTAGAAGACCATGTCTCTAAGATGGCAAAAGAACTCCCGAGCATCGCACGTGGAAAAGGCAAATTTTCGGGCCAACCAGAAGAATATCCGAGAGAGACTTGCAAAAGCATAACGTTAAGGAATGGTGCAGCTTACAAAGGACCTCATATGCCCAATCTAACTCCCGATGAGATGCATGCAGAGCCATCATATTCCGAGGAATACGAGCCGTAACGACCAGAGCCGCTCGTATTCGAATTGCAAGCAGACCCTATTGAGGAGCAGAATGACACCGTAGGTGGAGACGAACGACAAACTAAACCTGAATACATTGCACCACCACCCTACAAGCCACCTCTGCCACTCCCTCCAAGGCCAGCCAAGCATAAGATGGAGCAATAATTCGCGAGATTCTTGGAGACGCTGAAGCAACTACAAGTCACTATCCCCTTTACTGAGGCAATTACAAGCATACATTCGTATACTAAATTTCTGAAGGAGATTCTTTCAAATCGCAGTAGACTCCAACAATTCTCAACAGTTCTGCTCAATCTGGAATGTAATGCGCTCGTGCAAAGCAAATTACTGACTAAGTTGAAAGATCCGGGAAGCTTCTCAATTCCATACACCATTGGTACAACAGATTTAAGAGCTTTATGTGATCTGGGAGCAAGTGTGAGTTTAATGCCGAAGGTAGTATTTGACAAATTGGAATGTGAAGACTTATCACCAACGCGAATCTCATTGCAACTCGCTGACCGATCAATTTGATATCCTGAAGGAGTGTTGCTAGATGTCCCAATCAAAGTTGGTAAATTCTGGATACCAGTAGATTTCGTGGTAGTTGATATGGAAGAAGATGAGCAAATTTCAATCATCCTTGGAAGGCCATTTCTTACCACATGTGGAGCAATGATTGATGTTAGGAATGGAAGATCCCATTAAATGTTGGTGTAGGGCGCAGAAAGTTGCACAAAGAGGGAAGGTGTGTGCACATGTGTTTAAATGCCCCAGGGTTCAGTGCTCTCTGTTTTGAAGACATCGGAGAGAACATCGAACTTGAAACATTCATTTCTTTCTGTTGTACCTTCTGGTTCACCCTCGACAGACCTACTATTCATAATCAGTCTATCGAGAGAGTTTATTAATTGTGGGGACGTTTAACTCCCAGCGGGCGCAAGCTCCCACTATTAATTATATCAGATGACCCTTTCAAGCCATACTGAACACCTCGTTCATTCCGGGATTTGTGCCTACTTTTTGTGAATCGAATAATGGGGCTAAAAAGGGGGAAGCCATGTGCTGACTTTGGATTTGGTTTGTTTGTTCTCTCTGTTTGGACACATATGTGTGTGTATGATTTTAAAATAATGTTTATTGCATCTTGAAAAGGGATTTGGATACTTTAGAAGTGTATATGCATTCTTTATTTATATTTAATTCATGACGTGTTTTATTTGTATTTTGTTTATGGGTAAAATCATTTAAATTTGTGAGAAAGGGGTATTTTAGTCATTTCAGGACTTGGCTGATACTTGATTATGTTCAATTTTGGTTTAGAAACATAGGGAATTTAATTTGGGTCCATTTGGAGGTGATGTGAGTCAATTTGGACTTGAGATGAAGAAGTTATCACCAAAAAGGGTTTATTTGTGAAGTTTTATGTTCTTTTAAGGACTCATTTATAAAATTGGAGGGACTGGATTTTATAATTTAAGCTTTTAACAGGGTTTAAAGAACAATTTGGGCCTTTAGGGGCTTGTTTGAAGAGTTTTAAGGTTCCAGGGGTCTTTTTGTAATTTTACAAGGACTGCGCTTGTAATTTGGTTCTGTCAGGGGGGTTTATTTGCAAATGATCTAGATCCTTTGTTATTTGGGCTTTGAGATCACTGGGCTTTAAAAAGTGTGTTGGGCTTTAGGATTTGGACAAGGTATTATATACATTCGGCTTTGAGATCTGGTTATCAAGTTTTGAGATTAGTGTTGGGACTTTGACATTGATGCTTAGCTTCAAGATTTGGAAAGGGGATTTTTATTTAACATGACATATCGGCCCCCAATGTCAGCGGACCGTTGGTTTAAACCTGGATCATTGGATCATGTCGTACTTTGAGATTAGGATTTCTATTTGAATTTTAACTTTGGCGCTGAGATCCAAGGATCTTAATTGCTTTAAGGTTCATGCTGCCCAGATATGAACTGGGGTTTCAAGGCCGAGCACAAGGCCTTGACCTCCGGCTGAGCTCCGGTCACGGCAAAGAGAAAGGAGGGTAAGGTTCGAATCGCTTTATCCTCCTGGGTCTGTTGTGCCTATAATCGGTGGCTATCAACCAACGGAAGTGACGATTCCTGATCGGAGTATCACCGTCGGTACCGGTTGAGAAATTGAATCCATTTCTTCATTTCTCTTGTACTCTTCTTTAATTAGTTGTGGGAATGACATCATGTTATCATATAGAAGCTATGTATAACTTCAATTTGGCATTTAATAAAGGATTGAATAAAGTTTGAACCCGCAATTTCCTATAGCGGTATTAGCCTGGTACCAAATCTTTAATTCCTTGGTTCTAGATATGATTAAGGGTTCAGATAGGCCTATGTAAGCTTAGGGAAGCTCACTAACAATTGCAGAGGGTCCAATTCATTTTTTTGAATTAATTTTGAACTTAAGCATGATATGCGGTAAGTTACGCAAAATTACGCTAAATTACATATGAATATGGACGATATCTTCACTGAAAAGGCAAAAACATAGAAAATTTGAATTCTTTTGTTTAAATTATTTGATAGATTACTTCTTTTGATAAATAATTAGCATATTTATACTAAAATACGCTAAATTACTTGAAATTATGTTGAATTACACTGTAGTATTAAGTTAAATTACACCAAATTACATTAAATTGTGCAAAAAAAAGGTAAATTAAGCCAAATGACACCAAATTACATATGAATAGGGACGATATCTTCACTGAAAAGGCAAAAACACTGAAAATTTGAATTTTTTTGTATAAAATATTTGATAGATTGCTTCTTTTGATATATAATTAGCATATTTCTGCTAAAATACACTAAATTACTTGAAAGTATGTTAATTACACTATATTAAGTTAAATTACACTAAATTACATAACATTACGCCAAAATACGGTAAAATACGTCAAATTACGCTAAATTACATATGAATAGAGTCGATATCTTCACCAAAAAGGCAAAAAACACTGAAAATTTGAATATTTTTGTTTAAATTATTTGATAGATTACTTCTTTTGATATATAATTAGCATATTTATACGAAAATACGCTAAATTACTTGAAATTATGTTGAATTACACTATATTAAGTTAAATTACAATAAATTACATTACATTACGCTAAAATACAGTAAATAACACTAAATTACATATGAATAGGGATGATATATTCACTGAAAAAGCGAAAAATACTGAAAATTTGAATTTTTTTGTTTAAATTATTTGATAGATTACTTCTTTTGATATATAATTAGCATATTTATACAAAAATATGCTAAATCACTTAAAATTATGTTGAATTACACTATATTAAGTTAAATTACATTACATTACGCTAAAATAAGGAAAAATACGTCAAATTATGCCAAATGACGCTAAATTACATATGAATAGAGTCGATATCTTCACTGAAAAAGAAAAAAAACATTGAAAATTTGAATTTTTTGTTTAAATTATTTGATAGATTACTTCTTTTGATATATAATTAGCATATTTATACAAAAATACGCTAAATTACTTGAAATTATGTTGAATTACACTATATTAAGTTAAATTACACTAAATTAAATTACATTACGCTAAAATACGGTAAAATACGCTAAATTACGTATGAATAGGGTCGATATCTTCACTGAAAAGGCAAAAAACACAGAAAATTTCAATTTTTTTGTTTAAATTATTTAATAGATTAATTCTTTTGATATATAATTAGCATATTTATACTAAAAATACGCTAAATTACTTGAAATTATGTTGAATTACAATATATTAAGATAAATTACACAAAATTACATTACATTACGCAAAAATACGGTAAATTATGCTAATTACGCTAAATTACATACGAATAGGGACGATATCTTCACTGAAAAGTCAAAAAACACTGAAAATTTAAATTTTTTTGTTTAAATTATTTAATAGATTACTACTTTTGATATATAATTAGCATATTCTTACTAAAATACGCTAAATTACTTGAACTTATGTTGAATTACAATATATTAAGTTAAATTACACCAAATTACATTATGTTGCGCTGAAATACTGTAAATTACGCCAAATTACATATGACTAGGTACGATATCTTGACTGAAAAGACAAAAAACCACTGAATAATTGCATTTTTTTGTTTAAATTATTTGAAAGATTACTTCTTTTGAAATATAATTAGCATATTTATACTAAAATACGCTAAATTACTTGAAATTATGTTGAATTACATATATTAAGTTAAATTACACTAAATTACATTGCATTATGCTGAAATACAGTAAATTACACAAAATTACATATGAATAGGGACGATATCTTCTCTGAAAAGGCAAAAAATACTGAAAATTTGAATTTTTTTGTTTAAATTATTTGATAGATTACTTCTTTTGATATATAATTAGCATATTTATACTAAAATATGTTAAATTACTTAAAATTATGTTGAATTACACTATATTAAGTTAAATTACACTAAATTACATTAGATTATGCTAAAATATGGTAAATTACGCTAAATTACATAAGAATAGGGACGATATCTTCACTGAAAACGCGAAAAACACTGAAAATTTGAATTTTTTTGTTTAAATTATTTGATAGATTACTTCTTTTGATATATAATTAGCATATTTATACTAAAATACGTTAAATTATTTCAAATGATGTTGAATTACACCATATTAAGTTAAATTACACTAAATTACATTATGTTACCCTAAAATACTGTAAATTATCCTAAATTACATATAAATAGGGACGATATCTTCACTGAAATGCTAAAAACACTTAAAATTTGAATATTTTTGTCTATATTATTTGATAGATTACTTCTTTTGATATTAAATTAGCATATTTATGTTGAATTACACTATATTAAGTTAAATTACACTAAATTACATTACATTAAGCTGAAATGCCATAAATTACGCTAAATTACATATGAATAGGGACGATATTTTCACTGAAAAGGCAAAAAACACTGAAAATTTGAATTTTTTTGTATAAATTATTTGATAGGTTACTTTTTTTGATATATATTTAGCATATTTATACTAAAATACGCTATATTATTTGAAATTATGTTGAATTACATTATATTTATGTTAAATTATACTAAATTACATTACATTATGCTAAAATACAGTAAATTACGCTAAATTACATATGAATAGGGATGATATCTTCACTGAAAATGCGAAAAACACTGAAAATTTGAATTTTTATTGTTTAAATTATTTGTTATATTACTTCTTTTGATATATAATTAGCATATTTATACTAAAATACGCTAAATTACTTTAAATTATATTGAATTACACAATATTAAGTCAAATTACACTAAATTACATTACATTACGCTAAAATACGGTAAATTAGGCTAAATTACGCTAAATTACAAATGAATAGGGACGATATCTTCACTGAAGAGGCGAAAAACCCTGAAAATTTGAATTTTTTTGTTTAAATTATTTGATAGATTACTTCTTTTGATATATAATTAGCATATTTATGCTAAAATACGCTAAATTAATTAAAATTATATTGAATTACACCATATTAAGTTAAATTATACTAAATTACATTACATTACTCTAAAATACGGTGTATTACGCTAAATTATAAATGAATAGGGACGATATCTTGACTGAAAAGGCGAAAAACACTGAAAATCTGAATTTTTTTGTTTAAATTATTTGATGGATTACTTCTTTTGATATATAATAAGCATATTTATACTAAAATACGCTAAATTACTTGAAATTATGTTTAGTTACACTATATTAAGTTAAATTACACTGAATTACATTACATTACGCTAAATTACGCCAAATTACATATGAATAGGGACGGTATCTTCACTGAAAAAGTTCACTGAAAAGGCAAAAAACACTAAAAATTAGAATATTTTTGTCTATATTATTTGATAGATTACTTCTTTTGATATATAATTAGCGTATTTATGCTAAAATACGCAAAATTACTTGAAATTATGTAGAATTACACAATATTACGTTAAATTACACTAAATTACATTATATTACGCTAAAGCACGGTAAATTACGCTAAATTGCGCTAAATTACAAATGAAGAAGGACGATATCTTCACTGAAAAGGCGAAAAACACTGAAAATTTGAATTTTTTTGTTTGAATTATTTGATATATTACTTCTTTTGATATACAATTAGCATATTTATTCTAAAATACGCTAAATTACTCGAAATATGTGGAATTACACTATATTAAGTTAAATTATACTAAATTACATTATATTACACTAAAATACGGCAAATTACGCCAAATGACGCTAAATTACATATGAATTCGGGCGATATCTTCACTAAAAAGGTGAAAAACACTGAAAATTTGAATTTTTTTGTATAAATTATTTGATAGATTACTTCTTTTGATATATAATTAGCATATTTCAGCTAAAATAAGCTAAATTACTTGAAATTATGTTGAATTACACTTTATTAAGTTAAATTACACTAAATTATATTATATTGCGCTAAAAAATACGGTAAAATACGCTAAATAACGCTGAATTACATGAGAATAGGGTCGATATCTTCATTAAAAAGGCAAAAAGCACTGAAAATTTGAATTTTTTTGTTTAAATTATTTGATAGATTACTCCTTTTGATATATAATTAGCATATTTATACGAAAATACGCTAAATTACTTGAAATTATGTTGAATAACACTATATTAAGTTAAATTACACTAAATTACATTACATTACGCTAAATACGGTAAATTACGCTGAATTGCATATGAATAGAGACGATATCTTCACTGAAAAGGCAAAAAACATTGAAAATGTGAATTTTTTTGTTTAAATTATTTGATAGATTTCTTCTTTTGATATGTAATTAGCATATTTATACTAAAATACGCTAAATTACTTGAAATTTTGTTGAATTACACCATATTAAGTTAAATTACACTAAATTACAATACATTACTGTAACATCCCGAGAAATTTGTTCATTATTAGTTATGTTAATAATAATTTGTTTTAATATTGAATACACTAAATAAAGACATTGTGTTTAATTGTAAGTTGGATTCTCCATTTATTTCTGTTTTCACTTGATTTTCTAAATCACGGAATTAACCCTGTAATTATTTTCATTGAAAATAAAAATAATATAAATGGAAACCAAGAGGCGCCAGAAACGGACCTCTATTTCATTCTCAATGTTTATCCGATAACAATATTTTTTATTTAATAATTATCTTAACACGCATCTCCAAATAAATAAATCTCTCTGATTTATCCACCTTTTCGCGTCAAAGTTTTACTATATATATATATTAAAATATCAGAATGGTTAAACTCCCTTTCTCTCTCTTCGATATCCGAGATAAATAAGAATTCCTTTTCTTAATACCACCGGGAATGAATCACTTTGATTGATATCTCATTTTCCATTATATTCCATTCAACAAAATTCTAGTTTCAATTATTGATCGATAGTCTGTCTGATTCGAATTCCGACTACGTCGCAGTGATTTTGAGTTGTTGTTACAATCGGATTTGAAGTTCTGATATCTCGCTATCAGGTAACCGGACTTCTCTATAATATGTGTTTTCGTTTTGTATGGTTGATTTGAATATTGGTATTGCATATTGTATTAAGAAGGCATATTTAACGGGATAGCGGGTCTGAGGTTGGAATTTGATTTGTGATTGTAGCCTCCCACTGTTGGTTGGATTTCCCAGTGGGTTGGCGGCCTTCCAATGTTGGATGGATTTCCCATTGGATTGGCATTTTAAGGAATTGTGTGTTGTGGAAGTCGGGAACGCCTATAACTTGAGAGAATAGACGTGAGAAACGACTCAACCGAAGAAGCAACGTGGGAGCTAGAGGACACGATACGCACAAAACATCCAGACTTGTTTGAAGCATCAAACGACAATTTTGTTCAGGGGACTGAACAGGATTCTTAAGGGGGCGAGGATGTAATACCACGTACTGAAAATACTATATTAATTAAGGTATTATGAAAATTCATTTGACAACCTTTCTTCCTTTCGTATTTAAATAGCTTAATTTAATAAGAATACAAACTGAAAATCTTGAATATATTCTGATTGAAATTTGTATACGTTAACATATATAATATGTTATAAGACTATTTCATTTTACTAAATAGATATTAATTTAGTTTGTAGCAATCCAATCAATTTTCTGTAGACCATAGTTTATTAATTAACTCTCAGCCCAATCCAATTTCTGCAGCCCATGTTATTTCCTAAATTAACTTTCAAACTATAACTACCTCCCTGTCAAACCATGCACCCCTCTGATTAACTCGCAACCCCAAGTGTTTTTCGCCTTTTCAGTGAAGATATCGTCCCTATTCATATGTAATTTAGTGTAATTTAGCGTATGTTACAGTATTTTAGCATAATGTAATGTAATTTAGTGTAATTTAACTTAATATAGTGTAATTCAACATAATGTCAGGTAATTTAGAGTATTTTAGTAGAAATATGCTAATTATATTGATAAGCTTAAATTTCATATATCTTTTTGGTAGGATTTGGTCTCTAAATCTATCCCTTTTTTATTGGTTTAAAGTCATTTTAGTTTAGATATTGCACCAAGTTCGAGATACTGCTATGTTTTCATGTATTTTCAGGTCTAGAAGCAAATGGGAATAATTTGGAGCAAGTCCGGACACGATCGGAACCTAGACGTCACGTAGAGGCAAGAATCAGAGGAAAATTGCGAGCCACAATTTCCATTATTGCGGCTCGCAATAACAGAACTTCTACAAGACAGCTCACTGCCACAATTTTGCACCATTATTGCGACCCGCAATTACCATTAATCGCGACCCGCAAATTCTTCACTGCTTCTGAATTTGGGGCTGCTACAGGCCTAGAATCATGCTTATAGCCCAAACCTCCTTCCCCAATGAAGGGGGTTCACATTACACACTTCCTTTTTCAGCTGGGAACGACCTCAAGAGCTAGGGTTTTAGATCTAGGGCGATTTGGAGAAGGAGAAACTCAAGGGAGAAGAGATTTGTGTTTGGATTTGCATTCTCTACTCTATTTTTCTTTCTCTAGACTTTGGTAACAAACTATTTATCCCATTTGTAACTATTCACGCCCTTATGAGTGGCTAATCTCCTCTCTAGGGGTGATGGCATGTAAAACTCGAAACTAGGTGCACTCTATCTTACTCGATTTGTAGTTTTTATTGACTATTAGTGATTTACTCTTTTAATACTTGATTTATGCATGGATTGTGTGGTTTAACCTTACTCCTCCAATACATGGATTTAGGGATTTATTCAATGACTAAAAATCACTTGTGTTAACTCCCCGAACAAAAAGAGTAAAGAATAGGTTATTAGGACGAAGTACTTAACCGAGAAGTCCGAGGGAACCTAAAAGTACGATATTAGCCCACGAGGTACTTAACCGTGAAGTGCACGCTATTATCACTTTAGAAACACCCACATATGCTTTAGGAACGCGAATTGAGTAGATTGAGACCCTAGTGGATAGGAATGCCGAAGCCCCTGGAACTCCAACACTTGAATCAGATCCAAGACTTTTATTATTTGTTTCCTTTGATTTAATTAGATTTAGAAACCAACTCAAACTTTGTCTGTCTAGCTTAATGAATTGGTGAGAACCAGTACTTTACGAGTTGTCCCTGTGGATTCGACACCCGAAATACTACTTGGCAAGATTGTATGCTTGTAATCAAATTAGGTGTATTAGGGTTCATAATTAATCTATAGAAAAACACGAACAAGCTTTTGGCGCCGTTGCCGGGGACAACGGTAAATATTAGTTGTAGCTTTGGTAATTAAGACTAGACATTTTTCTTTTATTCTATTTTTCTTTTGATTCATTGGGTCACAATTTTCTTTTCTTTTTCTCTTGCAGGATTCACTCTGGCCGATAATCCCAATCGTTTTGTCTACCAAAGGAGAAGACTACGAGGAACTAGGAGGGCAACTTCCCCAACCCCAATCAGACCTCAGCGACCAGCTTTTGAGGAGCCGATAATGGCGGAGAATGTTGACAACCGTCCGCTTCGGGACTTCTTGGCACCTAAAGCCACATGAGTTCGAATGGGTTACACAGTACCCAACATAGCCGCTAATGACTTTGAGCTCAAACCGGCCCTGATAAACATGGTTTCTCAGAACCAATTCTCCGGTCTAGCACACGAAGATCCAAGCCAGCATTTAGCGACTTTCGAAGAAATTTGCAATACTCTTAAGATGAATGGTGTTTCTAATGATGCAATTAAACTTAGGGTTTTTCCATTTTCACTTAGAGATAAGGCAAAAAATTGATTGAGGTCTTTAGCACCCGCATTAGTTGCCACCTGGCCCGAAATGTCTAACGCATTTCTCTCTAAGTACTTTCCTCCCTCCAAAACTGCCGCTTTGAGAAATCAAATTACGAATTTCAAACAAAGGGAAGGAGAGTCGCTTAGTGAGGCATGGGATAGATATCAGGAACTTTTGCGTCTATGCCCTCACCATGGTCTTGAGAAATGGCTTATTTTGCAAACTTTTTATGAAGGTTCAACATATAACACTAGGATGAATATTGATGCAGCAGCAGGTGGGAGTTTGATGAACAGGAGCCAAGCAGACGCATTCAATCTCATTGAAGAGATGACTCTCAACCAACTCCAATGGTCATCCGACAGAGGAACTATTCCGAGCACCGGGCCGATATGAAACTGATGCCTTAATTAAGCTTAGTGCGCAAATGGATGCATTGCAAAGGAAGTTCGATCAAATGAATGTCTCCGCTGTAAGTCAATTCAATCCTTGTGCCATTTGTGGTGGTGCGGACCATTTGCCTATTAATTGTACTTTGGGAATGTCAAATGAATGGGAAGTAGAGGAAATGAATGCTTTGAATAACAACTTTAAGTCCCAAAACAACCCTTACTCAAATACTTACAATCCCGGTTAGAGGAACCACCCAAATTTCTCGTGGAGAAATGACCAAAACGCACCGAACCAGAATCAAACTCGACCAAATCCAGGTTTTAGTCAGCGTCAGTTTGAGTATGGGGGGCCTCAAAAATCAAATTTGGAAAAAATGTTGGAAAATTTTATTGAGGCCCAAGGTAAAAAGAATGATGAGCTAACCTAGCAAATGAGTAGTATGGGTGCCAAGGTAGACATGCTTGCAACGCAAACGAAGTTGTTGGAGAACCAAATAGCTCAACAGGCCGCGTCATTTTCGCGCCAGCAAGGGCAACTTCCGCCGAAGCCCGAAGACAATCCGAGAGAACATGTCAAAGCCATAACTCTTAGGAGTGGGCTCTCATACAAGGAACCCGAAATGCCCAAGGAAGATGAGCCCGAGAAGCAGGAAGGACAAACTCAGCCCCGGTCAACACCGTTGGAGGATGTTAACGTAGAAATTTCGGGTCGCAAAGATTCTTTATGGGTCACAAAAGACGGTACAGATCAACAAAAACAGGTAAAGGAGGGCGTACCCAAGTACGTACCTCCGCATATGTTTGTTCATTTCCCTGAGAGACTTGCCAAGACCAAGTTGGACAAACAGTATGGTAAATTTGTAGAATTGTTGAAACAATTATATGTCAATGTACCATTTACCGATGTTGTGACTCAAATTCCTACTTATGCAAAATTCTTTAAAGAAATTTTGTCCAATCGAAGACAGCTCGAGGAAGTACAAATGGTTTCTTTGTCCGAGAAAGTTAGTGCTATGGTATTGAATAAATTTCCTCCTAAGTTAAGAGACCCAGGTAGTTTTTCTATACCTTGCTCCATCGGTAATACCGAATTCGACCAAGCTCTATGTGATCTTGGAGCAAGCGTAAGTCTTATGCCAAAGTCTGTGTATGATAGAATTGGTGTAGGTGAATTGAAACCGACCCGCATATCTTTGCAACTTGCCGATAGATCGGTTCGGCTACCTTTGGGTATTGTTGAGGATTTACCAATTCGAGTCGGTAAGTTTTACATTCCCGTAGATTTTGTAGTGATAGAAATGGAAGAGGATACCCAAATTCCACTTTTATTGGGTCGTCCTTTCTTAGCAACTGCGGGAGCCCTAATTGATGTCAAAAATGGTAAACTCACATTTGAGGTTGGAGAGGAAAAAATTGCTTTTGATATAGACAAGTCTATGAAATATCCATCTAAAGGAGATGTTATTTGCAGGATTGATGTAATCGATGCCATGGTGGCGGGAGAAAGCACCAGCAGGGGGCCTACCGAAGAAAACCCACCCAACCCGCCCCAAGAACCACACCCCCTCGCTAATGTTCCGGAGAAAGAGTGGCCGGAGAACATTAAACCAAATTTCAGCCTTCGGTTCCGCACTGACGAAGCCAAGGACCGTTTCAGTGCTCTACAGCAACGCCGACTTGTACCTTCTCGCTTCCTTGACAATGAGACACAACACAACACACCAACAGGCGATCCTAGCAACGCCATGATTTATGCCAAGTTGTGTCAGCTCCACAAAGATTACACCCAAATGCAGGAGTACAATGAAACGCAAGACCAGCTCTTGCACGAGACATGGTGCCTCACCCACCGCATGCATACTTGGCATTTGGAGCGAGGTGACTACGAGGAGGAGGAGATGCCCGCTCGGCAACCTTGACGTCGCAGCAGCCCTCAACAGCAGGGACCACAGACACCTCACATGCCCCCGCCACACGGGGGGTTCGTTTGAGTCGACCCCCGCAACATCACCATCACCCATTGTAAGATTTTCATGTCTCATTTCTTTTGCTTTATGACTTGATTGGATCATTGCGGACAATGCTCGGTTTAAGTTTGGGGGAGGGAAATTGAGATTGTATCTGCATTTGCACCTAGGGTTTGCATAACTTCTATTTACTTTCTTTTATTTTTTTTTACGTTTCGGTGGACAATTTTGAAAAATCTGAAAAATTTTGAAAAAAAAAAAATCTCAAAGGAAATGATCTTGTTTGGGAAAAAAGAAAATTGATCGACCATTTCTAAACTAACCCACGGTGAATGGAATTGGAAACCACGATAGAAGTTAAGGTTTGGTACTTTATGATTTTCTTGGGATTAAAGATTTTTGAATTTGGACTTGTCCTACAATTGGAACCGAACCCGCAAAAATCCAAAAATCAATATGACTAATCAAGAGAGAGTGGTGTAGTAGCCGGTGGATCAAAAAATCAATGTGACTAATTCACAATTAGGATCCCACTTGGTTGCGTGTTGCACGTGAAGCAACACGCTCGACACACACAAAAAAAAATAAAGTGAACTCTAAGCCTTAATAAGTGCTAGGACATAGTCCACGGGCAAATATACCACATACGGCACGAGGCAGCCTCAAGAGCACAGAAATTGAAAATTTCAAAGGAATTCGAAGTCAACTCGAAGTAAAAAGCGCGAGGTTCAGGATTAACATGAACTTTCTTTCAAACTTCATTGGATAAATTTTTGAGTGAAAGGCTCTATTTGTAGGGGGCGAGAATTAAGAAGCTCGCGATCCTTTCGAAAATCATAAAGTACAAACAAGAACTAATGTCTGTGGGTTATACTCATGAGAGGCACTCGTGGAGTGAATCGGAAATGATAGAGCATCCAAAAAAAAAAAAATTCCAAACATCCGAGCAAATGTCATGTGAATTTGAGAGTTTTTCCTTTAAGAAGTTTATCATGACTTTTCAAAACAACCATTATCTTTTGGATGTATAATTAGGACTTTTCTTTAGAACTTGGTTAGTTGAGAGACCAGCCCTCAGCTCTCGAGCTAAGACTTGCTTAGGGACAAGCAAGAACTAAGCTTGGGGGAATTTTATAAGCTTAAATTTCATATATCTTTTTGGTAGGATTTGGTCTCTAAATTTATCCCATTTTTATTGGTTTAAAGTCATTTTAGTTTAGATATTGCACCAAGTTTGAGATACTGCTATGTTTTCATGTATTTTCAGGTACTAGAAGCAAATGGGAATAATTTGGAGCAAGTCCGGACACGATCGGAACCTAGACGGCACATAGAGGCAAGAATCAGAGGAAAATTGCGAGCCATAATTTTCATTATTGCGGCCCGCAATAACATAACTTCTACAAGACAGCTCACTGCCACAATTTTGCACCATTATTGCGACCCGCAATTACCATTAATTGCGACCCGCAAATTCTTCACTGCTTCCGAATTTTGGGCTGCTACAGGCCCAGAATCATGCTTATAGCCCAAACCTCCTTCCCCAATGAAGGTGATTCACACTAGACTCTTCCTTTTTCAGCTGGGAACGACCTCAAGAGCTAGGGTTTCAGATCTAGGGCGATTTGGAGAAGGAGAAACTCAAGGGAGAAGAGATTTGTGTTTGGATTTGCATTCTCTACTCTATTTTCCTTTCTCTAGACTTTGGTAACAAACTATTTATCCCATTTGTAACAATTCACGCCCTTATGAGAGGCTAATCTCCTCTCTAGGGGCGATGGCATGTAAAACTCGAAACTAGGTGCACTCTATCTTACTCGATTTGTAGTTTTTATTGACTATTAGTGATTTACTCTTTTAATACTTGATTTATGCATGGATTGTGTGGTTTAACCTTACTCCTCCAATACATGGATTTAGGGATTTATTCAATGACTAAAAATCACTTGTGTTAACTCCCCGAACAAAAAGAGTAAAGAATAGGTTATTAGGACGAAGTACTTAACTGAGAAGTCCGAGGGAACCTAAAAGTACGATATTAGCCCACGAGGTACTTAACCGTGAAGTGCACGCTATTATCACTTTAGAAACACCCACGTATGCTTTAGGAACGCGAATCGAGTAGATTGAGACCCTAGTGGATAGGAATGCCGAAGCCCCTGGAACTCCAACACTTGAATCAGATCCAAGACTTTTATTATTTGCTTCCTTTGATTTAATTAGATTTAGAAACCAACTCAAACTTTGTCTGTCTAGCTTAATGAATTGGTGAGAACCAGTACTTTATGAGTTGTCCCTGTGGATTCGACACACGAAATACTACTTGGCAAGATTGTATGCTTGTAATCAAATTAGGTGTATTAGGGTTCATAATTAAGCTATAGAAAAACACGAACATATATATCAAAAGAAATAGTCTATCAAATAATTTAAACAAAAAAATTCAAATTTTCAGTGTTTTTCGCCTTTTCAGTGAAGATATCGTTCTTATTCATTTGTATTTTTGAGTAATTTACCGTATTTTTGCGTAATGTAATGCAATTTAGTGTAATTTAACTTAATATAGTGTAATTCAACATAATTTCAAGTAATTTAGCGTATTTTAGCATAAATATGCTAATTATATATCAAAAGAAGTAATCTATCAAATAATTTAAACAAAAAAATTCAAATTTCCAGTGTTTTTCGCCATTTCAGTGAAGATATCATCCCTATTCGTATGTAATTTTGCTTAATTTAGCGTAATTTACCGTAATTTACGTATTTTAGCGTAATGTACTGCATTTTAGTGTAATTTAACTTAATATAGTGTAATTCAACATAATTTAAAGTAATTTAGCGTATTTTAGTATAAATATGCTAATTATATATCAAACGAAGTAATCTATCAAATAATTTGAACAAAAAAATTCAAATTTTCAGTGCTTTTCGCATTTTCAGTGAAGATGTCGTCCCTATTCATATGTAATTTAGCATAATTTACCATATTTTAGCGTAATGTAATGTAATTTAGTGTAATTTAACTTAATATAGTGTAATTCAACATAATTTCAAGTAATTTAGCGTATTTTAGCATAAATATGCTAATTATATATCAAAAGAAGTAATCCATCAAAAAAATTAAACAAAAAAATTCAAATTTTCAGGATTTTTCGCCTTTTCAGTGAAGATATAATCCCTATTCTAATGTAATTTAGCTTAATTTAGCGTAATTTAGCGTAATTTCCCGTAATTTAGCTCAATGTAATGTAATTTACTGTAATTTAACTTAATATAGTGTAATTCAAAATAATTTCAAGTAATTTAGCGTATTTTTGCATAAATATGCTTATTATATATCGAAAGAAGTAATATATCAAATAATTTCAACAAAAAAATTCAAATTTTCAGTGTTTTTCGATTTTTCAGTGAAGATATCGTCCCTATTTATATTTAATTCACTGAAAATTTGAATTTTTCTGTTTAAATTATTTGAATTTTTCAGTGAAGATATCGTCCCTATTACGCTAAATTACGCTAAATTACATATGAATATGGCTGATATCTTCACTGAAAAGGCAAAAAACACTGAAAATTTGAATTTTTTTGTTTAAATTATTTGATGGATTACTTCTTTTGATATATATTAGCATATTTATACTAAAATACGCTAAAGTACTTAAAATTATGTTGCATTACAATATATTAAGTTAAATTACACTAAATTGCAATACATTACGTTGAAATACTGTAAATTACACTAAATTACATATGAATAGGGACCAATGTTATCAAAATCGGACCGGACCGCCGGTTAAACCGAAAAAAACCCGACCCGGTCACTAGTCCGGTTTGGTTATCTTGAAGGATCGCTTATGCAATTGGACCGATAAAAAACGGTTAAAATCATCCAATTTTATCAAAAAGTTGTTGAACCATTTCGAGCAAAAACCCAGTTAAGAAGAAATCTATTTGGGGGGTTCTGATTAGTAGTTTTGGTTGGAGGAAATAGATCGAAAAAAGAAAAAAGAACAAGGAGATGGAGATGGGGTAAGAAGAAGACTATGACGGTCGGACCCATGAATTTCAGGGTTCAAGATATCTGAGAAAGCCCAATCAGAATTAGAGGAAAGTGGGCCAAATGCATCGTGAATTGTTGAGGAAGTAATTAGTTTTCATATATTACAAAAATAACATATTAATTCTTCTTATTTTATATTAAGCATGAGTTTTTTTTATTCAAAAAAAAAATTATGTTGCGTTTTTTATAAACATGTTTATTATTACCACGTAACAATTAATATTTTGTGTAAGAATGAAATTTACAATTTAAGTCTATATAGGTCTATTTATTTTTTAAGTTTTATGTTCTTGTATCATATTTAAAAGTGAATTATATGAATATAGTATTGATATAAAAATGTAAAAAATCAATAATAATATGATATTGGCTTTAAATATTGTGCTGACAGATCTGATATAAAATGACAATTTAAATAAAAATAATTTTAAAAATTGTTCTTTTGATGATTTATATAGTAAATAAAAAAAACTGGTGTATACCAATCTAATTTAGAGAAAAAAACATAAATATTAAAATTTGGATTATTTTTGTAATGAATTTTGTTAAATTTAAGTTCTATGCACATGACAACATTATTGTACTTAACATTGCAACAAGATAATAGATAAGAATTCAATATCAAACACAACTATTTTAAAAAAACCAGCTTGAACCGATTGATCCACCGGTTTGACCAGTAAACCATTGGCCCAAAGATTTACATAGTCAATGTCTGGTCCGGTTCTGATAACATTGATAGGGACGATATCTTCACTAAAAAGGCAAAAAACACTGAAAATTTGAATTTTTTTGTTTAAATTATTTGATAGATTACTTCTTTTGATATATAATTAGCATATTTATACAAAAAATACGTCAAATTACTTAAAATTATGTTGAATTACAATATATTAAGATAAATTACACAAAATTGCATTACATTACGCTGAAATACGGTAAATTATGCTAATTACGTTAAATTACGCTAAATTACATATGAATAGGGACGATATCTTCACTGAAAAGACAAAAAACACTGAAAATTTGAATTATTTTGTTTAAATTTTTTGATAGATAACTTCTTTGATATATAATTAGCATTTATACTAAAATACGCAAATTACATAAAAATTATGTTGAATTAACTATATTAAGCTAAATTACCTAAATTACATTACTTTCTCCTGCAAAAACGGTAAATTACGCTAAATTACGTAAATTACATATGAATAGGGACGATATCTTCAATGAAAAGGCGAAAACTTGAAATTTGAATTTTTTTGTTTAATTATTTGATAGATTACTCTTTGATATATAATTAGCATATTTATACGAAAATACGCTAACTTACTTTAAATTAGTGTGAATTACAATATATTAAGTTAATTACACTAAATTCATTACATTACAACTGAAATACTAATACGCTAATTA
>JAJGRW010001053.1:78573-406112 GCA_025461045.1 Carex parvula | reverse complement strand
TGACACTGGTACCGGTGCCTTTTCTGGTACGGTTATCTATTAATGCTATCACTGTACATGACTCACTGTAATTTGTAAAAGTCAGAGAAAAAATATTCTTTGTAATGACCAACGAGAAAATGACCGAGCCAAATGACTCACGTAATTTGTAAATGGGATATGAATCTTTATTATAATTATGTTTTTAATTGTAATTTTTATCATCATATTTGTTTGTTGTATTAACTATTAATTATGATCTTCCTCTGTATTAACTATTAACATTAGATAAATATAATTATTTACACTAAAATGTGTCATATGTTGGAGAGGATAATTATATTACATGAAAAAAATATATAAAGGAGCATGGTATTTAGGCCTTTACATACTACAATCTATATTTACTTGTATTAAGTCTCCATTTTCAATCCTACTATCTTACCGAACAAGTGCTCCTTAGCATGGATTAAATATTTAATCCCCACCCTCAAAGTTATTTTCCTTGCTTGATCAGCCTAGTTTCTATACTTCTATGTGCCTATCTTGCCACTGGTACTAAGGGTCTTGTTAACAATTCTAATAAAAATTGGCGGTCTGTACTGTTCACTTTTGCAATTTTCTCTTGTAAAGGGATTCAATTGAAAATATTCATTTGTGCTATCTCTTCTCTGGCAGTCGAAAAAGGAAAGAAGAGAAAATTTTGAAATTGGGGTATTTTTCGAAGGCGAAGTCCACCCTAAATAAAAAGAGAAAGGAAAAGACTGGATTTGATGGCCTACTGGATATACACCAACTTCGGATTAAAGAATGTTTTTCATAAATCATAATTAAAAAAAAAATTTACGAAACCAACATGATTATTTTTTTTTTCACAAAAATCATAAGAACCGAAATGCTATTTCGGTCCGTTATTTTTTTTTTATTCCGGACCGAAATGACATTTCGGTATGGTCACTTTTTTGGATTTTTGTGGCGGCTCATATGAAAACTTGTGAAACCAGTATCACAAAAATCCAAAAAGAGGATCGGGCATTTCGGTTCTTATGGTTTTTGTAAGAAAAAAAATAATCATGTTGGTTTCGTAAAAAAAAAAAATTTAATTATGGTTTATAAAAAGATTCAGGATTAAATGGTCTATTTGGCATTTAGACATTTTATTTACAATACTGTTGCAACTGTATGAGTAGTTACATAGTATCGGATTGTTATTGTGTGTCATTGTTACTAATCAATTTATGATTTTTTTAACAAATACAAAGAACAATTTGTTCAATGAAAAATAATTTTAATTGAAAATATCCCCTATTGGATTTTATGGGACACGTTTGAATATCGGATTGTGGGATACGATTGAAAATAAGAAAGAGAATTTGATCAGCATTTTTTTTCAAAATAACAAATTGTCATCGTCCTTTGTATATTAACTTTATTTTTTGTAAGTCGTATACTTCACAATTTCTTTCTGCTTCCTTTTAATTATTCTCAAAAAAACACTGTTAGTGATTGCTTTCATATTTTTCTTAAGGGTGTGTTCCAGAACGAAACGCCACGCACAGTCTATGCACGTTGTTCACCCGCTCCAAAAGAAGATAATTAGAGAAGGAAGGAACACACTACTGTGGCAAGGGAAATGAGCAGTACCAACTTCTAAAATTTTAACTGTAGAAAGTTTTTCTTAAATATAGCAGGGATATTCCTTAACGGTTCATATTATCTCTTACAAATCTTGGATGGCAATAATTTTTTTTTTTAAAACATTCATGTAAAATCGTTACAAGCAAAATAAATTCAATATCGAACGTACTTCATGGCAGCCCCCATACTTTTTAGAATCTTTTTATTTGCATCTCTTAAATATGAAAAAAAATTTATAATGAATGCGAACAATTCTTTAATATGTGTTTCAAATTTTGTTTAATTTACTAAACAAATTGTACTTCGCATTCTAAATGTGGATCGAATTGGATTGTAAAAAAGTAATCTCGTTAAATATTAATTTTCTTCAGGCATTATAGATTGTAAAATGTAAACTTTATTTTTAGTCAATATTGTTATTGTAAATTTGTTATAGTTTTCCTCATCAAAAAATGTAGAGAAAGGAATTTGTTAGTCAATATTGTTATTGTAAATTTGATATTGTAAATTTTGATTGCACTAAAAATACTATGGGTATTGTAAAATTGACACCTATATACTTAACATGAAAATTTATATAATTAGCACATATTCACATTTGACCACCATAGCTTGAAAGTCTAGCTTCGCCATTATTCTTTGTACGTTCATAATTATTTAATAAAAAATGAAACATAAATATCAAAAAATATGCATATCATTCTTGTAAATATATTTTTAGTGTATTGTTTGTGTTTGTTGATATCTTTATTGAATTATGATAACTATTGGTGGAACCCATTAAATGTTTGCATATGCTATTTTTGGGATATTTTTTGTTAATGGTGTTGCTTTTTCACTGTTGCTGATTTCTCTGTAGGATACATTCAAGTACATCATGAAGTGCTGCTTTAGCTGCAAAATATATTTTTAGTTCAAGCTTCTTTATAAATTCATAATTCATCATTTACTAATTTAATGAAGAATCATTTATACATATGTTAGACTATATACTAAATGATTTTGAAATTTTCAACATGAGCTCGGTTCACATGAGCTCAACATGAAGTCTAACGTTGCCAGTGACTCGGTTCACGTGTACCACGCTTACCCAAAATAAATAAATGAAAGGATTCGAATGCCTCCAGTGAGATTGACAATTGGGGCCCCTATGTCAGGCTTCCCTCTCTTCTTCGTGCTTCCCTCTTCCCCCGCGACTAATGAAACAAGAAAAAAAAGAAGAAATTTGCTAAAGAGGAAACAGATTTCTTTGGTTTCTTTAAAGGTTCTCATGATATCTCATAAAACGATGGCCGCTACACGATCAATTCGGTCTGCTTATCAATCGAGAGGAAGAATGAATAAGGGGAGAGCCATTACCGGACCCGGACCGAGGTTAACACTCAACCAAAGATGAAATTGACAAGAGAAGATGATCCCCTACCTATTTACGATACTCTCTGACAAATCAATTGAAAGAAAGGAGGTGCAAGTCGGATGAACGAAAGAGGCCACTCATAATCGGGTTTAAGCTAAATTGGGGTAACCCGAGATAAAAACATGCCTCTTTCAATTTCTAGGTGGTGCTGTGAGGATCTCATGTGACCCCTGCAACCCTCAATTTAATATGCATTGAAGAGGGTTTACTCAAATTAGAAAGTGGTGTCCGACGGGTAACAAAAAAGGGGTATACCCGATCAAAGAATGGAAATTGGCTGCAGAGATGTGCACTGTCATGCAAGGCATGATAGGATTATGTTATTCCTGCACCGTGGCAGCCTCTCATTGGCTAAAAACAGACAAACGACTATCAATCACGATAAGCCGGTTTAAGCCGCAAGCATAACTCATATCTGTCATCACTGGTGCCTCTGCGATAAAATTGGCCTCATGCACAGCTGTCCCACGCACCAGGCAAGCTGTAAAAAAGGAAGAATATCCTCCTATGCATGAGGAGAAGCATGAACCATGCATGGAAAATCTCAGCCTTTAAAATACAAAGATTAAGGGTTGATGAATATCTGGTACTCTTGGCTGCTGAGTTGGCTCAAATCCACTGGTCTATGCCTCTCAACAGATAGCTTGATGCCTTGAAGAGAAATCTGGATCATTGAAATGAAGATGAGGATTTGAAGGGTGAAGATCATGTTTATCAAAACCCTAAACCTTATGCCTAATGTCTATATAAACCCATGAATTCAAGAAGAAAAGGAGACCCGAAATATACACAAGTTTCTGAAATACACTAGAGCTCTCTCTCTTCTCTCTAATAGGCTAGCTAGCAAAAGAAAGGAAAGAAAAGAAAAGAAGAAACTTGTTCTTCTCAACAGTAGCAAGAAATTAGGTAATTAGTGCCTAAATCATGTAGGCTCTAAGGAGCCAAGCAATCTACCCTTCTCATGAAATAAAGTTTCCTTGAAATTTATGCAATTTCTTCATTTTATTTGATTTTCGGTTTTTGATTCTTGATCTTTCTTTGTTTCCTTTCCTTGTTGTTTGGAACTTTTTAGAATAGATGAGATGAGAAGACTACATGATGTCTAAGCTTATTTCTTAATAAGCTGTTAATTTCTATAGCAATGAAAAACTTGTATATATTTGTTGTTATATTATTTTAAGCATATACATATACAGAGTATATATACCTTTCTCTCTATTTTACCGTTGACATTCAACGGTTCATTTCTAGCTATTCTAAATTACAATTTTACCCTTCTCTTTATTTTACAATTTAACCCTTCTAATTTATTTTATTCTTCAACACTCCCCTCAAGCTAGGATTATAAATGTCAATTAATCATAGCTTGCTTGTTATTTCTTCAAATATTCTCGGAATAGTCTCTTAGTGAAGATATCGGCTAATTGGTCTTGACTCTTCACATAAGGGGTTTCAATCTCCTTTGCTTGTACTTTCTCTCTTATGAATGACAATCAATTTCAATATGCTTTGTTCTTTCATGAAATACGGCATTTGAAGCAATGTGCCTTGCCGCATTGTTATCACAAAACATCTTCATTGGCTTGTCAATTTTAAGTTCAACTCTTCAAGCAATTGTTTAATCCACGTGAGTTCACTTGCGGTGGATGCCATGTCACGATATTTCGCTTCCGCACTTGATCGTGCCACGACATTTTGCTTCTTGCTTTTCCATGTGACTAAGTTTCCTGCCTACAAATGTGCAATAGCCGGTTGTTGATTTTCTATCAAAGCTTCCGGCCCCAATCTGCATCGGAATAGCCACACACATCATTAGATTTATTGTTTTTCATCAATACGCCCTTTCCGGGTGATTTCTTTAAGTATCTTAAAATCCTATTAATTGCATCCAAATGAGGTTTTCTTGGTGCGTGCATGAATTTGCTATTTTGGCTTACCGCAAATGATATATCCGGCCTTGTTACCGTTAGATAAATTAGCTTACCTACAAGCCGTTGGAATTGATTGATATCTTCCAACGGTTCCCCTTCTTCGGAATTCAACTTACAATTGCTATCAATTGGGGTTGAGGCCGGTTTGGATCCCAATTTCCCTGTTTCTTTTAGAAGGTCAATGGTATATTTCCTTTGTGAAATAAATAAATCCTTGATAGAATGAGCTATTTCAATTCCTAAAAAATATTTAAGTCTACCAAGATCCTTTATTTCAAAATTTTCTTTTAAGTGTTTTTTAACATTGTCAATTTTTTCGTAATTATTTCCGGTAATGATTATGTCATCAACATAAACAAGGACAATGGTTGAATCATTATTTTCATGTTTTGAAAAAAGTGATGTATCGGATTGGCTTACTTTAAAACCGAGAAAAATTAAATATTGAGAGAGTTTTTCATACCATGCCCTTGGCGATTGTTTAAGTCCATAATTGACTTATTTAACCTACAAGCAAGGTTAGTATTTTTTTCTTTTATATGACCCGGTGGTAGAGTCATATAGACCTCTTCTTCAAGTGTTCCTTGAAAAAATACATTTTTTACATCCATTTGACATAAGTTACACCCATTGTTTACCGCAATTGAAAGTAAAATTCTTATGGTATTCATCTTTGCTACCGGAGCAAAGGTCTCTTGGTAATCAATGCCATATGTTTGGGTATACCCTTTGGCAACTAGCCGGGCCTTATACCTTTCTATGGATCCATCACTTTGATATTTTATTTTATAAACCCATTTGCACCAACGGGTTTTTTATTTTTAGGTAATGGTATGATGGTCCATGTGTCATTTTTTTCTAAGGCTTGAAGTTCTTCTTTCATACCCTTATACCACACCGGTTGGTTAATGGCTTCCTTAAAATTTCTTGGTTCTTCTATTTTAGAAATTGAACTAAGAAATGCACGGTGGGATTTTGAAATATTTTTATATGAAATAAAATTTTCAATAGGATATTGAACCTTATATCTTATGAAATCTCGCAACCTTGTTGATGGTTGTCTATGACGAGTTGACCTTCTCTAAGGTTCTTCTTCAATATTTCCATCTTCTTCCTCATCGGCTCCATTTTGAGGGGTGTTATCATTTCTTCTTCTTCTTCTTCTTCTTCTTCTTCTTCTTCTTCTTCTTCTTCTTCTTCTTCTTCGTCATTTCCTACAATTCTTTGCTCAATAATTTGATTAGTGGACATAGGAATAACAAAGTCATTTGTACTAATTTGATTATCAATCTTATCTTTATTTTTAAAATATGGCTCATTTTCAAAAAATGTTACATCTCTAGAAATATAAAATTTTTTACTTATAGGATCATAGCATTTATAACCCTTTTTTTGAGATGAATATCCTAGAAAAATAGCTTTTATAGAAGTATGATCTAATTTATCTCTTTTATTTTGATGTACAAAACATGTACATCCAAAAACTCTTAGATGGTTAAAAATTATTTTTCTTTGGTAAATAATTTCTAGTGGACTTTTATTTTTTAAAACAACACTTGGCAACCTATTTATTAAATAAGTTGCGGTGAGAACGGCATCCGACCAATAGATTTTTGGAACATTGGTTTGAAACATAAGTGCCCTTGTCATTTCAAGTAAATGATGATTTTTTCTTTTGGAAATTCCGTTTTGTTGTGGAGTATAAACACAAGTTGTTTGATGTATGATTCCCTTTTGTTTCAAGAAGTTTGAGAAATTTTGATTCACAAATTCCGTTCCATTATCGGTTCTAAGAATTTTAATCCTAACATTGTATTGATTTTCAACTAAATTTGAAAATTCTTGAAAACAAGGAAAAACTTCACTTTTATTTTTTAACAAATATAAGTGTGTTAGTCGTGAAAAATCATCTATAAATGTAACAAAATATTTGAAATCATTATAAGAGTTTACGGGAGCGGGTCCCCAAACATCGGAATGAATAAGTTCAAATATATGATTACTCTTTGTATTTGAGCTTACAAAAGGGAGTCTTGTATGCTTGGCTAATTTGCATACTTCACAATTACTACAATCTAAATTAGAAAAATCAAAAATACATTTTAAAGTTCTATCAGAAGGATGCCCAATTCTCCTATGCCATAAGTATCCCATGTCTTGCACTTGGGTATTGAAATTGTATATTCGGCTATACAAAAAATATAATCCATTTTTGAAAACACATTCACCAATCATCCTCTTGGATATTAAATCCTGAAAAATTACATTTTGAGGTGAAAAAATAATTTCACAATTTAATTCGTTTGAAAGTTTACCCATAGACAATAAATTGGCGGTGTAATTATTTACATGCATGACATTTTTAATTTCTTTTGAAAAAACAATAATTGAGCCATACCCACAAATTTTCATTTTTTCTCCATTTGCAACATAGACAAATTCTCCACCTTTTCCTCTTTTATAATTTTGCAATAAATCTTTATTTCCGGTCATGTGATTGGTTGCACCGGAATCTAAAATCCAATCAAGATTATTTTGGGAGAATTCCTTATTTAAATTTCCTAAATATGTACATTTTCCTAATTTTGTTTCACTGTTTTTGTCTGGACCCTTTTTCATCCGTTTATTTAGTATCATATATTTGACTTTATTTGCTTGGACTTTATTTTGGCTTAGATTTTTTTGACCTACGGAATATAAGTTTTCAAAAAAACCTGGATTGGATTTACTCAACAGCCCATTAAGCTGAGAGAGGAGAGCTTTTATTTCCGCCTGGGTTGCAGCAGATCCAATAGGGGCTGGTGCTGGTGCAGACTGCAGACTCGTTTAGAGAGCCACAGGAAATATATGCGGACGGAGGGAGTACGCATGCAGCCCCGTAGGCAGCAGATCCGTATGCAGGGGAAATGTATGCGGATTGAGGGGGAACACATGCAGCCCCGAAGGCAGCAGATCCGTATGGAGGGGCTGAAGTGGATCCGTAGGCAGGGTTTGGTGCGGACCCGATAAGGGGAGCGGACCCGTTTAAGAGGGCAGAGACAGACCCGTTTTTAATTCTTTCTTCTTCCTGAGACAGGGCCGTCCCAGCAAAGTTCTCCCCCTTAGGGTTTTTCTCTTTTCCTCCCTTTCCACCATTGCCCCACCATTTCGGCCTTAATTCGGGATGGAGAAACCAACACTTATTTTTCTCATGTCCCTCTTTCTTGCAATGTTCGCATTTTTCGGTGGTTCCCCTTTTTTCAAAATTTTGACCGAAATTTGGGAAATTCGATCTTTTAGTTGCGACAAAGCCATGGTTCTCCCGTTCCTCGTTAATGGTAACTTGTGAACTGCTCATGGCTTCTCTTCTACTTTCTTCTTATTGGATCATATTTTTAATTTGAGAATAGGAAGGGAGAGGGATTGTATTCATGATCTGGGCTCGTACGGCCTCATAACTCGAGTTTAATCCCGCAAGGAGCTCGAAAATATCATCTTCTTCTTCTCGTTTTCGGATTACGGCCAGATCAGCGGTTTGCGGCCGATACGAGCGAAGCTCGTCTGTTTTCTTTTGAAGAGCACCGAGGTACTCTACATACTTCCTCTCCCCTTGTTTTTCTTGCTGAATTTCTTGTTTGAGTTGGTAAATACGAGAGTAATTATTTTCTTGACCGTACATGGCTTTGACGGCTTCCCATAGTTCAAAAGCCGTGTCGGAAAGGAGGAATAGCTCTGAGATGGACGACTCCATAGAATTCGTGAGCCAAGTTATCATCTTGTCATTTTGAGTTCTCCATCTTCTCATTGCCTTTTTTCTGCTTCGGTTAGCGACAACGGATTTGTGACTTCGGGCACCTTATTGTCTCCAGTGATGTATTCTTCGCATTTCTCGACCGCTGAGCGCTCTTGCTGCAGCCTTTGCCCAAGTGAGATAATTTCTGCCGTTGAGCAAAGTATTGGTGAGCTTGGAAGCATTATTGGAGCCCTCATTTTGTCCATCGTGAGACATTCTTCTATATTTTTTTGTTTTGCTGTTCTGGGTTTTTTGTGTGTATTTTTTGGATCTCAGGAGCTTAGTGCTCTGATACCATGTTAATTTCTATAGCAACAGAGAGATGAAAAACTTGTATATATTTTTTGTTACCATATTTTTGCATATACATATACAGGGGTATATATACCTTTCTCTCTATTTTACAGTTGACATTCTAACGGTTCATTTCTAACTATTCTAAATTACAATTTTACCCTTCTCTTTATTTTACAATTTAACCCTTCTAATTTATTTTATTCTTCAACATAAGCTAAGCATGATTAGTCTAGTGATCAACAAAAAAAAAAAGAAATATATCTTTTTGCCTTTACTGTTTTAATAAAAAAAAAATATTAAAGAAAGATAAAGAAAATGGAGTTTACTAATTTCCTTAGTTAATGGAATTTATTCTTGCTCTTCGAAATTTATTTTAGCATCTAACAAAAAATGTGTAAATATAAAGTTAGAAGCTTTTGGCATTTCTTTCTTTGATCTCTTGATGTTTTTTTTTTAAGTCAACTCTTTTTAATTCTTTTAAAGTAGTTAAATAGTAAAAATATGAGAGTTGAGCTAGCTAGCTTCCTCTCCTATTGGAGCTATTCGATTATTTTAATAAAGAATTAAGAAGAAATTAAAAGTGGCAATAAAAAATATGCACACAAGGGGTTGAAAAGGTTAAGCTAGCTAGCTTCCTTTCAATCTCTCTTAAATGACCCAAGGGCCCATGATTCATGTGTACAATTTAGTCTTTCATGAATGCAAGTGTACTAGATTACACTTTGTGAAGGATTAAATTAATATATGAATATGGTGAAAGATAGAGGTTTAAGATGCAAATAGGCAGCAATTACTATTGCAACATGCCATTTGTATTCTTTCTCCTATGACATCTTGATGATTTTTACCCTGTAATCAAGTGAAAAGAGCATATAATGCACAATTTTGATAAAACCAGGGGTTTCCCTGCAAATTTCCAAACTCTGATAATTTTTGATAGTTTAAAGTGTTGAAAGATGATTTTTGGAGCTTTTTAACCTTCTTCTTTTCCTTTACTGGTATAAGGCAGCAGCTATCAGATTAATAAAATGGTTCTGATCCTAACCAGCCAGTGTGATGAGTGTTGATGTCTCTGTACCAGCCTATGATACCATACCAAACTCAAGTCCAGCAGCCAAGTATGGTTTAAAGGCTGCTGGCACAGTGTTGCATCTCAACAGGCCAGAAATGACCCCTGTTCACAAACTGAACTGTACAAGTCACTGTAAATTCCAAAATGAAAAACAAATTACACAACCAGATAAAGGACTCCAAAATACATAAAATTGACACAAATTTCATATTAATTGGATTTTATTTCGATTTTATATGAATTTTTGAAGTTCAGGTTTAAAAACAGAAAATCCAGCACTAAAAAAGAAAGAGGGACCTTTGCTGGTAAATTAAGTAATAAAATTTGACTCAAGGACCAAACTGAGAAATGGACATCACAGTCATGTACAACATTTCAAAATACACAAAATGGACAAAAACTTCATATTTTTATGATTTTATTTGAATTTATTATGAATTTTCAAAGACCATCACTTAAAAAAAAAAAAAATTCAGCAATTGAAATGAGAAAATTACTTTTAATGCCCCCTGTCACAAATAAAACATTAAAAATAGATATAAAATTCCAAAAATCATAAAAATGGTTTTAGTTGAGATTTACACAATATCTTATGATAATATAACAAAATAACACATATTTATTTATAAAAATCTATAAAAAGATGCATGTCAGAATTTATTCATAAATACTTCATGTTATTAATCAAATAAATGTTCTAAAACTAATCAAGTTTCCTTGAACACCTAGTACACTCCCAGATGCCCAAATTAAGCTCTTCTAACTTTCAATCATGCTCTTGAACCTATGAACCACTTGTTGGTACCAGATCGGCGCTGAATCGAGAATCTCCAGTCTTGGAAATGGCCAACGCGAAATCAAACTTGAAATTGATACCTCTATTAGTTCCTGCATAATAAAATGACCAGAATCAGTTAATTAATCAAAGAAAACCATGATTAAAAAGAAGAAAATGATAAAACCAGTCCAAACCGAAGTCAAATTCGGCCTTCACCTCGAGCAGCCATCTCCGGCGATCGCCGCCTGCCGACAGTAGTCCGAATGCAATCTGGATGCCTAGGCGATGTTAACCATACTTTCCCTTCACCTTGCCGTGACCGGAGCACGGCCGAAGCTTGAAGAACCTAGTCTCGGCGAAGCCCTTGTTCATATCGGGTTCAGCACGAAGTCTAAAGCAACATGAGACCTTAGATCATGGCGCCAAATTAAATGTTCAAATGAAAATCCCAATCTCGAAGCAACATATTAATCCAAAGGCCGAAGCCCATATCCGATAGTCCATGACTCACTGTCATCTGGGGCCCGCATGTCATGTAAAATAAGACCCTTTAAACAAATCTCAAAGCCCTACTTGATATTCCAGCACCAATCTCAAAGCCCAATAATTAAAAATCCGAAATCAATGCTCTGTACCGATCTCAAAGCCCAAAATACGCTTATTGAGGCCTTTCTCCCCTAATCTAAAGGCCCAATGCCAATCTTAAAACTCAGAAAATCAATTAAAATACTTAAAGCAAAGTTCTTTTGCAAATAGGCCCTTACAAAATATGAATATTCACAAATAGGCCCTTCTCAATTCATTTTAATCATAACTTTTTCATTTCAAGTCCAAATCAACTCAAATTAGTTCCAAACGAACATAAATCAAATTTCCTACATCCTTAAACTAAAATTAAGCATGTTCAAACATCAGATAAATCATGAAATGACCAAAATACCCTTTCTTCAAATTTAAATGATGTTATCTTTTAATAGAATGTAAATAATTAATAAAATGTAAATAAAGATGTCATAAAATATAAACAAATAGTGTATATACACTTCTCAAATATTCAAATTCCTTTTTCCAAGAGAAATAAATTTTATTTTTAATATAAAATCACACATATACACACATGTTCAAGCATACAGAAAAACAAATCAAAACCAAAGTCAATACATGAATCCCCTTCTAGCCCCCTTTATTCAATTCACATAAAGTAGGCTCCAAATCCCAGAATGGACGAGGTATTCAGTATGGCTTGGAAGAGTCATCTGATGTAATTAACAGCGGGGGCTTGTGCCCGTTGGGAGTTAAACGTCCCCACAATCAATAAACTCTCTCGATAAACTGATTATGAACAGTAGGTCTATCGAGGGTGAACCGAAGGAATTGTAGAAAGAAATGAATGTTTCAAGTTCGATGTTCTCTTTCATGTCTTGAAAATCGAGAGCATTGAACCCTGAGACATTTAACATATGCACACACCTTCCACCGTTGTGCAACTTTCTGCGCCCTACAATCCCAACATCTTTATCTTCAATTTCAAAGTTCAAACAGATGATACTATCTGCGTTAAAATATGATTGGAGACCAAATTTTATATTTTTTGAAAATTGTTTACTATTTTTTAAGATATGTACAAAATCACTATTTTTCAGGAAATTGTGAACCATCTAAAAACAATGATTTTGTACCTATCTTAAAAAATATTAAAATTTTTCCAAAAAATATAAAATTTGATCTCCAATTATATTTGAACGTGAATATCATGTTGAGCGGTTTAGATTGTCTATTTGAACTTTGAAATTGAAGATAAAAATATTAGTGTACGATTGAAACATGAAACAATGAGACCTTTGAGCCCTCCTCTAAATATATACTATATACTATATACTTTAATATATGAGAAAAGGTTTCTATACCCAGGATTATGTATCCGGATTTTACCCACGCTAATCCAATCAGCTTTCAACCGTTAAAAACCGTCTGCTTTCAATCTACCTATTTAAAACTTTCCGATCTCTCCCAGTTATCTTTCTCTCTCTTCCAATATCCCATCTCTAAAAAAAGTGAAAAGCTAAAAAATGAAAAAAAGATCGATCTGTCTGTCCGTGACTTCGAGCTCAGACTGCTCACACCACAACGGAGACGGCGCGCCACCGCATCCTCCTCCTGACTATTGACTCTACGATCACAGACCTCGGGAGAGCAACTGGTTGCCGCGTTCGTCGGACCCTCGCGCCTCCCTTCTGTTTTACAAAGCGAAAACCCTCGATTTTGGCTACTACTCCCAAACACGGACAACTCTCCTCGCCTTTCTTTCACTTCTCACATTTGTCCCGAATTTAATCATCATCTAACTTCTCTCGGCGCTGCTCTCCATCGATTTCACACGACGCTGTCTCCAAACTATCAATCAACCTGAAAATCCAGGTAACAATTGCTCTTTTTTTCGAAATGCGTGTATGCATCAATGTCAGGATTGCTAATCGGATCCTTACTCTGGGATCAGAAACCCTAGCCCTACTTTTCTAGTTGCGAATTTTTCGAAGATTGATTGATGAACTGGCGCATTTCCTTGGGGAACTGATCATAGTCTTTTTTAGTTTGATTTATCGGATTTGCTCTTTTATTATTTATAACCGTAACTTTATTTTGACTTAATACAAAGTTTTTATTACGAAACTTATCTACTCCTTGTGACCGGACCTTTTTTGACTGCTCTAATTTTTTTTTAAATTTCACAACAGATTCTCGTCGCAAATCAAAAATTATGACCATAGATTTAGAATCTCAGTGAAAAATATTCTCACATTTTCATGACAGAAGTATTCGTTTTTCAATTTAGAACACCAGAATTAATTGCTTATAAGCATTGATTTTTTTTTAATGTAAAATAATTTTAGGTCATGTATTGCATATAAGCTTAATTTAATTATGATGTTTTTTTTAACAAATACAAAGAACATTTTTTTCAATGCAAATGAAAATTTTTACTTCATCCCACTCGCAGATGCTTGCACGAATTAAAACGATCATGGACTTCATAATGCCCAAAGCAGGAAATAATTTAATTTGTTCATCCCAACAAATTGATTAATTAAATTTTATTAAGTGTTTTTAAATGAATTTTAATGTATGAAAAATAATAAACTTCATTTGTATATTAAAGAGTGGTTTTATATATATGAGTTATAAAGTAAAAAAAAAATTGAATTTGTGTTTAATTTCAACTGCTGAATGTACAAGCTTAAGGAATATATATATATATATATATATATATATATAGAGAGAGAGAGAGAGATGGGATATTGTACTTCGCGAAGTAAAACCCCCCGTTTACTTCACGCTCATATTTTCATTTTGAAAATCCAAACAACCGATCCGAACCATTCAACATGTTCTAAATATTGAAATGTGCTTGGAGACTAAATTTTACATTTTTTGGAATTTTTTTACTATTTATTAAGCCACTTTGAAAATCGCTGATCCGGTGGTCTAGAAAATTTTACTGTTTTTTACTGTTCACAGTGGATCAGCGATTTTCAAAGTGGCTTAATAAATAGTAAAAAAATTCCAAAAAATGTAAAATTTAGTCTCCAAGCACATTTCAATATTTAGAACATGTTGAACGGTTCGGATCGGTTGTTTGAATTTTCAAAATGAAAATATGAGCGTGAAGTAAACGGGGGTTTTACTTCGCGAAGTACAATAGCCCATCTATATATATATATATATATATATATATATATATATATATATATATATATATATATATATATATATATAGTGGTTGGCTATTCTACTTACATAAGCATATGAAGGCATATACTTATAAGTCATTTTTACGTTTCCAAAGTTCAAATAGTCGATTGAAGCGCTCAATATATTATTCATATTAGAATGTGATTGGAGACCAAATTTTACATTTTTTGGAAATTTTTTACTATTTTTTTAGAATTTTTCAAAACAGTGTTTTAATATGGCAAAAAAATCTAAAAAAAATAAAAAAAAAACTCTGAAAAACACTGTTTTGAAAAATTCTAAAAAAATAGTAAAAATTTCCAAAAAATGTAAAATTTGGTCTCCAAGCACATTTTAATATGAAGAACTTATTGAGCACTTCAAATCGACTATTTAGACTTTGAAAACGTAAAATGACTTATAAGCATATGTCTTCATATGCTTATGCAAGTAGAGTAGCCAACCTATATATATATATATATATATATATATATATATATAGAGTATGGCTAATGCTTCCGGAAGCATTTCAACCGAGGTGCTTACGGGGGCATAGCTTAGTATTTGATATTCAAACAACAAATTCAAACCATTAGATGTTTAATCTATATTAAAATGTACTTGAAGACCAAATTTTACATTTTTTGGAATTGTTTTACTATTTATTAAGCTGGTTTGAAAATCGCCGTTTTCAATGGTGCAGAAATTTAATAAAAACAGCGGTTTTCAAACCAGCTTAATAAATAGTAAAAAAATTCCAAAAAATATAAAATTTGGTCTCCAAGTACATTTTAATATAGATTGAACATCTAACAGTTTGGGTTTGTTGTTTGAACATCAAATACTAAGATATACCCCCGTAAGCACCTCGTCGAAATGCTTCCGGAAGCAAATTAGTCATACTCTATATATATATATATGTGTGTGTGTATTATTGTCATTATTTAAGACAAATGATATATTTGTTATTTTTGAAAATTTGGGAATATACAAATAATAATAAGTTATAATTCTGGGCTACACAGCTGGCAGGCTGCCAAGTGTTATTGTGGACCCACGAGAAGTGCAATTCGGATCCAGTGAAGTAACTCAATCCTTGGGTTTTGGATCGAGACCGTCCGATTCGAATCTGTGAAAATCCATCTGCGAAGTGAGCGCACATATCCCGACGAGGAATTCGAATTCCGAGACGATCACGAACGACGAATTCGAATCGGACGGTCTCAATCCAAAACCCAAAAATTGGGCTACTTTAGGGGATCCGGACCCTGAGAAGTGGGCCAGTTAGAGAAACTGATAAACATGCAATTCCTTCAAAGGTGATTGAGAGATTAATTGAGAGTTGCGTCATTGCGTGCAAGCCTAATTCATGTATGATGAATTTGTTGCTTACTTTACACATGATTGTAGAAAAAAAAAAAATAGAGGAATATTATAATAGTAAGGATAGTATAACTTTAATTTGTATTTTAAAAGTGCTAAAAACTATTTGAATATTTAAAATATATTAATTTAATGAAGGAAATTATAAATTTGTAAATCATAATTTTGAGGATCTAATCCCTTTTGCCTTCCTTTCCCTCAGCCTGAGTTGATTGCTTATATTGCATAGTACATATAATTATTTTTCCATTTTCTTTAAGGATAAATACTGCTGCAATACACCAATTATATATTTATAATAAAAGACATATAAAATTAAGAGATGAGCTATGCTGAGCTATAGAGTAAAACTGATTTTTACTCTATGTTTTTAAGACGTTGGATCCGCTTCAAAAAGTGTGCGGATTCAATCTGAGATATAAAAAAAGTTGCGCTTATTTGCGCTGAAATTCTGCTCCAGTCAATGGAGATGTCCATTTGCCTCTCCTCCAGATTTCTAGCGACAGAAATAGAAACAAAAAAATAACCCAAATCCACCTCCAGCGACTCCTTTCTCCGTCGCCCCTCCTCCGACTCTCTCCTTCGGAGAGGTTGCGCACCCTCACCCCTCTCTCGCGATTTCCCAGTCCCCACCCTAAATCGCGTTTCACCCTCTCGCCGCCCTACTCTCAGTGCTACAGCTCCATCGGACCAGTGCCAGGTTCCCTTCCGTCTCTCAGCGCCTCAGGTCCAGCTTCTCCTTTCGCAACTCCTCCGAAACAAAAAGCATGTTAGTGATAAGCTACTGTTTTTGTTAAATAAGATCTTATTGTCAAATCAAGTGATTCGCCACCAACTGCAAAACCAGAATTTATGATAGTTTAGTGAGATAGCAATTGGTCATGAGACTTCTCTTTCCTTCGTCCATACTCAAGTCTTGGTGAATCCAGTTTTAAGTTATCAGTGGGCAACTAAAGCATAGCTGAGCTAAGAAAAATTAGAAGGGTTGACTTGTATAAAGAGAACAATTGTTATACCAGATTTTTACAAGTGTTGTAACAAGATCTTATTTCTTTTGATAGGCATCAAACTCTATAAAAATGTCATCTAGTGTAGATGGAGATGAGATTAGTGATAACAGATAACAGATTGCAATTCCAGCCTTGCAGGTAATTCTTTCTCTCTTGAATTCATGCTTATCTGCTAGGCCCTTGCCAATCGAGCAGATTTTCTAAGTTGATACTGATTCGGCCTGTGGAGTTCAATTTGGTCCTAATCTCGTCAGATGAGTGCGACATGTCATCATGGTTATATCTCCAATGGATGTGAATATATTTTGGGTTTTAATTGAGTTTGAAATTTGTTGTTGTAGACTTGTAGGTATATAGGGGTACAGCTGTCATTTTTCCTGTGCTTAATTTCTCTCTTTGATTGTTAAAATTTTGTGAAATGTTAAATTGTTGAAATGGTTTCCTAAGTCATAAACCCTGATAGATTTAAGTCATAGAAAATTTTGTGATGATCTTAACCATATTTTTTTCTCTCTTTTGACAGAAAATTCATAAACCGTGATAGAACTAAGTAACTAATTCATTTGGTACCGTACAGAACAAAAACCTGCAGCGGTTTCTATACCAAACAAAATTGGGATTAAAAGATAGGTTAAGATATGTGGGATAAGCAATTCAATGGTGAGATACTGAGATGATTTCTACAGTAATGAGCTTAGTGTCAGCAGTTGAGGAGTTAGGATTATAGGGCTCTGGAGTTGTTACCATGTGGCCTCCGCAAATTTTGAGCTGCTGGTACTGTTGGTACACCCAAGAGTTGCTGGCACACCCCCGCATGAGGAACCCAGAAGAGATATGTGGCAACAAAATTCTAATTGATGGATTAGGATAATTATGCTAATAAGTTTATTTGAATTGTATAATTGTATGTAAGTAGGAGGTGGCTTTTGTAAATATTTTTATTAATCAATGAATTGTCAGGGGCTAAAAGTCAATGAATCATATATTGCTTTGTTATGTTGTCTTGGAAATTTATGTTGGAAATCATATGCCTATGTATTGGTTTTGCAATATTTGAACAATAAAAATGTGCATGTGTTGTTTTTTTTTTGTTATGTTGCCAAGGAACAATTGGATGTATTGATGTACTCCATCTCTTAATTTTCAATGCATGCCTAAGGGAATTTTCAATCATGTTGCAAAATCTGATAAGGAATTTGGCTCTAATGTAAGCATTTTGATACTAATATGCTGATAGAACAAAATAAAGCAAAGTAAAATCATGTCTCTTAATAAGCATGCAAAAATTGTCTCTTAATATTCAACCTAAGAGGAGTGAGCATCATCATTCAAAGAACAAAATAAAAAGAAGCAAAGTAAAATTAAACATTAAACTACAAAGTCATACAACATTTTCATATAAATAAAAGCATCAACTTAGAAAACATAGCTAAAGTCATTACATCAAAAACTAACATCACCTAGCAAGAGTCATTACAATTACATTCATTATATGTCAACATGCATTATATTTACATGTAGCATTAGAGAATTACTAATAGGAGAAAAATGTCTTTAATTTCGTGTTACAAAATGAAAATAAAAAATAAGAGTGCTACAACACCTTGTTACAAAAAGAAAATAAAAAACTGGAGTGCTACAACACCTTGTTACAACACCTTGTTTATCCAAATTTAATAACACATATTTATAAAATAAAAATGGAGTGCTTAAATTCCACAACAGTATTCAGTGTTTTGAACATTTTACATGAAGTAGTCGTGCACAAAAACTTTACATGCTATATATTCCAGAACTAGCACAAAAACTTTACAAAATAGAGTCTAAAAAAGATTCTTCATCATGCTATATCAAGTAGTCGTGCACAAAAACTAGCACAAAAACTTTACATGCTATATCAGGTTACCGTATCAGGTTACTCTAACAACACTACTCAGATTCTTCATCATCAACTTCATCATCAACTTCATCATCGTCCTCACTATCCTTTCCAGAACCTTCTTCATTCTGTAAATTTGTGAATATATCGTTAATTAGCAGAAAATATTAAGAAGAACCAAAAATAAACAATACAAGAAAATAATAACCTGTGGACAAGTCCTTGAATTATGACCCGCTTTTTTATTGCATCTGCTACAAGTTCTCATCTTTTTCGCCTTCTTTAATCCAGCAGATTGAAACCGTGTAGGCTTCTTCTTCCTACCCTTGCATTGCGCTTGTGGTGGATCAAGATACATGGGCACAGTAAAATCCATCAAATCTGTCCCAATTTTCTCCTTATCAGATGCAACATTTGGTACTCCTATCTTGACACCAGGAATCAGATCCATCAGCTCCTCATCAGCTCCTACCTTTTGTACTACAGCCAACAGCTTCTCCTTGACACTAGGAATCAGCTCTTTCAAACATCTAAATGCCTCTCGACTTGATGCACCTATCTTGCCAATTTCCATCAAATCTGACTTTGTAGCAGAAAACCTTAGCATTTTCAACTCTGACGAGTTTCCCGGATCCATACTTCTCTCACTAGTAGATCTTTTGACATTTGCATTAGCACCCTTAGTCCATCGTTTCATAACATAATGGTCAGGGAGGTGTCCCATACCAATATGAAGCATGACTTTAATAGCATGTGCGCAAAGAATCCCACTAACCTCAAATCCTTTGCAATCACATGAAACCCTATATCCTTCCTTATCTACTTGAAGCTTGTACGACTCGGGTACCCAATTCTGAATATTTGGATGAGCTGTGATGTTGACCTGATAAGAAACATCTTTCTCGATTTCGGTTACAAAACCAAGATTGCTATCTTTCACTATTTTTTTGAAGAGTGAGAAGACATTTTTGGTATAAACCTGTCGCGCCTTGACCTCCATTAGGTAGTTTGACCACAGATGGGGTATCTCATCCATGGTTTTCAGATCTTCATCACTCTCCTTGTGCCATATGCCCTCAATCATCTTGTCAATTTGCACGACAAAGTGGTAAATAGATGTATGGTTGTTCACCAACAACTTGAAAAGAGCATTCATGCTCTCACTCCTTTGTGTAGTGCGCATCTCGGCAAAAAAAGTGTCTCGAAAGTAAGCCGGCACCCATTGAACCCGATTTTGATACATCACCTTGAGATGGTTGTTGTCATGCAATTTGAACTTGCCGACCATAGCTGCCCACCTCCTCTCGAAATCTGAAACCGTATAACTACGGTTGATGACATGAGCTAGGTCTTTAACAAACTCTGGAATTTCATTGTATAGCTTTCCGAAATGGTCTCTTGCCTTTCTCATAACATGCCACTGACAACATCTATGCCTAGTATTTGGAAAAATAATCTCAATCGCCTTCCTCATCGCGGGATCTTGATCTGTAATAATTGCCCTTGGGTGTTTGCCATGCATTGCAACCAGCCATGTTTTGAATAGCCAACAAAAATTTTCAGCCGTCTCACATTTAAGGAGAGCCATGCCAAATAAGATAGAGTGTCTATGGTGGTTAACTCCAATGAACGGTGCAAAGGGCAAGTTGTACGAGTTTGTTTGGTATGTTGTGTCGAATGTCACGACATCACCGAATTCTTGGTATGCTCGTCTTGCTCGGCCATCAACCCAAAAAATATTTTTTACAATACCACTCTCGTCAACATCTATGCTATAATAAAATTCAGGGTCCTCCTCTTGCTTCTTCTGAAAGAACATCAAAGTCGATTGAACATCTATCCCATTGAGCTTTCTCTTTTCAGCTGCTATCAGATTGCTTACATCTTTCTTCCTGAATCGAACATTTTTCTTACCCCCAGTTTGGTCAGCTATATATTCCAGTATTTGCGTAGTTCCTACGTTATGAGCACTCAAGTCACGTATGATTACCTTATCACATTCTGTCATGCGTTTGTGGGATCGCAGATTTCTCTTCTTCGAAGGGCTCTTGATTAAATCATGATTGTGATTCTCATTAAAACGGGTCACCCTCCAAATCCCACCTTCTACAAGTTTGATCCTGCATGAGGCCTTACAACCGATCCTTGTTATCCCCTTCTGCTTCATAGGTGTACTAGGTTCTGCCGAGCTTCCTATCGGCGTTTCCATTTTTTTTTTCAACTTTGAAATGCCTTCTTTATTACATACGTACCTAATGGATGACACACCATGCTTATTCTTTCCATTACCTCCTATGCGGACACTAAATCCCACACGACATGCATAATTATTGTAGTGTGTGTATGCCTCCTCGGGCGAACAGAATTCCATGCCGATATAAGGCTTAATTGCTTCATCTTGCAATGACTCTTCAACTTCTAATGGGTTCATGCAGTAGGCATAAGGATCGGTTATATCTATCTGTACATCATAAGAAATATTGATCACAATATAATTTTTCTACAATGAAAGTGGAAATTGTATCACAACAAAAGAGTAAAATATTACCTGCAACTGCAATCTGTCACTAATCTCATCTCCATCAACAGGAATTTCATCTTCATTGACACAAGATGACATTTTTATAGAATTCAATCCCTATCAAAAGAAGTAAGACCTTGTTACACTTGTAAAAATCTGGTATAATAATTGCTCTCATGATACAAGTCAATTCTATTAGTCTGGTAATTGAAGAATAAAATTTGATCAACTTAATACTTTAAAAGTCTATATCAAGTTGCAACAGAGACCTAGAATAAACTTGACCAACTGAAATTTTTATGTGCCTATGTTCTCCAAAAATGAAAAATAATAAAGGTAAGAGCACATCGATACTAAATAATTTTTACTATTCTCATGGTATAACAATTGCTCTCTTTATACAAGTCAACCCTTCTAATTTTTCTTAGCTCAGCTATGCTTTAGTTGCCCACTGATAACTTAAAACTGGATTCACCTAGACTTGAGTATGGACGAAGGAAAGAGAAGTCTCATGACCAATTGCTATCTCACTTAACTATCATAAATTCTGGTTTTCCACTTAACTATATACTGGTAATTTTCCAAATTAGTGACAATATAGTTCTGGTATGATAACATAGGATACGTAACAAGATACTCCCATCCCTATCTTTTGCTAATTTGTTGCCATTTTATTTTGGCACCTATTAACATACCAGCACTTAAAATCCGGAAATTTCTTTAGCTTTTCCCAGAATTTATTTCGTTTCAGCCCTCGGAATTTCCATTTTCTGATTTTATGCGTTTCAGCTTTTGCAAAAGACAGAAAAAGGATAATAGGCTTACCTGGAGAGAAGGAGGCAAGAATCCGGTGGAGAGGGTGTAGATCGTAAGCGGGTTCACTTGAATCGCTAGGCGACGGTCGGCTGTTATTGCGTGCGCGAGAGTGCCGACACAGGAGAGCGCTGAGTGCGAAGGAGGAGAGCGCTGGACGGAGGAGAGCGCTGGAGGAAAGTGGTTGGCAGGCGGGCCGCCGGAGGAGAGGCCTTGGAGAGGCGATTTAGGGGATCCTTTTCTATTTCAATTTGAGGAGTGTAAACCGTAGAGAAGAAAAGAGACTCTCCATTCACTGGACGCAAGTTTCAGCGCTAATTTTTTCTTATCTCAGATGGGATCCGCACGCATTTTGAAGCGGATCCAACGTCTTAAAAACATAGAGTAAAAATCAGTTTTACTCTATAGCTCAGCATAGCTCATCTCTTAAATTAAAATAAAATATCCTTCTTTCTAATTTATTTTGTAAGAAAATGTTCTTATTATAAGTCCTTCAACTTATTTTTTACCTCTTCATTCCTTTCTCTTTTCCTGCCCATCACATGCATCCACATTTTTTTTTTAACTTTTTTTCAATTTTAGTTTTTAATTTTCATAATAAAAATTTATAATCTTCGACATTCCGTTTTAAAAAAAATAGCTTCCTATTTAATATTATTCATGAAGTATTATATTTAAAATCAAATAAAATATGAAATGAATGACACTATTATATTAAAAATAAAATAAAATATCAAATGAATGACACTTTGAAAACTTTCAGAGCAAAATATAAAATTTGTACTTCTGAAATTTTGATTTTGTAATTGGTTCATGTTCCAATGGGAGATATGAAAAAGGTATGACTAGAAAAGTCAAATTTAATAATATGACAAAAGTATGAATATTGAGCTTGAAGATTTCAAAATATCATATAATATTGATTCAGTTCTAGAAATATAACTATGATCAGTTTCACATTTCGATGAAGTATGAGGCAATGAGATAAATAGATAAAGTGCGAGAGTAAAGAACACAATATTTTCACATTTCGATGATGTCTAGTACTATTTTATTATTTCATGATATTTAGTAATTTTGAGAAAACATATTTTGTACATTAAGTAAGTATTTTCGGTTTTGATATCAAAATGGACATTTTGGGTTTATAAATTTTCTTGAATTTATTGGAATTAATTTATTCGTGATTTTTAGAAATTTATTTGGGTTTATAAATTTATTCGAATTTATTCGGAGTTCTTGAAGGCTGTAAGGGCATTTTGGGAAATAACATTTCTTTCAATGATGTTTTTTGACAAATACAAAGAACATTGTTTTCAATGCAAAATAATTTTACTTCATCCCACTTTCGGAATTAATGTTTAATTACTTGAAATAAACTGTGTTGAAAAGCAATGTGTCAACAGTGTTTTATATGTGTTGAAATGTTGTCCTTAACTTTATTTTTTTTGCCTCAAAGAAAAAGAAAATAAAAACACACAATCTTTAAATATGTCATCAATTTATCTCAAAGAAAAAGAAAATAAAAACTTCAGTAATTAAATTAAAGATGCAAAGCACACATCACATGCATACAAGAAATTTAATTAAGAGAAAACAATGCCAAATATGAAATTATAGCCTTGGAGGAGTAAAATATGCATTGACTAGAGTCCATGGCTCTATCAACAGCTAGCGTATATCAAGTGAAGGCACATGTTTGCATAAGTTGCGGACCTCATCTGCCTTACCCTTATGGCCAATCTCAAACCACCACAATGTATGAAGGTACATGTTTGCATAAGTTGCGGACCTCGTCTGCCTTACCTTTATGGCCAATCTCAAACCCCCACAATGTATGAAGGTACATGTTTGCATAAGTTGTGGACCTCATCTACCTTACCCTTATGGCCAATCTCAAACCACCAAAATGTTTGAAGGTTGGTTAGGTGTCGTAGCCACTGAGGAACACACAATTCTTCACATCCTTCAATATGGAGTTTTTTAAGAATGGGCATGGCCCCCTCCTCTATCTCCCAATCCTCTAGCACGGTAATGTTTACAAGCCGCAATTGTTCTAATTGGATGAAGCCTTTAGCTGAAAATCTCATTTTTCGATTAGTTTTGACTCCACTCAGTGTGAGACACTTGAGGCAGTGTAGATTCTCCAGTACCGGCATTACATCTTGCTGGAATTGGCAATTATTAATGTGAAGATCAGTGAGGTGAGGAGGTAGCATGTTAACATCAATGGCCCTTTCATTAGGAGTCTTTAATATCAATCTCAGAGATTGTAGATTCTGATAAAATGGGTAGTCCCTCATATCAAATATGTCTCCTGGAAAAGAACCCATTAGGTCGAGAGAGATCAGGTTCTTTAATGTGCCAAGGAAAGCGACAACTACCATCCATGAACATGATTTGTACTCTAAATCTAATGTACGTAAATTGGGTAGATGAGGAAACCCAGTTTTCCATGATTCATTGGTAGTAACCTTTAGAAGCGTTTGCAAAGTTGGTAGTTCTATTGATGGTGGCAGTTCTGCAGCACATTCTCCAGTGTTGACATGCCTCAGAGTCTTGATGTGCCACACATTATCAGGAAAATTATCTCTGAATCCCTCACCACGTACGGTTAGATTGATAGTAAGAGTCTGCATACAATTCATAGTGCCTATCACTTTCTCCAAGTATCTTTTCCCATACTTGTCATCTCGTCCAGTACACTTGTCACTTAGCACCCCAGTAAGTATCAAATATCTTAACTGAGTTAATCCCTCAAACATTCCCACATCTATACTATTCATATGGTTCACAGTGCGTACCACTTTGAGCAGCTTTTGCTTAGAACAATTCGGCATGACTTTATCATGAAAGCACAACAGAGTGCGGAGGTTTTGGCTCATCACGAGTTTATCACAATCTGGATGCTGAATTGCCACACGACGCGCCCTACTCAGACTTTGTTGATCACAATCTGGATATGAATACACCACAAGAAAGTTGTCCTCCTTGGCTTTTTGGATAGCAAGATCCCGTAGGAGATCGTGAATGTTGCAGAATTCGATAGAACCATGAAGAGATCGAGATTTAACTTGAATCAGGCTCCTGTTATACAATATGAAAATTTGTTTTAAATAGACAAGAACATGTGATTTGGAGTGCTAATCAAGGGCGGAACCAAGGCCTGGGCCAGCCTGGGCCTTGGCCCCCCCTCCCCCTTGATCCAGAAAATTACTACTACACTCTTTAATAAAAAAAAAAAAAAAACTGGCACCCTTTACAGGCCCTGGTTCCGCCCTAGTTCCCTCCTTATATCGGCCCTGGTTCAGCCCCTAAAACTGATATCCTGAGAGAAACTAGTTAGGCCCCCCTACCAATCATTCCTGGTTCCGCCACTGGTGCTAATATATGTCCTAACTAAATTATCGGGGCTCACGATTTTCTAAAGTATGTAGTTAAAGAGAATACTGATTATGTATTATAATATTAACAATAATAAATTTTGAGGACAGTAAATATTTCATACAGAAAAATATTTAGCTTCAAAACAATTCAATTGGAAACTCTGTACATAACTTGTACGTGCTGATTGCATTGTATTTATTGTTTTTTTTTTCCTTTTTTCCTTTTTGTTTCTCCTGTGGTGCTCCTTATATTGGAATCCTGTTGTATCCAAATCGTTTAATATATGCCTGCAGGCTTTTATGAATAAATAACTAAATTGGAACCAACACTTGTACAATGATATTAGCACGTTACACTAAAATGTGTAAAGCATTAATTGAAGAAGTTATACCTTTGAACGAGATCCTCCAAGTAACTCTCCGCAGTTTCTTCTAATGTTCTGTTATCTTCTTGTGATATGAAGCCTTCTGCAACCCACATTTGAAGTAAAGATGTGGCATCGATTTCATGGTCTTCGGGAAATGCAGCAAAGTACATGAAACAGGATTTAAGAGCAAGTGATAGATCCTCATAACTAGTGCCTATAATCTCGCTACATTTTTTTCCATCATCAACATGCCAACTTATTGTTTGTAACACTTTACTCCAAGCGGCATAGTTGCGTGGCTTTGTTGATAATAGGCCTCCTAAAACCACCAATGCGAGAGGAAGTGCACCACATTTACGGACAAATTGATCGGTGATATCAGAAAGATCATGAAAAGAACTTCATTTGGACCCTGATTTGGAAGAGCCTTTTTCAGCAAAAGCTCTAAGCTTAACTCATTCGTTAAGAATCCAGGTTTGTACGGTTCACACGTGGGATCGGCTCTTTTAGCAATATTAAAGAACCTAGTAGTTATGAGTACTCTACTTCCATGATCTCCATTTGGGAGTGCTTCTCCAATTTGAGTCCAAAGATCATCTGTCCAAACATCATCAAGGACTATGAGGTATTTTTTTCCTTTAAGAGACTCATGAATCATGGAAAGAAAAACATCTTCTTTTGGTTGCTTGCTCGGATCGATAGGAAGATTGAGTTGTTCCACTATTTTTCTCAAAATGTCAATTAATTCGAACTTTTGAGAAATAGCTACCCATATGCGAAGTTCAAACTGTCTCGTGACATAATTACTGTAAAAATAAAACATTAGGTGGATTTTAGTATAACAGAAATTTAAAGATGATCAACTATTTTGAGAAAAAAAAAATAAATGTGTGTGTTTTGATGGTTAAATTTATGCGTAAATAGAAAATTGTTATTTTCTTTACCAATTTAAAGGGATACGGTTATATATTTTTCCATTTTTTATCTTAATTTCATTCTTCCTTTTGTTTGCATGGTATTGCAAAAGCTGTTGGCGCCATACAAATAGATTTGCACAATATCAATTCGCACGATTCAGTCGTTGTTTTTGAGATGTAGCCGTTGATCTTGTTTAGATTTGCACAATATCGATAATAACCCATGCAATATAAAAAATCACAATATCTAGTAGCTAATACGGCTTACCCTCAATGACCTGTTGGGTTGGGTTGGGTTGGGTTAATAAAGGCTTCCAGCTATAACAATATAATTTAGTGGCACTGGCTAACCCTCAATGGCCTACTTTAATGAAAATGTTACAACCAGAATTAATAAATGCATAATTAATGATTATATATGTTTAGTTATGTCAAAATGTCAGATCGGGATTTTTGTGGACAGATAAGATTCGATCCGACATGTTTTGTTCAAGATATTCGATCAGTTATGATTGCTTCTGACATAATGCATTTTTAATTTTATGGTTGTAATATCAGTCAGACCATTATTATCTAAATATATTTTGAAAGACTTTATTATTAATGAATATTGTTGGTTTCACATATCAACTCAAAATTTGAGATATCTCAGTCTCACTTCACTCTTCACAAAATCAAATGATAGATTTCGACGAATTCTTATCACCTGAGGTAACAGATTATTTCTTTAGATCCATACCGTTCAATAAAAGTCTGGACAAATATAGGGATCCCATTTATTTCACCTTGGGTGTTGTTGGTCCAGATTCTGATCGGACAGTACGGATCTAATCAGAAATATATATTTTGTTCCTCAGAGGATATAAACTCGATTCTGGATCAAAATTGCGTTGGTTTGAGTTCGACCCATTTGTTCAGTCAATTATTGTCGGCCTTGCGATGAATCGTCTTAATGCATACTTGTCTTATAATTATATACAATTGATTTACTAAAAATAAAAAATTATATGGACTTGATTTAGTAAAATTTAAGTTTTTACTTACAAAACTAACTATATGAGGCAGTTGTCTCGTAAATCATAAATTTACAAGACAATTTGTTCGAAAATAGTAGTGGCTGGGTTTGATAATTTGGCAAATCGATTTATAATTTCTTTAAATTGATCAAACATATTTCATAATTTCTGCAAAGCTTCAAGTTGAAATCAACAGTGGTCAAGATAGAACAAAACTGGATAACACTTGTTGACTAAAAATATATAAAATTCAACCATATTGCAAAATAAGTGTAATCAACTTAAATCAAAAATTAAAATCAAAACTAAAAGTTTTTTTTAAAATAAAAAAAATATATAGCACATACCAATTGTACACTTTTCGCGCAAGAGTCGTTTTCCCGAGCCCACCAATTCCCCAAATAGAAACGACAGAACGTCTATTAATGGTCTCATCCAGCAACCCTTTGACAACATAGTCTTGGTCCTCCTTGAACCCGATAATATCAGGATCAATGTCCGGTAGCACAAGTGGTCTAACGGGTAGTTTGATCTCTCCACCGTCCTCGCCCAGAGTATTGATTCCATACCTTGTTGAAATAAATAGTTTAATTAGAAGTAATAAACATAATTTATTAGTTAATTAGTCAAATAATTAGAGTGAATGTATTTGAAAATTTATTCATAAATTAAATGTTTAGATTTTCTAGAGTTGAGAGACCAACATACCTGCGTCTGCTAGCCTCTATCTCATCCATCCTTTCCTTGATCTCAGTTATCTCATGGACAAGTTTGTGTACAGTCGGTATTTTTTTTGTTATCTTCAACTTCTTTTTCAATGACTCCATCATGCCAGTGGGTTTTTGCGGTATTGGAGGAACCTCCGAGAGAAAGGTGTCAATGACATCTTCATTGAATATGCTACATCTCTCACCTCCTTTACCCAATGCTTTTGTCTTTCATCTATTATCTGCTTTTTGTCAGCATCCTTCATGAAAGCCTGAATCCAGCCGAATTCACGGGTCACTGCCTCCACTTGCTTATCGACATCGTATAGGAGTAAAACCTCCTTAACTGCAGCATCAGTGAGCTTGCTCAGCACAAAATTTACAATGCTCTCGGCCATCTCTCTTCTGTATTCTACCTGGCAGCTGAAACTAGTTAGAAACAATAAAATGTTGGTGTATAATTATGAGAAAGGCGTGAGAAAAGGAAAAGAGGAATTTAAATGCCTCAACTGGCTGCCGGTTGATGCGTCTAATTCATTGGTTAATTAATTAATAGATAGTGGTGGACTAGTGGTTGATGCGAATCAAGCATTAATTATTTTTAATTTATTACTTTCCATTTGCCACCGACACACTAAGGCGCGTGGGGTCCACTCTGAAGTGGCATTAATTATTCTTAAATTGTAATGATTTCTTACATTCACTCCGTTTAATAAAGAATGGACATGTCCAGTTACGCATATGTGCTTGTATTCACTGTCAGTTCCAAGAAAGCAGGTGATTCAACACTGGAGAAAAGGAATTTGGTAAGGTCACTCCAAGAAAGCAGGTGGAGATCAGGACCCCACATTATTTATTTATTTATCGGATTCACTGTCAGCGTGCATTAACTCTTCATTTACAATTTCTTTTCAAGTAATTAACGTAAATGGTCCACAAATATTACATATCTATTATTTTGATATTAAAAGCTTCTAAAAAAATCATGATACTTTAAACTTTAAATATCAAATTATTGTCAAAAAAAAAAATCATCTGTTTCTTGAGTTCACAGTTTCAACGTAAGTTCGCAACTTAACACAGAAGTGCCTTCTATTTTTTGAAAAATATATGGAAGTAACAAGTGACATAAAGGCCTTTCTAATATATAAGATAGATCAGAATTAAAAAATGTACCTTTCATCTTGTGTCCATAATTTTTTATACCATTTGCTCGTTCTCTGTTAATATATGCAAAATTGAATAGATTAGCAAATACAGGTGAAGAATTTTGTTAATCGCTGTTTATTTCTATGTAACTAGGGGATGTCAAAGATCAGCCTAGAAGTACCGGCGTTATAAAAGTGAAACCATATCCATACCAAGGAGTGTAACTTAGTTGCCCAGTTTGGGTAAGTTATTATGTTTCTTGAAATGCCTTGTAATGGCATATAGGAGCTGAGCAAGAGATGTTTATACTTAATTAGGAAATGCTAGTTCGGAATTTTGCTAGAAATGAGTTTCAACATGCTTGATATAGTTGTAAATTAGTGTACAAACACTACAACAAAATAGGTCTTCAGCGACCGACATCAGCGACCAGATTAGTCGCCGGTCGCTGAAGAACCCATCTCAGACATTAAAAAAAGTAATTTGTTTTCGGCGACGATCCCTTCAGCGATCGGCGCTGATATCCTTCAGAGGCTGATTTGGCCTAGTCGCTGAAGGGTCTCTGTAAAATTCAAACGCGCCATTCCTTTTCTCTCTGTCTCCTCTCCCGTGTTTAGGTTAGCCAAATAAAAAAAAAATTCTCGCGCGAACCCGCGCTGCCCGATCGAAGCCCAGCCGCCCGAAGCAGCGCCGCCCGACCCCGATCATCTTGCATACCCCGCCCGAAGCTGGAAGTCCCTGACCCCGACCATCTCGCCCGAACCGCCCGACGCTCTCTAACCCGCCTCTCTCTGACCCCGACCCGCTCTAGGGTTATTTTGGGGTTTCGGTGGTGCTTGTGCTGTTGGAGGGCGGGGCCGATCAGAGGCGAAGTAGGAGACGACGGAGGCCCTTTCAGTGCCACTCGACCTTCACCAAAATTGTTGCCATTCCGGGTATTTAAACAAATTCTCTTTTGTTTGTTTCGTGTTCTGTGGATGATGGGCTGAACCCCTTTCTGATATGAGTTGTATGCTTGATCGATGTGCTCGATAAATTGTTGCCGATTTCTTGTATGAAATTTTGGCCTGTAAATGTCGGGTTGAACCCTTATTTTCATTACCACTCGGACTGTACTGTCCTTGGTGCGGTTTGGCACTTGTGAATCTAAACCATGAAACATGGCTGAAATTGTGCACCCAAATTTGAATTGTTTTGTGGATTTCCTTGTGCACGGGTCATGCCTTTTTATCTATATTTGCTTGCTTCCCTTACTTGCGAGAGGGTGTTTTGTATGTATCGAACACTTGTACCAGCTTTCTGGTTATAGGTACAGTCCATACTAGTTGTAAATACCTACTGGTACACCTCCTTTAAATCTGACAGGGATGGAATCGTAAATAGTTTAATTTGACGGGTTGCTGTGTAAAAGTTTATGGCCTTTCTACTTTGATTTCCTAGGGATAGCTAGTAGAGCAATTCAGAGTTCTGGAATTTCCCATTTCACCTTCTCTTTTGTACATCTCAGAATTGTAAGTTCTGGCTTTTTATTGTGTAATTATTTTGTTATTATATATTTTTTGTTGTTCTGATTTTGATGTTCTTCTAACTTTAGCTATAGACCAATCTATCGTACCGAAACTTTAAGTTGCTAAATAAAGGCTGTTCAATTTCTTAGTCTTGTTTAATTTTTTTAGTTTACATTAGTATCTAATGTCAATATCATGTTACAGCTGTAATTGATTTTGATGCTGGGAACATAATTTTTGGTACCGGTAATTGGAAGTAATAGCAATAATTTTGTGCTGGTTTGATTAAGTGCTCCCATCCTTCCTCTTGGTACCGGTAGAGTAAAAATTTATCATTAGCAGGGTACATTACAATATATTTGTAATGTACTAGTGGTTGATGCGTCTAATTCATTGGTTAATTAATTAATAGATAGTGGTGGACTAGTGGTTAATGCGAATGAAGTTTAAGCGGTCAAAACAATAAACATTTTATAAGTTATTTTTTAAATTGTTTTATGTATTCATTTTTCATCATTGTTTTGACCGCTTGACCACGTACTAAATGAATTCGAAACTTTAAAATTTTTGCATGTACATGCATCACTCACGAAGTACATGAATTTCAACATTTGAATTCGTAGTTCGAAGTCAATCCGATAGCCTTTTGAAGGTGTGCTCACCAATCCCTCTTGGTGAGCACATCACACCCTAGTTTTGCTCAAACTTTAAATATCAAATCATTGTCCAAAAAAAAATCAACTTTCTTTTTTAGTATGAATGAGATTAGAAAACTATTATGTTTTGTATTGATCAATCAACTAAGTTTAAAATAATTTCTATCCTTTTTTTGGGAAGCAAAGTATAAAAATAAATTTTCTATCTATTTTACTTCACTTTAAATAATTTTTCAATTTTTCTCACATTTTTAGGATTTCTTTGTTGTCCAGTAAACAATTAAAAAATCAATTAAAAAATTTTAATAAATAACTTTTCTAAGAATATTTTTTGTTTTTACAATTATTACAATTTATTCCAATGTTATCAGAATGAAGATATGTTAAAGAGAGAGTAAGGAGGAGCGGCGATAGCTAGAGTTTGTTGTTCTCTCTCTTTTTTTTTTGTTTTTTCTTTTTCGCTTGAATGAAAAGAGCGAAAAAGGCTCCCAACAGAAGCAGTCCTTTTAAAGAATCAGACCAGACAAGTATCCAGGTCTGGGTTTTTGTCCGATTGTTCCTTCCAGTCCAATACGATTTTAATAACACTGATTTATTCAATTTTTTGACATTTTTTTTAATTTTCCTTTTATGTTACGTCAATGTTTTATATCACTAACAATAATTTTTGCTTGAAATAATATAGTTATTCGGGATTGTGCTAGAATATGGGATTGCTAGTTTGCTACAATTGATCCGTGCTACAAATTAAATGATCAATTCTTAAAAAATGTCAGGTAGTTTTGGCTTCCAAATTAAATGTATATTTTTCAAAAATTACAAACAAAATTCTCAATAGAATAGTATTAAAAAGAGACAATACTTACCGTGAAGTGCACGTATTGACCCTAAAACTATTCGGAAGAGGTAAATTGTGGCTTATACCAAACCTGCCAAGTCTTTAACTAGATGGTTTAAATTAGACAACGATATTGACAATGCTATTTTGACTTCAAGCAACACATGAACAATAAAGTCAAAATAAAAAGATATTGTCTGTGCAGTGCACATAGCTAAGTCAATGCTGTTAATATCTTTATCCTTTAAACCCCTCCTCAGTAATTATTAAAAGTTTTTACTATATCATTTTGTTACTAAAATCAGACAAATGGACAAGCAGTGACAATTATTAGTATACTACCAAGTTTAATTTAAAAGTCGAATCTTAATGAACGGCTAGAGATGAATGATCCACTACATGAATAAAATCTGTACAATTTGAGAGGATCAGAACATTTCCATCTGATCGTCTATTTCCTGTGACGTCATTAATTCGTCTAAAGATTCTAGATCATCCAAAAGTAGTGATTATCTACCTTTCTAAAAAAAGTAAGAAAAAAAATCTAAAAAAAATGTAAATTTTGGCCTCTAAATATATATTTATATGGGTATCATATTGAGGTTCATAAGATTAACTGTTTGGACTTTGGAAAAATAAAAATACGAATTCATAGTACGGACCGATGTGCGGTATACATAGTATCATAGCCTCACTCATCTAATTTATATTCTAGAAATAAACATGCAATTTATCAAGGAGAAAAATGCTCCATATCATTTTAAAATTCTTTTGTAAGCTTTATGTTAACCTAACTAATATATATCTGGGTGGGTTTAATGTCATCTTTTCCATTAGATTTGTTCTATTAAGAATCTTCAATTGATCTAAGTACCCATGAAATTAGATAGATTGATTAATTTGCCCATGCTATTAGTTAGAACCTTCAATTAGATTTGTTCTATTTAGAACCTTCTGTTATGTTGGTTCATGTAATTACTCGATACCTATATATATAATTAAAAGAACGGCCTGCTCTGTCTGTAAAAAAGTTAAGGAAATGCTGCAGTGCTCGGTTATGAGAATTATAATATTTTACATTGAGTACATAGCATGATCGATGAATAAAACATTTGAAAATATAACAATTTCATCCACCAAATATGAGATGAAATTTTTTTAACTTATGGCATGACAAATGTTTTGTAAAAATGATAATAATTAGCAAAGTTTTGAAAGTGGAGGATCAGAATATGTCCCGTTCAATATTCCGTTTGCAATCGCATTGTAAGAAGCTTCTGTTAGGTGGATACCATCCCAAGATAAAGCCTTCGCCGGATCAGCACACACCGATGATTGCTTGTCTCCGCAGCCATGAGCGTAGCTAAAATGATATTTTGATCCTTCAAATCCACAGCAGGCAACTAAGGGAGTCTGGAAACCTGCATTGTTTGTACAGATAACAGTAAAATCACTGGTTGCAGTTGCATATATATATATATATATATATATATATATATATATATATATATATATATATAGAGAGAGAGAGAGAGATAGGCTATGGTGAGTTGTGAAGTAAAACGTCGTTTTACTTCACGCCATATTTTCATTTTGAAAATCCAAACAACCGATCCGAACCGTTCAACTTTTTCTAAATATTGAAATGTGCTTGGAGACTAAATTTTTAATTTTTTGGAATTTTTTTACTATTTATTAAGCCACATTGAAATCGTTGATCCAATGTGAACAGTAAAAAACAGTAAAATTTTCTGGACCACCGAATCAGCGATTTTCAAAGTGGCTTAATAAATAGTAAACAAATTCCAAAAAATGTAAAATTTAGTCTTCAAGCAAATTTCAATATAGAGAACATGTTGAGCGGTTCGGATCGATTGTTTGAATTTTCAAAATGAAAATATGAGCGTGAAGTAAAATTGACATCTTACTTCACAACTCACCATAGCCCAGCTCTCTCTCTCTCTCTCTCTCTCTCTATATATATATATATATATATCGGGTCCGGCTAATTTGCTGCCGGCAGCATTTTGGCCAGCTGCTGCCGGAGGCATTTCGGCCATTCTGGTGTTCAAACAGCCGATCCGAACCGTTCAACGTGTTCTAAATATTAAAATCTACTTGGAGACCAAATTTTACATTTTTTCGAATTTTTTTACTATTTATTAAGTCACTTTGAAAATTTCAGATCACATGGTCCAGAATTTTGTTGCACTGTTTTTACTGTTCACCCAGATCAGTAATTTTCAAAGTGGCTTAATAAATAGTAAAAAAATTTCAAAAAAATATAAAATTTGGTCTCCAAGTAGATTTTAATATAGATTGAACATCTATATAAAAAAATTTGTTGTTTGAACACTAGAATGGCCGAAATGCCCCCAGCAGCAGCTGGCCAAAATGCTGCTGGCAGCAAATTAGCCGGACCCTATATATATCTATATATATATATAGAATCTGGCTATATATATATATATATATATGACACACAAGTGGATAAAATTACCAAGGTCCTTTGCATTCTGGTAAACATTTAGTAGCGCGCCGTAGTAGTCAGCATAGATAATTTTTGCCTTTGGATGAAGCTCTCTTTGCTTCTTTATTTCTTCCTGAAGCAAGGTGTTGTGGTGCATGGAGAACTCATTCAACCGGTTGATGCATCCTGTTTTCGGATCATAATCTTCGGTTCTATTAGTTTCGTATTGCATAAGGTACGCAGGAGCGCAACCGATTGGGAAATTTCCTGGCACAACCAATGTAGTAGCCCCAAGGTTGATCAGATCCTGTCAATTAATAACACATCTTTTTATTTTCTTAGGATCTTAATTTAGAAGATTTACATCAGGAAAGGAAAAAAATTCTTTGCAAGAACTCTAACAATATATAATACTTTAAAATTGCATAATTTAACTTTAGATGGACAAAGAATCATGCATCCTTTGATCTAGTGGCAAAAGCACATGTTTTTTATGCTTGAACTTAATCTTTCTTTCAAAAATATAACTTTAAATGGACAACAAAGTATTTTGATTTCAAAACTTTTCAAATGAAACAAAATAATGTTTTTTTACCGAAATTTTTATTGTTGACACCCCCCAAAATTCAAATTAAATGAATACCACCCGTGGGGCCAGATTTTCAATTCTTCCACCCTCGCTAACCCAATTCACGCACCAAATTGGCAGGTGCGTGGACTGGGTTGGCGCACCAATCAATTTTAGTTTTCAATTTTCATAATAAAAATATATATAATCTTCTCGACATTCCGTTTTAAAAAAAATAGCTTCCTATTTAAGAAGTATTATATTTAAAATCAAATAAAATATGAAATGAATGACACCATTATATTAAAACTAAAATAAAATATGAAATGAATGACACTTTGAAACTTTCAGAGCAAAATATAAAATTTGGAGTGAGGCTACGGTACTATGCATAGCACGGATTGGGTCTGTGCTACGGCTCAATATTTGAGTTTTCAAAATTCTAACGGTCGATCCAAACCGTTCAACATGATTATAAAATGAATATGTACTTGCAAACCAAATTTTACATTTTTTCGATTTTTTTTACTATTTTTTTAGATAGGTAGAAAATCACTGTTTTTGGATGGTTCAGAATTTTCAGATCAAGTGATTTTCTACCTATTTAAAAAAATGGTAAAAAAATTCGAAAAAATGTAAAATTTGGTTTGCAAGTACATATTCATTTTATAATCATGTTGAACGGTTCGGATCGACCGTTAGAATTTTGAAAACTCAAATATTGAGCCGTAGCACGGACCCAACCGTGCTATGCATAGTACCGTAGCCTCACTCTAAAATTTGTACTTCTGAAATTTTGATTTTGTAATTGGTTCATGTACTTCCAATGGGAGATATGAAAAAGGTATGACTAGAAAAGTCAAATTTAATAATATGAAAAAAGTATGAATATTGAGCTTGAAGAATTCAAAATATCATATAATATTGATTCAGTTCTAGAAATATAATTATGATCAGTTTCACATTTCGATGAAGTATGAGGCAGTGAGATAAATAGATAAAGTGCGAGAGTAACGAACACAATATTTTCGCATTTCGATGATGTCAATACTATTTTCTTATTTCATGATATTTAGTAATTTTGAGAAAACATATTTTGTACGTTAAGTATTTTCGGTTTTGATATCAAAATATGGACACTTTGGGTTTATAAATTTTCTTGAATTTATTGGAGTTTATTCATGATTTTAAGAAATTTATTTGGGTTTATAAATTTATTTGAATTTATTCGGAGTTCTCCAAGGCTGTAAGGGTATTTTGGGGAAGAACATTTTTTTCAATGATGTTTTTTGATAAATATAAAGAACATTTTTTTCAATGCAAAATAATTTTACTTCATCCCACTTTCAAAATTAACGTTTAATTACTTGAAATAAACTATGTTGAAAAGCAATGTCGTTAACAGTGTTTTATATCTATGTGTTGAAATGTTGTCCTTGACAATAGTTTTATTTTCTTTCGAAATTAACGCCGTTTATGCTAGGATGAAAATATTCCCTATTTGATTTGATGGACACGTTCAAATATTGTTAATGCTAAAGATGAAAAGAAAAAAATCAGATTGTGGGATACATTTGCAAATAGGAAAGAGAATTTAGTACAGTTCTCCCAGCATGATTTTATTTGTCCCGTGGGAAAAGTCAAACATACAATCTTTAACTATGTTATTAATTTATCTCGAAGAAAAAGAAAATAAAAACATCAGTAATTAAATTAAAAATGCAAAGCACACATGCATACAAGAAATTTAATTAAGAGAAAACAATGCCAAATATGAAATTGGAGCTTGGAGGAGTAAAATATGCATTGACTAGGGTCCATGGCTCTATCAACAGCTTATATCTAGTGAAGGCACATGTTTGCATAAGTTGCGGACCTCATCTGCCTTACCCTCATCGCCCACAGTCCACCATGCCAATTCTCGAAGGTTGGTTAGGTGTCGTAGCCCCTGAGGAACACACAATTCTTTACATCCCCAAATACTGAGTTTTTTAAGAATGGGCATGGCCCCCTCCTCTATCTCCAAATCCTCTAGCACGGTAATTCCTAAAATCCACAATTCTTCTAATTGGTTGAAGCCTTTAGCTGAACATCTCATTTTTCGATTAGTTTTGACTTCACGTAGCGTGAGACTCTTGAGGCAGTGTAGATTCTCCAGTACCGGCATTACATCTTGCTGGAATTGACAATTAGTAATCTCAAGATAAATGAGGTGAGGAGGTAGCATGATAACATCAATGGCCATTTCATTAGGGGTCTCCCGACAGTTCTTAGCCCATAATGTTAGAGATTGTAGATTCTGATAAAATGGGTAGTCCCTCATATCAAATATGTCTCCCGGAAAAGAACCGGTTAGGTAGAGAGAGATCAGGTTCTTTAATGTGCCAAGGAAAGCGGCAACTACCATCCATGAACATGATTTGTGCTCTAAATCTAATGTACGTAAATTGGGTAGATGAGGAAACCCAGTTTTCCATGATTCATTGGTAGTAACCCTTGTAAGCGTTTGCAAAGTTGGTAGTTCTGTTGATGGTGGCAGTTCTGCAGCATGTCCTCCAGTGTTGACATGCCTCAGAGTCTTCATGTTCCATACACAGTCAGGAAAATTATCTACGATTCTTTGATCACGTACTGATAGATCAATATGAAGAGTCTGCATACACTTCATAGTGCCTATCACTTTCTCCAAGTATCTTTTCCCATACTTGTCATCTCGTCCAGTACACTTCTCACTTAGAATCCCATCAAGTTTCAGATATCTTAACTGAGTTAATCCCTCAAACATTCCCACATTTATACTATCCATATAGCTGTCTTCAGTGCTTACCACTTTGAGCAGCTTTTGCTTAGAAATATCCATGAAAGCACAATAGAGTTCACCATGAAAGCACAATAGAGTTCGGAGGTTTTGGCTCATCATGAGTTTATCACAATCTGGATGGTGAACTGCCACACGACGCGCCCTACTCAAGCTTTGTTGATCACAATCTGGATGTGAATACACCACAATAAAGTTGTCCTCCTTGGCTTTTTGGATAGCAAGATCCCGTAGGAGATCGTGAATGGAGCAATATATGATAGAACCATTAGAAGATCTATATTTTACTTGAACCAGGCTCCTGTTATACAATAAGAAAATTTGTTTTAAACATACAAGAACAAATTGGAGTGCTCATAAATGTCATAACTAAATTATAGGAGCTCACATTTTTCTAGGGTAAGTAGTTGAAGAAAGTACTGATTATGTATTATAATATTAATTAACACTCATAAATTTTGAGGACAGTAAACATTTCATCAAAAAACATATTTACCTTCAAAACAATTTAGTTGGAAACTCTATACATTACATGGCTTTAAATTATTTTTTTTCCATCTTTTCCTTTTGTTTCTCCTGTAGTGCTCCTTAATTATATTGGATTCCTGTTGGATCCAAATGATTTACTATAGGCCTAAAGGATTTTATGAATAAATAAACAAATTGAAACTAGTACTTGTACACAGTGATATTAGCACGTTAAAGTAATTAAAATGTGTAAAGCATTAAATGAATAAGTAATACCTCTGCACGAGATCCTCCAAGTAACTCTCCGCAGTTTCTTCCAATGTTCTGTTATCCTCTTGTGGTATGAAGCCCTCTGCAACCCACATTCGAAGTAAAGATTTGGCACAAATATCGTGGTCTTCGGGAAATGCAGCAAAGTACATGAAACAGAATTTAAGAGAAAATGATAGATCCTCATAACTGGTGCCTAAAATTTCGCTGCATTTTTTTCCATCGGTATGCCAACTCATTGTTTGTAGCACCTTACTCCAAGCAGTATAGTTGCGTGGCTTCTTTGATAATAGGCCTCCTATAACCACCAATGCGAGAGGCAACGCACCGCATTTTTGTACAAATTGATCTGTGATATCAGAAAGATCATTAAAAGTACTATTTCGATCATGATTTGGAAGAGCCTTTTCCAAGAAAAGGTCTACGCTTAACTCCTTTGATAAGAAGCCAAGTTTGTATGGTTCACATGTGGGATCTGCATCCTTGGCAACTTCACGGAACCTTGTGGTTATAAGTACTCTACTTCCATTATTTTCGTTTGGGAGTGTTTTTCCAATTTGAATCCATAGATCGTCAGTCCAAACATCATCGAGGACAATGAGGTACTTTTTGTCTCTAAGAGACTCATGAATCTCGGTAAGAAAATCATTTGATTGCTTGCTTGAATCGATAGGAAGCTGGAGTTGTTTCGCTATTTTTCTCGAAATGTCAATTAGTTCGAACTTTTGAGAAATAGCTACCCATATGCGAAGTTCAAATTGTCTCTTGATATCATTACTGTAAAAGTAAAACATTTAAGTGGATTTTAGTATAACAAAAATGTAAAGATAATAGACTCAAAAAAGATCAAAATATATATATATGTGGGTGTTTTGATGGTTAAATTTATGCGTAAATAAAAAATTGTAATTTTTGTTACCAATCTAAAGGGCTATGGTTTAGCTATTAGGTCGGCCGGAGATATCAATGTAGGTTTGAAAATGCAAAAGTTGTTGGCGCCATACAAATAGATTTGCACAATATCAATTCGCACGATCCAGCCGTTGTTTATGAGATCTTGCTGTTGATCTTGTTTAGATTTGCACAATATCAATAACCATGCATGCAATATAAAAGGAACATAACACGACATGCCCTCAATGACCTGTTCAGGTTCAGGTTGGTTGGGTTGGGTTGATAAAGCCTTCCAACAAGAACAACACAATTTAACCCTCAATGGCCTACTTTCATGATAAATGCATAATTAATGATTATGTTTAGATATGTCAAAATTTCAGATCGGGTTTCAGGGGTGCAAACGGACTGGATACGGATCAGATAGTGGTAAAACCGTATCCGTATTATTTTTTTAGATACGGATATGAATATGGATCGTATATGAAATGGATACGGATAAGGATCGGATATAAAACGGATACTGATACGGATAGGATATTACACGGATACGAATACGAATACAGATATAATTCGGATTCTTAATTGAAAATATGTATCTAATTAAACAACATTCTCTCTACAAAAAACTTAATTCTAAAATAAAAAGAGATTATTCTGCCATTATGGCCTCAATTTTGTTTTGACTTGTTTAAACCAACAATTGTGCAAAAACACCCTTACTGTTTTCTTTGATTAGAAACAAGGTTCTAATAACTCAGATGCACAAGTGAACAAAAAAAAAAAAAAACGCGGTCCCCACAGGATAATGACATTTAGAATAAATTTGGAATTGCACTGTAGAACCGCTTTGTCACATTTTCTCATTTAAGCAACAAGAGCAAGATACCAAAATTTCAATAGTTAATACTTAAAATTAAAGTACCCTACTTTAGCAAAGACAAGAAATCGAAGACAAATTTGATGAGAAATGAATAAGTCTCGCAAAATTTCAACAAGGAAGTCTCTCTGTCAGAGAAGTCGAAGGGGTGGAAACAGAAAATTGGATTTGAGAGAAAGAGTCGGATTGTCGGAGTCCCACAAGAGGTACGAAGTTTTGTGGATTATCGGATATCCGTTATATACAAAATGGTAAGGGGAGACCGGCCTATCAATGGGGAAAAGGAGTTTTGGGACTGGTTGTGGGGTCATAAAGGGCTCCTACCAAAATTCAAGCTGCATGTTTATTTGGAAGTGCTGTTTTAAGGCGATATCGGTTCAGGTGGTTATGGCAAGAAGGATGCCTCATCTATCCCCTCAGTGCCCAATATGTAATCAGGAGGATGAAACAGTGGTGCATGCTCTATTCAGATGTCAATTTGCCAGATCAGCCTGGCTGGCGTCGCCCTTGAGCATCAGGTCAGATGAACTTCTTGGAGACCTGACTGACATTGTCAATATCATGAGAAAGCAGTTAAGTGATCAGCAGTTCCTAAACTTCATGGCTATAGTGTGGGCAGTGTGGAGAAACCGTAATGATTTCCTATATTCGGGTAAGCGGCAGTCGATAGTGGTCTGCAAAGAGTACTGGAATAGAGCAATGGAGGACTCTACAATCCGAAACATGGGTGCCGGTACACTGTTACGAACTATTCAACCAGGTCAGGAGGTTGGGGACAGTATCTCGCAGGGTGCACATCTGTTAGAAGGAGGTCTCGGCTGCTATGTAGATGGGTCTTGGGATGAGGAAGGGCGAGCCGGTATTGGTTTAATTTTGATCAAAGATGGTGCCACTGTTGTTTGGAGGTCAACACCAATAAAAGCGATTAACCCCACCCATGCTGAAGCTCAGGCTGTGCTAGCAGGTCTCCACTGTATGGCGCAATCAAATGAGGAAGGTGTTGTCTACTCAGATTCATTGGAGATAGTTAATGCCCTTTCTCAAAGACTGCCCACTATACCGGATTGGAGAGCCAGTAAGGAAATTTGGGATGCTTGGAGGATTCTGATTGGTTTACCTTCTGCTCGGATTATGCATAGATCAAGAGAGGATGATTTCATACAAATTGCTCATGGTCTAGCTAATGGGGGTAGAGTTAGAGGATTAGATAGACAGGGTACTGGTGTACCAATTTGTTTGGAAGAGATGTAGTTTGTACTAGGCCTACGGGCTGTAAGGAAAGGAAAAAAAAAAAAAATCTACCAATATGGATAATTATCCGTATCCGAATACGTATCCTCTTTCGAAATCAAAACCATATCCGTATTCGAATCCGCATAGATCATATCCGTACCCACATTTGTATCTGTAAACTTCCATATCCAAATATCTGAATAAGCAAAATCCAGATACAGATTCGAATTCGGACGGATAACATCCGATCCATTTGCACCCCTATCGGGTTGGGTTCATATTGGATCATCAATATTTTATTCTTTTTTTGAACATATAAGATTCGATTCGACGTGTTTTGTTCAAGATGTGCGGTCATGATTGCTTGTGACATGTTGCGTTTTTAATTTAATGGTTGTAATATCAGTCAAACCATTTGAACGGTCCCGATTTCGACGAATCATATATCAACTCAAAATTTGAGATATTTCGGAGGATGCTTGGATCTCAAAACCACTTCACTCAAACGCTAGATTTCGACGAATTTTATATCACCTGAGGTAACAGAATATTTTTCTTTAGATACAGACCGTTCAATCAAAATACGCAAGAATTAATATATTAAAGGGATCCCATGCATTTCACCTCGTCTAATTGGTCCAGATTTTGATCGGACGGTGCGGATCTAAAGCCATGGAGGATATAAACTCGATTTTGACTCGATTGTCCAATTGTTAGGATGAATTATGACTCGAGTGAACAATTCGACCCATTTGTTCAGTCAATTATTGTCAGTCTTGTGATGAATTGTCTTAATACATACTCTTCTTATAATTATATACAATCGATTTACTAAAAATTAAAAATTATATGGACATGATTTAATAAAATTTAAGTTTTTATCTACAAAAATAATTATATGAGGCAGTTCACAGTTGTCTTGTAAATCATAAATTTACCAGACAATTTGTTAGAAAATTGTAGTATATGACTAAGTGAGTGGGTTTGAAAATTTTACAAATCGATTTATAATTTCTACAAATTTATGAAACATATTTCATGATTTTTGTAAAGCTTAAAGTTGAAATCAACACTGGTTAAGTTAGAAAAAAAATTACAATACACTTGTTGACTAAAAATATATAAAATTCAACCAGATTTATTGTTGTAAAATAAAGAGTGTAATCAATTCTTAAATCAAACAATTAAATTCTAAACTATTTTTTTTCCTAAGAATAAAACAAATATATAGCACATACCAATTGTATACTTTTTGTGCGAGAGTCGTTTTTCCGAGCCCACCAACTCCCCAAATCGAAACGACAGAACGTCTCTTAGTGGTCTCATCCAGCAACATTTTGACAAAATGGTCTTGGTCCTCCTTAAACCCGACAACATCGGGATCAATGTCCGGTAGCACGGGTGGCCTAATAGGCAGTTTGATCTCTCTACTGTCCTCGCCCAGAGTATTGATTCCATACCTTGTTGAAATTAATAATTAAGTTAGAGATAATAAACTAAATTAAATGGTTAATTAGTTAAATAATTAGAGTGGATTTATTTGAATAATTTGTACATAAATTAAATGTTTAGATTTTCTAAGTTAAAAGAGTTGAAAAATGTTAATTTAGTATGAAATTTGTATCACCCTATTTTCCCTCCTCATTCTCTCCCAGTAAAACACAAAATTAACATAAGTGGTGAATAAACCAACATATATATACCTGACTCTACTCTTCTCGATCTCATCCATCCTTGTCTGAATCTGGGCTATCTCATGGAAAAGTTTGCGTACAGCCGGTAATTTTTTTGTTATCTTCGCCTTCCTTTTCATGGCCTCCAATATGCCAGTGGGTTTTTGCGGTTTTGGAGGGACCTCCGAGAGAAAGGTGTCAATGACATCTTCTATTAAATACCCGACATCTCTCACCTCCTTCACCCAATACTTCTGTTTCTCATCTGTTATTTGTTTCTTGTCAGCATCCTTCAGAAAAACCTGAATCCGGCCGAGTTCACGGCTCACTGTCTCCACTTGCTCATCGACGCTGTATAGGAGTAAAACCTCTTTAACTCCAACATCAGTGAGCTTGGTCAGTAAAACCTTTACAATACTCTCAGCCATCTCTCTTCTGTATTCTACCTGGCAGCTGAAACTAGTGAGAAACCAAAAATGTTTGTGTATAATTATGAGAAAGGCGTGATAAAAGGAAAGAGGAATAATATAAATGCCTCAACTTGCCTCTGGTGGATGCAATGTTGGGTTTGTGAAGCATTTAATTGTTTATAATTTAAGCTCGCGACTCGTTAGGCTGAACCGCGTAACAGCGTGTCTTGGAATATTTTGTTAATTTGTTTGATTTTTCTTGTTGTTATCAATTTGATGAGAAGCTTAATTTCTTTTATAATTGTGACGTGTGTGTGCATTACTTCCAGTCTTGAACATCAACTATCAAAAGTATTTGACCAGTTAAACTGGAAATGTCCATTTTGAATCGATCTGATCACTATTTGTCATGGATATCGGTCCTTCAAAATCCATAATTTTTTTTTGTAGAAATTAATATAAAATAATATAAGATATTGTAATGAGTGACTGAGTTCTTATAAGCATATACAGATTCGAAAAAAAAAAAAATCGGATCCAATATTTAAAGCTTAAAAATATCTTGAATTCAATGCATTCAGTCATCCAGCCACCACAGGAACACAAGAAATACCACCGAAACACAACAGACCACATAAATTCGGTACTATTGGATCCCAAAAAGAATGAGAGAGGATGGGAAATAAAAAAGGTTTGGAGCTGGAAAAAAAAACTCGGATTCAAAGATTCGAGCTGCAGCTTGGATCTTCTGTGGCCAATTTATAACGAGGTGTATGGTGTTTGATAAATGAATTGGATCCGGGAATTTTTTTTCGGTCCAAAAATTGAATCCGGTTTTTTTATATCTGTCTGTGCCATCTAAAATTTCACACACTCATTGTAATATCCTATATTAATTCTTTTATATTAATTTCTATAACTCAGGATGAGTACATACAACGATCATGAACAGATGCAGATGGAATTTTTCGCTTTTAAATTTTGAGATGTAAATTGATTTTGCAATAATTATCCATGCTTTCTATATATTTGTGAATTATTTTTCATTTTCTTAAAGACTATATTTGTTTTGGATCTACATTTTTTTCTCTGTAGTCCGCGCTTCGAAATTTTATTTATATCTTTCATTAAATAAACAAATTAACGTGTCGGAGATGAATCTTAAATTGAAAGAAGGGGAAAAAAATATTTTTTTCATTTTAAAAATATTTGTTTTGTAGTATTTGCATAATTATCATTAGTTCACACATGATGTCACCGAGCTTATTTATTTGCTGCCACAGTTTAACATCACCTACAGTTACAATGTTACATCAAGTCAAACCTCTTTTAATTAAGCTCATAGTTTCTTTATTTACCTTTTAATATGCTTGCTGTGACATAACCAAATTCAGTCAAACACTTAATCTTGGACATTAAACAAATAAATGGCTTGGTGTCCAAGATTACATCTCTGTTAACTATGCACATAACGAAATTATAAATAGTCTTATAGCCTCTGATTCTCAATTATCCAGTTCGTTGTACTTAATTCATTGTTAAGTTTCAAACTTGAGAGCCTTAGAATTTTCAAATTTACCCTCCTATCTCTCAGTATTATTGCTCTGATTTTCTCTTGATATAATACATTATACATGGCCAGTGTCGCTGGTAAGAGCATGCATGCCATACAGTACAAGTGTTATGGTGGTGGTATTGCCTCCCTTCAGGCACATCTCCCTCTTTCTGAATCTCCTTCATACTTCTTTTATATATATACATATATTTTTACAATGAGCTGTTGAGCACCAAAAATTTCAAATATAATTAAGGGATCTATTTCGCTGTTGAACTGTTTGTTCTTCGGCATTTTAATGAGTGTATTTAGTTTTCCTGCCAAAAAGAATATAATAAAAGATGCATGACCCCAGTACTGCACATAACATTTATTCCTCTTGGTACCAGTAAACGGTGTATGGAATGGTGTAGAATATATCCCTGGTACAAGTCAGTAACACTACAGTGTTGAATCAAGCCTTAGAGGACTGTTTCCAAATGGTTTCCTGTACTATATATTTAAGAAAAAATCAAAAAATAGCTTCGTGGTTATAGGCTTATAGCATATTTGAGTTTGAATGTAGAATGTTGAAATCACTTGATCTGAAAATTCTGGACTATCCAAAAACAGTGATTTTCTACCTATCTAAAAAAATAGTAAAAAAAAATCAAAAAATTGTAAAATTTGGTTTGCAAGTACATATTCATTTTATAATCATGTTGAACGGTTTGGATCGACCGTTAGAATTTTGAAAACTCAATTATTGAGCCGTAGCACGGACCAATCTGTGCTATGCATAGTACCGTAGCCTCACTCAATACAAAACATATAGTTTTAAAAAAATTTAAAATAAATAATCCTTCTTTCTAAATTTTTTAACAAAATGTTCTTAGAAGTCCATCAACTTAATTTTTTACCTATTCCTCCCTTTCTTTTTTCCTCCACATCAGATGCATGCACATTTTCTCAAATTTAGTTTTTAATTTTCATCATAACAATTTTATAATCTTCGACATTTCGTATTTAAAAAAAATTAGCTTACTATTATTCTAATATAATATAATATTGATTAAGTTCTAAAAATATAATGATCAGTTTCAGATTACCATGAAAATCAGGTAGCGCCCAGAGGAGGGTGAACGAGAGCTTTCAAAGCTTTTTCGATTTAACACAGATTCTATTTTGAGTACCAATTTTATGGATATAGCAACAGAATAAATATGAGGCACTGAGATAAATAGATAAAGTAGGAGAGTAAAGAACACAATATTTTCCATAGTCTAGAGTTAAAAAGAGACAAGATACATAGGCTAGGATGTCTAATACTATTTTATTATTTCATGATATTTAATAATTTTGAGAAAACATATTTTGTACGTTAAGTAAGTATTTTAGGTTTTGTTATCTAAATATAGACAGTTTGGGTTTATAAATTTTATAAATTTTATTAGTTTTTCTTTGGATTTTATGGAATTTATTTGCATTTATTTGGAGTTCTCCAAGGCTATAAGGGTATAAACTGGCAGCTGAAAGAAACTACTGGGAAACCAAAAATGTTTGTGTATAATTAATTAATTATGAGAAAGGCGTGATAAACGGAAAAGAGTAATAGAAATGCCTCAACTTTAGCCGCTGGTTGATGCAATGTTGGGTGAGTAAAGCACTAATTGTTTATAATTTATTAGTTTTCAATTAATATGTGAACGTGATAGCTAAGGCGCGTGGGGTCCACTTTGAACTGCGTGACAGCAAAGTTAGTCAATAATTAAGCGTGTCTTGGAATTGTAAGTATTTCTTAATTTTTCTCCGATTTCATAATGAAAGAACAAGTCCAGTTACTCTCCAAAAGCATGGGTAATTGGTTTCTCCAGTGCTTGTTAATTCGGAGATAATAAAGAAAATGAGCAGAAGAGACAGGGAGTGGACCCAAAACCCTAAACCCTTAAAAGATGCATCGGCTTAGTGATTGCTTTCATATTTTTTTCTAAGAGGGTGCTAATAAGATTGGTCCGAGGAGAACTTTTACAAAACATATACTTTCTCTTTTTCTGCCCATCACATGCATCACATGCATCCACATCCTTTCCTGCCCATCACATGCATCCACATTCTTAATATAAAATTTATACTTCTCAAATTTTGGATATTTTGTATGGGTTCATGTTCCAATGTGAAATATCAAATTACATTGCCTTAAATTTTGCAAAACAAATACTAGTTTTAATTTAAAGTTCGTTTTATGGAGTTAGATATCTAGAAAAGTCAAATTTAATAATATGAAAAAAGTATGAATATTGAGCTTAAGATTTCTAAATATAATATAATATAGATTCAGTTCTAGAAATATAATTATTAGTTTCAGATTCCAATGAAAATTAGGTAGCACTCAGAGGAGGGTGAATAAGAGCTTTTAAAGCTTTTCCGATTTAACACAGATTATATCTTGACTACCAATTTTATGGATGTGGCAGCAGAATAAATATCATGAGGCAGTGAAATAAAATAGGTAAAGTAGGAGAGTAAAGAACACAATATTTTTCATAGTCTAGAGTTTCAAAGAGACAAGATGAAAGTATTGTCATTTAATTGGGTAGCGGTCAAATGAAATCTAAATTTTCAATTGCAATTATTTGAGTAACAAAAACAAAAACCAACTTGTTGATTTGGTGTTTGTGGAAAGCAAGAAACGAGAAAAATTAGAGAAACTATTAGAAAAGCGATTAGGCGATTTTGAGAGTTGTTGGCGAAAATCTACCAAACTTCCAAAATTAGAGAGCAAATTCACAAAATCAAAACACAAAACCAATCGGCATAGATGAGTGCGATCTTCTCTCTCCGTCCAGAAGAGATGGATCTATCGCGGAGTGACTCTTCAGAAGCAATTCTGAAATGAATTTCTTGTTCTCTCTCGACAAAACAATACGGGCCTCTCGCTGAGCTGGATCAAGTCTTCCAGGCCATGAATGGAGCTCTGACGTCAGCCATGGCATCGATTTTTAGCTCAACTCGGACTACCAACACCAGACCTAAATTGGCATAAAACTGATTGTTGGAATATTTCTTTTGTTTGTTTTGTGTAGCTAGCAAGAACAGAGAATAAAATACAGATTTTTCTCACACAAAAACGAAATTCTTCTATTGATTCAAGCCTGTTACATATGCTGTATATAAAATACATTACACAACCTAAATTTAGCACCCCACTAACTCTATTACAAGTGCTGCCATATTTAGGCATCCACTAACCCCACTAAGCACACAACTCATGACTCAACTAAATATAGAAATTACCTTTACTAAAATACGAATTAACCAGAAATAATATGCTATAAACTGCAACTTCTAATCTGCACCTTCTACTCTTCATATGCGCCTTGCTGAGTCAACTGCTGACTTGGATTATTTTCAACACCCGCCTTAATCCAAAGTCCAGCACATTCATCATGTCTCGACACCAGTTGAACTTCTCTCGTGTGAGTGATTTGGTCAGCACATCTGCAACTTGCTGGTTCGTGTTCACATACTGCAACTCTATCATCTTTTGCTCAATTAGGTCTCGTATGAAATGGAGCCGAGTGTCTATGTGCTTTGTTCTGTTGTGATGAACCGGGTTGTTACTAATTGCAATTGTCGACTGATTATCACAATAGAGTATTGTTGCGCCTTAACCATACACCTTGGCATGCTGCTGATGTTACTGCATTGTACTCAGCTTCTGCGGTTGATAGTGCAACTGTTGACTGTTTTTTCGAATTCAAACTTATTACGCTGTTGCCAAAGAAGAACACCTGACCTGTTGTGCTTTTTCAATCATCTATGCTGCCTGCCCAGTCACTATCGCTGTAGCCTGTCAAACACGGTTCATCAACACCCTTGTACCACAGACCAAAGCTTGTTGTACCTGCAATGTACCTAAGAATTCGCTTTGCTGCTCCCATGTGTTGTTTAGTTGGATTCTGCATGTATCTCGCAACCATTCCAACAGCATGTGTGATGTCTGGTCTTGTGTGCGTCAAGTACAACAGACCTCCCACCAAACTCCTAAACCGAGTTGCATTTGCTGCTCCAGTTCCATCATAGCTGTCAACTTCTCGTTTGTATTCATTGGAATTAGTACGGGATTGCAATCTTTTAATCCGAACTTTTCTACCAAGTCTCTTGCATACTTGCGTTGGGACACAAAGATTATTCCCTTCTCTTGTTCAACCTCCAGACCTAGAAAGTAATGCATTTCTCCTAGATCGGTCATCTCAAACACACACATCATTTGCTCTTTAAACTCCTTCACCGCGTCATCTGTGCCACAATAAATCATATCATCAACATAGAGACATACCGCTGTTAAACCTCCATTTCTTTGCGTTTGACATAGAGATTAGGCTCATTCTTGCTTCTCTCAAATCCCAATTTCTGAAAATGTGCATCAATCTTGCTGTACCATGCACGAGGGGCTTGCTTCAAGCCGTATAATGCTTTGAACAAACAGTACACCAAATGTTCTTTGCCCTTCACCACAAACCCTTTCGGTTGCTCAACATAAACCTCTTCTTTTAGTTCTCCATTGAGGAATGCTGACCTCACATCAAATTGATAGATAGGTTGTCTCAATTGGGCAGCCATTGCAATCAACAACCGAACCGTTTCAAATCTGGCCACCGGGGAGATCGTCTCTTCATAGTCTATGCCTTGCTTTTGCGCATATCCTTTTGCCGCTAATCTTGCTTTGCATTTTAATACACTGCCATCTGGACCAAATTTAGTCTTGTAAACCCATTTAACTCCAATTGCATTGCGATCTTTTGGTAATTCCACCAACTTCCAGGTTTGGTTTTGCTCGGTGAACTCATTTCTTCTTTCATTGCTTGCACCCATTCCTTTCTTTCTACGGCTTCTTCATAGAACAATGGATCTGCTACATACAAAACCTGAGTTGCTTCATACAATTCCTGTAAGGATCGTACCTTTCTTCCTTGTATGTCTAGATCAACCATCTGATATGATGTGCTACTCGAGCTTGGACTGCTTTGCGGCTGCTCACTGCTGCCTTCTTCTTCTTCATCTTCTATTTCTGCTATTGGTATGTTTTCTTCCTCCATAGACCAACTCCAACTAGCATTCTCATTGAACATGATATTTCTACCGACTATAATCTTCTTTGTCACTGAATTAAACAACCTATAACCTTTAGATTGTATGCAATACCCAATGAACACACACTTTTCAGATTTTGAGTCCAGTTTTTTTCGGTTTTGTGTACTTATGAGAGTGTAAGCAATGCACCCAAAAACACGCAAATGCCCCACACTGGGCTTCTTTTCAAACCACGCTTCAAACGGTGTTTTGTTCATCACTGCCTTGGTTGGTGATAGATTTAGAACATATACCGCTGTTGCTACTGCTTCAGCCCAAAAACTATTCGGCATACCTTTAGATTTTAACGTACTTCTTGCTAGTTCTACTACCGTGTGGTTCTTGCGTTCAGCTACACCGTTTTGCTCAGGTGTGTATGAAGTGGTCAGCTGCTGTAGCACCCCTTCTTTCTCACAAAACTGCTTGAATTCTTTTGATTGAAACTCACCACCATGATCTGATCTTAGAGCTTTCAGCCTAGCCCCTGTTTGCGTCTCTGCCATGGCTTTGAATCTTTTGAACAGCCCAAATGCTTCACTTTTATAACTAAGAAAATATACCTAGGTCATCCTGCTGTAATCATCGATAAATAACATGAAATACTTACTTCCTCCCATGGATTCAACCTCCATAGGCCCGCACAAGTCAGTATGCACCAACTCGAGTACCTTGGTTGCACACAAGGACTGGTCTTTTGGAAATGGCAGCTTTGATTGCTTGCCAAACACACATCCTTCACATAACCCGATTTCACCAATTTCGGGTAACCCATCCACCATTTTCTTTTGATTCAACAATCTCAAACCATTCATGTTTAGATGACCATACCTTAAATGCCATAGCTCGCTGGAACTAATCTCCTTGGCTGCAAGTGCCTTGTCTTTCACCTTGGCTATCTCCAGAGGAAACAAGTTGTTTTGTGTCTTCTTGATTGTTGCCATCGTCTAATCTGTGGCTGCATCTACAATTCTTCAATTGTCGCCTTCAAACTTGATGGTACACCCACTGTCCATCATCTGACCGATGTTGAGTAGGTTTTGGGACAGTTGAGGAATATAGTACACATCATGTAGCATCCGTGTATTGTGACTGCTGGTCTGCACGGCTACTCTTCCTTTTCCTTCAACATGAATCTCTTTATTGTCACCAAGCTTTACTACCTTCTTGTATGACTCATCTAGTTCATCAAACATATGTTTGAAACCCGTCATATGGTTTGAGCACCCGCTGTCCAAAAACCAGATTTGACTCACATCTGATTCTTCATCGGTTTTGGCCATGAACAACCGCGGCTGATTGCTCTTCTCTTCAACAAAACTTGCCTGTCCTTCTTCTTTTTTCTTCTTGTAGCAATCGGCCTGCACATGACAGGGCTTGTGGCAGTAATAGCACTCCACGTCTTGACCTTCTTCTCTCTGTTTCTTATTGCAATCGGCTTGCATATGCAATTTCTTGTGACAGTAGTAGCATTCTACATCTTTCTTCGGTTGATTATAATGCGGTTGATTGTAACTCGGCTTGCCTCTGCCTCTGCCTTGCTGTTGGCTTCTTGAGGAATTGCCTTTGGTATAGAAAGCTTTGGTGTCATCCTTCACTTCTGATCGGTTGAGATGAACTTCATGGACTTGCAGTGATCCCATCAACTCATCAAACGTGTAGGTGGACAGATCTTTGGATTCTTCGATCGCCGCCACCATATGATCAAACTTGGTTGTCAGGCTGCGCAACACCTTCATCACAACCGTCTTTTCTAGAAGATCTTCTCCACAGCTTGGGATTTGGTTGACTATTGTTGTAACTTGCGTGAAGAAGGATTGAACTGACTCGCCTTGTTTCATGTTCAATGTCTCAAACTCCCGTCTCAAGCCCTGCAACTTGATGGCTACCACCTTGGAACTTCCCTGAAATGCGGTTTTCAGAGTTGTCCAGGCCTGGTTTGCTGTTTTTGCTACTGCAATCTTCGCAAACACCGATTCGTGTACGGCTTGCTGAATAAAGAAGAGCGCCTTTGCATCTCGCTTGGCTGTGTCGATTGGTGTTGGATCAGGATTCGGTATTCCCTTGTCTACTAGTTCCCACAAGCCATGAGATTTCAGCATAGTTCGTATCTTGATGCTCCATAATTCGTAACTCTCACCCTTGAACAAAGGAACCGTCTGATTGGACATGCTAATGGTGGTGTTGTTGCCTGCGTCGGTCATTAGAACAACCTCGCTCTGATATCAATTTGTTGGAATATTTCTTTTGTTTGTTTTGTGTAGCTAGCAAGAACAGAGAATAGAATACAAATTTTTCTCACACAAAAACGAAATTCTTCTATTGATTCAAGCCTGTTACATATGCTGAATATAAAAGACATTACACAACCTAAATTTAGCACCCCACTAACTCTATTACAAGTGCTGCCATATTTAAGCATCCACTAACCCCACTAAGCACACAACTCATGAGTCAACTAAATATAGAAATTACCTTTCCTAAAATACGAATTAACCAGAAATAATATGCTATAAACTGCAATTTCTAATCTGCACCTTCTACTCTTCATATGTGCCTTGCTGAGTCAACTGCTGACTTGGATTATTTTCAACACTGATGACAAGCGTTTAGATCGAGATGGATTTAGCAGATCCGAGATTGTTAGGTTACAACTTGCAAAACTCAAAGAAGCTTCTACTCCATCTTGCCCGCTGTACTTTAAGTCTGGAGAGCCAAATCACATCGCCATTCAATGTCATAACGAAATCCTTTGCTTCGTGTGCAATCGATTCGGTCACAAATCGATGGAGTGTCGATCGAGGACTGCACACATCCTAGTCTCCTCTCAACCCGCATAAACAAACCAGATGCCGTATCATCATGCCCAATTCAGGTCAGATCACAAGTTCATACATGTTTATGGCGAGATATCAGTTATGGCTTGGATCAAGAGGCGAGAGATGGAGTTAATAGAGATAAAGCATGAGTTGGCATTGATGACATAGAGAAGAGATGCAATGGCGATGGACATGGAAGGTATTAAAACTCATTCTTATAGTAATCAGTCTAATTTAGTAGAGCTTGAGGTTGCTAAAGTGACACAGACAAGTGGTCAAGGGGCTAAACCAGATAACCATTAACCTTTGGGATATGATTATGATAATGGAATTGTGGAAAACATCAAGGGAAAAGCTCCCATTTGTACTTCTGATATAGAAGTCTCCATGACTCCTTTAGTAATATAGGGTTCCAAAGACAAAGGGGTTTTAGGAGATAAAGGGGTTTCATGTACCAATGCTGCCTCACGGATGGATAGGGGTAAAGGCTCGAGTAATAATGCCTCTAGCTCTCAAGGTCCCAAAAGTACACATGTTCAGGATCCATTTAAGGAGATCAATAGTGGCTCTGACTCAATTGAGGATAATAGACAACCACAACAAAATGGAGAGAAATCTACTACAACCAAAGCAACTATTGTAACATCACCTAGAGAGCCTGTTGGTACCGTACCAGTAACCTAAGGGAGCCAAGATTCTTGGAGCAGCCAGATTGCCAGAACTAAAATTAAGAAAGCCAAATCTGACTCCAAAGAGATTAACAAAGTGGCAATTAGTAGAGAGAAAAGAAGTATCCAATTCAAGCAAGCATCAACAAAAGGTAGAGAGAGATGTGAGGTTGAAGCCTATGGAGATAGCGGCAATACAAATTGCTTTACTATTTGTTGTGGCTAGCGGCAATACAAATTGGTGTACTGTTTGCCGTGGCTAGATATGAATAGTACGAGAGATGTACCAGTTAGAAGTGTATTCATTCGTTTAGTAGAGTTCTTAATTACTGAATGGGTAAAATTGGGTATAATTTTGTGTTTTTTTAGCATAGGAGTTGGATGACAAAGAGCTGTGTTTTTTTCCTTTATAATCTGTTGTAAGTAAATGTTTCAGTCAATGAAACAAGCATTTTTGCCTTTTTTTAATAAAAAGGATAAACAGACGATTTTAAAGTCTAAACAGACGATCCGAACCTCTCAACATGATATATCAACATTAAAATGTGGTTGGAGATCAAAATTTATGTGAAAAATTACATTAAGCACTTCAGATCAATTATTAAATTTAAAAAAAAATATAAATCTATAGTGTGATATGCATATTATAACCTCACTCATAATTTATTACTCTATATTGTTTGCTACTTTGTATTGTTCTGCACAGTCCATTCGTCCTTGCCTTGTGCTTGAGGATTCATATCCAGTGCAGTACTGTAATAGGGAATCTTTTACAATTACTTGATCTAGACCTTTCTTTTTAACTTGGCACGAATCTCAAAGCCCAATAATATTGCCCCCTCAGTCAGCCCGAATCCCAAACTGGCTGAGAGTTAATCTCAAAGAGTAAATAGCTAATTGTAAAAGAGAATCTTTTACGGTACCGTCGAGGATATGGATCCCTTGAGCTTGAGCCGTTCATTTGTCTCTTCTCACCTAGAGTCTAGAGAATCTTATTAATATAGATAATATCAATGTTAATATATATATATATATATATATATATATATATATTTTTGTTTCATGTACTAGTTTTTCACACTTGGCCACACCAGATCGGATTTGAAACCTTTTTATTTTGGTTTTGGGTTGTTTTCGGATCCGGTCCATTCCCCTCCTATGCCTCTCTCAGTCTCTCTCTTTTCTCTTTTTTTTTGATAAAAAGTCTCTCTCTTTTCTCTCGCTGGCGACTGACCCCCATCTCTCTCTTTCTTTCACTTTCTCTCTGCTCTGTCTCTCTTTTCTCCGCTCTCTCCTCTCTCTGGTTCGCAGACCCTACCACTCTCTCTCCCTTTCTTCTTTAATTGATAAAGTTTGTTGACTTTATACGGCATCATTACTCTCTGTTTTTTTTTCTATCCGTTTCTCCTTCTGATTTTGATGTTTTGAAACAAGTAAGCCTCTATCCTTACTCTCGTGTAACTCTTTCTGAAGCACGACCTTAGAGAGAGAGGAAGGAGAGTTGCAAGCAGAGATGATGTCTAATTCTGAGAGAATTCCTTTAGATCCGAAACTACATGAAGCAGCAAAGAAAGGCAACATTCATCTCTTAGATGAGCTTCTCAGACCCAAACTAGTAGAGAATTATCCTCAACGAGGTGAAATAGTCATCCCTGTTGCAGTGGAAGCTGAGGCTCCTCTTCAGGGCAGAAAATCTGAAGCTAGTTGCCTCTTAGGAGTTACCCATGGTGGAAATACAGCACTACATATCGCTGCTCGCTTTGGCCACCTCGAGATTGCAACAGTGATTTGTAGTGAAAATTTATCCCTCTTGATGAAGGACAATGCCAAGTTGGAGACACCTCTGCATTATGCTGCCAGAGCTGGGAGGTACGACATAGTCGCCCACTTCATCCAACTTGCCAATGCGGAGGCTAACAACATTGACCTGGGTGAAATATTGAGAAAGAGAAACAGAGATGGAGAGACTGCCTTATATCAGGCGGTTCTCGGCAACCATTTAGCTGTTGTTGAGGCGTTCCTGCATGCAGTTGAGGACCAATGTGTTTGTCAATTGCTGAGCATCCCCAACAACGAAAATATATCTCCACTGTACCTGGCAATAATGAATGGTCAACTTGCTATTGTTACTTCTTTGATTAGATTGTTACCTGAGAATGTGTCACGAGGAGCATATGCAGGACCGGATGGACAGACAGCTCTGCATGCTGCGGCTCAAAAGACTGGAGGTACAAACTAGATGCCAATCCTATTTGATCACTTAAGCTCAATTAATTAAGTTGTAAAATATCGTGTACATATGCTTATCTAAGCAAACAGGGCATTATCAAACTACAAATATCTAATAAGTTTATTAATTTGAATTCATTAAAGCTTTATTAAATATAATTGTTATGATATACATTGTTCAAAGCAATTGCTTTTTATACATTTCCTAAGCTAATTTAGTCACTGGTGTACTTGATAAAAAACTAAAAATTGCGATACTATACAACGGCATCTTTCTGTTTATGATACGCATCGCAAGAGAAAAGAAGAAAGCAGTAGGGTCTAATCCGCAATTTTTCCACGAGATGTTATGCTAACTTGCTAAGTACCACCCATTGATGCATCTCCCACTGTGTTTACAAATGCTTTATATCTCCAACCATATCTTTATGCAATTACGGGTATTAATTCGCTGACGCCTGGTAACACCAGAATATAGAGATGTGCAAATATCAGTCAGGCGAACCACTAACAATTAGCCTCTCTATGTGGGGGTATGACAAGAAATAAATAAATACAATTGAACTAATCACTCCAATAGAGCAAATAACTTCTATTATAAGAGATAAAATGTTAAGAACTAAAAACAACTGCCATTAAGCTGTCATGATAATATAAAGTAACAAAAAAAAATTGTTTTGTTGAAATAGTACACATACCTAGTAGAATTTTCATTAGACATGAGAAAATTTTAAGGCATATACACAGAGTACAAGGTTAAAGAACAGAAACATCAGAAAAACTTGATTTTTGTGTCTGCCAAGAGAGTATCCCATTTGGACCTAGAAGAGAGTGGTTGGATGAGGGCCGGTAGGCAGACTACATGATGTGAATAAGTGTTTGACATTTCAAGGACAAGTTGGTTGCATCCATTCACCAACAAATTTTCACCTAAAAACTTTCCCAAATACCTCCTAAGCTACTGAATGTAGGTGACTTTATAGTTTATACTATCAGATTTTTAATTCACTATGCCTAGATTTATGGCTTGTGAAACTTGGAATATTTTTTTAATAAAGCTTTGAGACTTCAATTATTCAGTGCTGGATCATGAGTTCTCTTAAAGTATGAATTAATTAATGCCGCCAGTACCCAAAAAGTGAGCCGCTTTGAAAAAACACTAATTTGTACACAACAGTAAACTTTTCTGGACCATTGGATCAGCGATTTTCAAATTGGCTTAATAAATAGTAAAAAAATTCTAAAAAATGTAAAATTTGATTTGCAAGTACATATTCATATGGAGATCATGTTGAACAGTTCGGATCGACTGTTAGGATTTTGAAAACTCAAAAAGTGAGCCGTAGCACGGAGGGGCCCTTATATACGCGTAGCATATTAGCCAAATTATATATATATATATATATATGAGCTATGCTACTCCATGGAGTAAAACGCGTTTGTACTTCACGCCGTATTTTTATTTTGAAAGTCCAAACGACCGATCCGAACCGCTCAACATGATCTCCATATTGAAATGTGCTTGGAGACCAAATTTTACATTTTTTAGAATTTTTTTACTATTTATGAAGCCACTTTGAAAATCTGAAAATCCCGGTGAACAGTAAAAAACAGTAAAAAATTCTGGACTGCCGGATCAGTGATTTTCAAAGTGGCTTAATAAATAGTAAAAAAATTCTAAAAAATGTAAAATTTGGTCTCCAAGCACATTTCAATATGGAGATCATGTTGAGCGGTTCGGATCGGTCGTTTGGACTTTCAAAATAAAAATATAGCGGCGTGGAGCACCAAAGCGTTTTACTCCATGGAGTAGCATAGCTCATCTCTATATATATATACATATACATATACATATACATATATACATATACATATATGTTATAATAAAACTAGATTTGATATTTCAAATAAATAAATAGATTTGAACATATATATTTGTTAATTGCTAAAGAAGTACTAGACAGACCGATCGCAAAATTTAATATTTTTTAGGAGGAAAGGGGAAAAAGAAAAAAAACACCGATCTATATGATAATTATGAAAACAATCTCTGGGAATTCAAGATCAATGTCGAAGAGTAAGAAAGTACTGATCGTAAATTAATAAAAATAATAACTTATAAAAATGTTATAATTTTCTCATACCTTTAGTTTCTGCGCGAGTTGATTTTAGATAATGAAACCAATTGTGAGTTCCAGAGAGGAGATAATTCAATACTTATATAGAAGAAATCCTTTTTTGACCATTATAGTTTCTTCTAATAAAAAAAAAAAGGAACGTTTCATAGGCGGGGTATGGTTTGGATTTTCTGTTGTTCTACCCATGCAGCTCCTCCTAATTAGTCCTGATGATGTTAGATAATAGATGCCAACTTGAGTGAGGCTATATGCAAATTGCAAATTTAGAGTTTGAACCGTACTATCAATTTATATCTTTATTTTTTATAGAATTTTTTAATTGTTTTTTAAAATAGGTAGAAAATCATTACTTTCGAATGATACAGAATTTTTAGATCAAGTGATTTTACACTTATCTAAAAATATAGTTAAAAAATTCTAAATGAAAAAATTCTAAATGAAAATTTTTTTTCTGTTGATTCTTTAAAAATGAAAAAATTCTTTTAAAAAACATTTTGATTTGGAGATATATAATGACAGTACGTGTTGGTAATATTGTGTTGAAGATTAACAGTGTTTGCACTATATATGCTCATTCTCCAACTTGAAGATTAACAGTGTTGGTAATATTGTGTAATATATGAGGTTGTTATTGCATAAATATATTTTGTGATACTTTGTGGGTCTTTAGGTAAAGTTGTATTAAAACTCAAAGAGGGCTCAACTCAGAGACGATGAATGAAAGAAATGGAAGTTATTATCTTTTCTTCTCCTTTCTCGTTTATTGTTTGAATTCATTATTTTGATAAAAACTCTAAAATCCAATAGTAAATTTTTTTTTAAACCGATTATTCTGATAGTCAAAATGCTGAGTATATAATCTGTGGTTTAAGTATATCAAAGTTGGAATCAAGGACAGTAAATTCGGTCTGATGCTCAGCAAGAAACATCTTATATGAATAAATTTCGTGCATACAACTTCAAAATTCGTGCAAATTCAAGTGCATACAAATTTTAAGGCTGATCAAACGTCTCCGATATAACATTAAACCAAATTTGATCCGATGCCCATTGAACCGCCTTCACTATAAATTCATAGTACTTGAGTTCACCTCTCTGATTGCAACCATAAGTAATTAATGAACTGACAACAAAGATTTAAAAACAGAAAAAAGCGGCAATTTAAAAACTCGTTTGTTTTTTTTTTTTGCAGAATCTTTTTTTTACTTAAATAAAATAAGAAAGAATTGATAAAAAGTTAATCTTGTTTTTTGCAGAAATGCCTCTCTGTTTTTCTTTCCGTCTGTTTTTTTTTTTTTTTTTCTTTCCTTTCTCTCTCATTTTCTCTTTATATATTTCTCTTTTAAATTAAGGGGTGAGCATCCACTGTTGACCACGTGGCCGTAACGCCACGTTGGTCGTTCTTCAAATTTTTTTTACGTTTGAACTTTATACGGTTCTTTAGTAAAACGTTGGAACATTCACTTCTAAATATTTTATAAATTTCGAATTAATCTTAACAAATAGAAGTTTAAATAATCGTTTTGACAGTTTTAATGTAACTTGATCATCTTGACTAATTAATTCCGTAAAATGATATTTGTTCTTTAAATGGCACTCATTAAAAAATATCTTCAATCAAATCGAATTTTATTTTCAATTATGAATTTCATATACATATTTTGCGTAATGTTACATTTAGCACGATTGATGTATTTTTTTTTTATTGTAGCGTTAGGTCGTACTTATATAGTTTTTTTAAATCATAATTTGACTATAAGAATTATTTATCATAATTCTTATTCAGTATGTTTTTTTAATGATCAATTAATGTTTAATTTATATAATTAATCATGTCATTTTTTTAGTAATATTTGTAAAAATAAAGATAAAATGTTATTTGAAAAAATAAAAAAAAATTTTAGAAGTAGATTGTCAATAAAATTTGTTACGCTGGATAAAATAAATCAGTAACAATGTTGATAATTTTCATAATAATAAAATATTTCACTTCTGTATTTTTTTTAAATGTTAAAGATGTACACAATACAAATAACGAATATTGCATAATATTATTTTATAATTCTAACTTTTAAGAAAGAAAATCAAGTAATAATGTATGAGAGATAAACATATTTTGAATAAAAACATATTTTATAAACAAATTTTTAAGAAAGGAAACATATTTTGAATAAAAACATATATTATAAACAAATTTTTAAGAAAGGAAAATCCTATGATAATATATGAGAGAGTAGTTTTCAAAGAAAGTAACTAATGAAAGACAAAATTGTATATATATTATAAAATATTTAGATAATATCGTGTTAATAAAAAAATTAGATACTTAAATAGTGTTAATATCACCACCCGGTACAGTTGGCCTCAAAATCAAATTTAACTTGCAATAATTCTTTTTTAAGCGTAACAATTGAATATTTGATAGTGTCTAAAAAATGAAAAAAATTATCTAAATAAAAACGAGCACACAATATTACTGATCTTTTTTTTTTTTGACCCAAATATTACTGTGATCTAACTTGCTAGGAATTTAAGTGCCGGTAAATGGCATGATCAAGGTACTGTTACCTTATATTTATTTCATTATTTCATGGTTAAATTTCGTTGGTACTTCATCATGCTTCATATATTTCCCATCACTACCAGATTAATCTATTAAATTGAAATAATCCAATCTATTGACTTTGCTGCATTTTAAAGCATTGAATCAAATCAAAGGTATAATATTTTGTCAACAAAATTTGGAGAAGATAACATCTCTTGCTTAAGGCAAACAACGGAAGAAAAGGGAAACATACATCTAATTAAGTTGTTTTCTTCCAGTACTTAACCTGGTAGATGATAAAAGTATATATATATATATGAGGAGGGATCAAGTTACAACAAATTTGAGTTACAACAACTATTATTTTCATTTTCAAAGTCCAAGTCGTCGATTCAAACCGTTCAACATGATTATCTAAATAAAATGTGCTTGCAGATCAAATTTTACATTTTTTGGAATTTTTTTACTATTTATTAAGGTGGGTACAAAATTCAATGGTCTGAATATGACTATTTTTTGTAAAATACTTAATAAATAGTAAAAAAATTCAAAAAAATGTAAAATTTGATATGCAAGTACATTTTATTGTGGAGATCATGTTGAATGGTTTGGATCGACGATTTGGACTTTGAAAATGAAAAAAATGATTGTTGAACTCAAATTTGTTGTAACCTGATCCCTCCTCTATATATATATATAGTATGGCTAATTTGCTGCTGGCAGCATTTCGGCCAAGTGCTGCCAGCAGCAAATCTGCCATACTGATGTTCAAACAACCGATTCGAACCGTTCAACATGTTCTAAATATTGAAATGTGCTTGGAGACCAAATTTTACATTTTTTGGAATTTTTTTACTATTTATTAAGCCACTTTGAAAATTCCAGATCATATGGTCCAGATTGTTTTTACTGTTCACCCGGATCTGAAATTTTCAAAGTGGCTTAATAAATATTAAAAAAATTCCAAAAAATATAAAATTTGGTCTCCAAGCACATTTCAATATTTAGAACATGTTGAACGGTTCGGATCAGTTGTTTGAACATCAGAATGGCAGATTTGCTGCTGGCAGCACTTGACCGAAATGCTGCCAGCAGCAAATTAGCCATACTCTATATATATATATATATATATAGAGTTGGGCCAACTTGCTTTGGGAATTAAAGATGACACTTTACTTTGTGCTCATATCTTCATTTTCGAAGTCCAAATAGTCGATTCGAAACTTCTAACATGATCTACATATTAAAATGTACTTGGTGACCAAATTTTACATTATTTTGGAAATTTTTTACTATTTTTTCAGAATTTTTGAAAATCACAACTTTTCATTAAATAAAAAATAATAAAAAATTCAGCAAAGCAATTATTTTCAAAATTCTGAAAAAATAGTAAAAATTTTCCAAAAAATGTAAAATTTGGTCTCCAAGCACTTTTTAATATGAAGGATCATGTTGAAAGGTTTAAATCCACTATTTGAACTTTGAAAATGAAAATATGAGCGCAAAGTAAAACGTCATCTTTAATTCCCAAAGCAAGTAAGCCCATTTGAAAATGAAGATATGAGCTACTACAATAAATGTGTGTATATATATAGAGACTGACATTGAAATATTATTTGATTATTCCAGATCAAAAAAATATTCTTTTGTTGTACTTTATGTTAAAATTAGGCATTACAAAAATTAAAATATATTTTACTTAACATCTGGAACAATTGTGAACATTTTATTTGATAATTCCAGATCAACTTAATATTCTTTTGTTGCACTCTTATGTTAAAATTCGGCATTACTAAAATTAAAATATATTTTATTTAAGAGTGAGCCCACCGTAATTTGCATATGTTAGATAAGAGTGAGCCCACCGTAATTTAAGAGTAAGCCCACCGTAATTTACTAAAATTAAAATAAATTAAAATTCGGATTTATTTTGAAATAGGTTAGATTTTATTTTTTAAAATTCGGATTTATTTTTGAATAGGTTAGATAAGTAAGTTATATTTTATTTTTGAATATGTTAGATAATTAGAGTTATTTTTTAAATTCGAATTTATTTTAAAATAGATTGTTTTTTTTTAAATTCGATTGCCTATGGCTTGTGTTGGCCTCTGTTGCTTGCGTTGCCTTGCCTCTGTTGCTTGTTTGCCACTGGTTTGCCTCTGGCTTGTGTTGCCTCTGTTGCTTGCGTTACCTTGCCTCTGTTGCTTGTGTTGGCCTTGTGCCGGCCTTGTGTTGCCCTTGTTGCTTGTGTTAATTTAATTTAATTTAATTTATATTTAATTTAGATTTATATTTAATTTATATTTACTTTGTAGATTTAATTTAGATTTAATTTAGATTTATATTTAATTTAGATTTAATTTAGATTTATATTTAATTTATATTTAAATAAGTTAGATTTATATTTAAATAGGTTAGATAATTTTGGATTTATTTTTAATATTGTTAATTTTAATATGTAGAACAAATGACACATAATGATGCAAATCGCGAATCGATTGATGAAATGGCGCAAAGAATTTCAAGAGACTTGTGTGCTTGAAATACTGGATTGATGCTGGAACTCGCACGCAACATGCCATGGAAGCATCATCATCATCCGGTGTCGAAACTCAAGAAAGCGGTACCGAGGAGCCTGAGCCTAACGAAGATTCAGACGGTTAGCAAGAGAGCGACCTATGGTATATGCACAACAACTACTAGATAGGTAGTGTTGGTATACATTTATAACATCTTTTAATCTTTATTGTTATTTTTTAAAATTATAATTCCTAAATATTTCAATTGTTTCATTTTAAAGAATAATTACTAAAAAAAAAACATTAGAACTCCGCCTATGTTATTTTACATAGCTAGTCCCAAGCCCGGAATAAAGGAGGAGGGTAACTTTTGTTTTTAAATATATTCTTTTAAAATAATTCGGTTTTAAAGATAAAAAATAATTCAGTTTTAAAATAATTTGGTTTTAGAATAATTAGTTTTACCATAATTCGGTTTTAACATAATTCGGTTTTGTTATAACAAAAATATTGAGTTCAAATAAAAAAAAGAGAAAAAAAAAACCAAAAAAAAAAGAGAAAAAAAACAGCAAAAAAAAAAAAAAAAAAACCGGCCCGGACCTTGGAACCGACCCGACCCTACTTGCCGGGTTTAGAACGGATTTGGATTGAACGAACAAAAAAAAACCCGCCTGACCCTACCCGACCTAACCCGCCGACCCGAGCTAACCCGTGTCAGGATCAACCCGTGGACCGGATGGGTTTGGACTCCATGTGTAGATGTAGGCGTGTTTGGATGTAGGCGTGTTTGGAATTTGTTCTCTCCCATCTTCACTGTCATACTGGTGCTCATCGCCTGGCTCACTGCCTAGCTCATCATGTTCATACTCTAGTCTGAATCCAGTACTAGTTTGAGTGTTTGTGTGTTTTTCTTCGGTATCCCAACCCCATGCCTTATCTTCCTCAAATATCGCATCTCGTGTCACATGTACTTTTCTAGTAATAGGATTGTACACCCTGTAAGCTTTGGACCCCTTTTCATATCCAATGAACACCATCAGGGAACTCTTGTCATCGAGCTTTGACATATAGGTGTTTGTTACTTTCACATGCACCAGACACCCAAAAATTCGAAAATGATCTACCTTAGGCTTTCTTTTGTACCATCCCTCATATGGAGTCATCCCTGTCAGACTATTAGTTGATGCTCGATTCAGAATGTACACAGCGGTAGTCACGGCTTCTCCCCAGAACTCTGATGGAACACACATGCTTTTCATCATACTTCGGGCCATTCCCAAGACAGTTTGATTTCTCCTTTCGACCACCCCGTTCTGTTGTGGGGAATATGGTGCAGTCAGATACCTCTTAATACCCATTTTGTTGCAATACTCGACAAATTCAGCTGATCTGAACTCACCTCCTCGACCAGTTCTGAATGCCTTTAACTTTGCATTCTTCTCTACCTCGATCGCCTCCTTGACTTCCTTGAACGAGGAGAAGGCTTTGTCTTTGGTTTTCATCAACACAATCCACATGTATCTGCTGTGATCATCTACCAGTAAGAGGAAATATCTGTTACCGGCTGGAGTAGGAGGGGTAATGGGTCCACACAAGTCCCCGTGAATTAACTCCAGTGTCTCACTTGCTCTGAACCCTGCCTATTGTGGAAAAGACAATCGGCGCTGCTTGCCAATTAAACATCCTCTACACGCTTCTTCTATGCATTCAATTCTTGGTAGCCCTTCTACCAAATTTTCTTGACACATCTTCTTTAGAGATTGAAAATTAATGTGCCCATATCTTGCATGCGATTTCCGTGTATCGGATTCAACACTTGTTTTTAAACACACAGACTGCACCAATTCGAGATTCAGAGTATATAATCTGTTTTTTTTATCTTTGAACACGGATAATCAACCTCCCATTTTTATCTAACACCTTTAAGCTACCGCCTTCAAGTTGTACTTTGCACCCCCTTTCTTCAAGCTGCCCTAAACTAATGATATTGCTAGTCAGCCTTGGAATGTAATACACATCAGTTATCGCCCTGTGTTCTCCTGTACGTCCCTTGATTACCACAGTGCCACTCCCTCCTATAGGTACCTCTGACCCATCTCCAAGCTTCACTACTCCTCGAATTGATGTGTCAAGGTCTGTAAGATTTTCTATGCAACCCGTCATGTGATTGCTAGCTCCTGAATCCAAATACCAAATATTATCTTGAGTTTTCACCTTTACCCCCATGTACAATTCCTCAGACTTTTCAGTAAGCGTCTCACTACCACAATTCACTTCTTGAGTTCTTATTAACTCATGCATTAGTAAGACTGGCTCCTCTTCTTCTTTCTCTATCAGATTCACATTTTCCTTCTTTGGTTTACGACACTCTGATGCAAAATGCCCGAAAATCGAGCAATTAAAAACACTTGATCTTTGACTTGTCGAATTTCTTGTATGGTCTTTTCTCATATTCCCCTTTCTGCCATCTTTCTTTACTGTTAGATCCTTCTCCATTCTTCCTTTCTTGCAAGGATAGTGCCTTCCACTGTGAACGTGTAAGCATTAGTTTCTCATCTTCTTCTTTATTTTGTTGTCTCCCTTTTATACTCTCCTCAAATACTCTCAACCTCCCTACAGCTTCTGCCACTGACATCGAAGATATGTCACCCCACTGTTCTATGGTTCCAATAATTGGTAAGAATTTATCGGGTACGGCGCTAAATAACCTTTCTACCACAATACTATCCTTCGAATCCACCCCCAGAGATCTAATTTCTCCTACTGCACTTATCAATTTTTGAGAGAATTCTACTATACTAGTAGCATCCGACATAATCATCCGATCGAACTGTCGTTTTAATACCTGTGCCCTTGCTTCCTGACACGGTCTTCCCCTACACTCATCTGCTTGATCGTCTCCCATGCTTCTTTTGCTGTCTCCTTTTCAGCTATTGCCATTATCACGGCATCAGACACGGCTTGGAAGATGGCGGCTAGAGCTCCCTGATCCTTTTCTTTTTCAACAGGTGTGTTGCCCTCCATTGCTTCCCATACACCCAGTGCTCCCAGAATTGTCTTCATCTTCACCGCCCACAGCCCGTAGTTTGTGTCATTCAGTAAAGGGTACTGAATTGGCACACCTACTCTTGCAATCGTTCTAGGTTGTGTTTTCTCTACAGGAGGCGTTTTCTCTCCACTCCCATCTGCCATGATTCAACCTGGCTCTGATACCAAATGTTGGAAACGAACCAATGGATTGTATTTTTAATGTTGAGAGAAATAAGACAGATAACAAAGAAGACTAATTTGTGGTGCAAAAATGCCGCACCATTTTCTGATTTCTCATAGCTTTTATTCAATACTTAAATCAAAACATGGTAAGAAATATCCTAATACAATGTTAACTAAAATGGTGTGTGGTTTCTTATTTTCCACACACTTAATAAGAAATAAATCAAAAGCAAATCCGCAGATTATTATCTAAATCTCTATAATAAGGAAACCTAATATTAGCAACGAAAATAACAAAAATACTCTTGACTTGTGGGCACAACAGATTACATCTTACAGGTTAATTGTTATTATTGCTAAATCATATAAGCAGCATAGAGTATTAGAGTACAAGAAGAGTTTCAGAGAGTACAAGAAGCACATGCCGAAGGATAGTAATAATATAAACTAGGTTGGTTAGTTTCAGAGAGTACAAACTAGATTGGCTAGTTTGTGAGCACAGGCCTAAGGATACAAATGGAATTGGATACGACAAGTTTTCAGAGAGTACAAGAAACACTGAAGTGTTTCTAATTATTCGTGCATGATCACTTTCAAACCAAACTTGGGAAGAGAATAGAAGGCAGAGTAAACTGGTACGCCAAAGCAAAAGTAATTACAGGGGTAGTTATGGAAGTCTGCGCTAAGGGCAATGTTTTAATTTTCCTTTTCCTGTTTCTTTATTTCAATTAAGTCAGTAGATGCTTCTTTTCTTTCTGAATCAAGGTAAGATAAAATGACACTTGTGCCCTTAAACTTATGATTAGTAATTATATGATAATTTCTCTCATATTAACAAAAGGATATTAATTCGATACCGAGCCATCGATTGTACCAGTACATAAGTGAGAAACAAACTGAACCGTAACAGTACAAAATTTCTCTTTTGCATACTGATTTTATACATTAGAAGTAACAGTATACCCACTACATCAAAGACCACTTTGCCAATCTATTAGGAAGGAGAGCCGTAAATCGACGGCCATTCAATCTGAGTGGCAAAGTCGGATCCAATCATGCCCCTGATCTACAATGCCTTGACAATCATGTTACCGAGACAGAGGTGCACTCTGCCATAAATGAAATGCCATTGAACAAGGCCAGTGGACCGGATGGCTTTCCGATAGAGTTCTATAGAGCATTCTGGTGTATCATCCGAACTGATCTTATGAACCTGATTTCGGACTTTTTTAACTCGGGTCGGAGCATCCAATGCATCAACAAAGCAACCATTACCCTGATACCAAAGAAATGCGCACCTATTGCCATATCCGATTACCGCCCGATCAGCGTGATAAACAAGATAGTTAAAATTGTAACAAAGATATTGGCAAATAGGCTCCAGCCACACCTTCCTTCTCTAATTGATACAAATCAAACTGCTTTTGTCAAAGGTCGCTCCATGATGGAATCCTTCTTAATAGCGCGTGAGTTTCTAGCATTCTGCCATACGCGGAAGCTCCCGGCAATACTGTACAAAGTGGACTTTGAAAAAGCCTTCGACACTGTCGACTGGTGCTTCCTCACCAACCTTCTCATAGAAAGAGGATTCCCTCCGAAATGGATTGGATCGATGCTCACCATCTTGCGGTCAGCTACCTCTGCGGTACGAGTAAATGGGTCACTCACAGAGTATTTCCCCCACGGGCGAGGTCTGAGGCAAGGTGACCCGTTGTCACCATTGCTTTTCATCATTGTCGCCGACTCACTCAACAGGTTCATGCATAATGCGGAGCAAATCATGCCCCCGAATGTGCACATATCTCCAAAAACAATTCAGTTTGCAGACGATACCGTCATTATCTCAGAAGCACACCCACAAACTCTGAAGGTAATCACCCATGTGCTAAAGGTATATGAGGAACTCACGGGCCTCAAGATCAACAATGCAAAGAGTGCTTTTGTCCCGATCTCAGTCCCGTCACACCTGATACCCTCAATCCAGAATATCATATCATCCCCGGCAGTGACGCTACCGATCACGTATCTCGGCCTCCCACTAGCAATCAAAAAACTGCGCATTATTAATTTCCAACCTATGATTCAAGCGGTACAACGGAAAATGGAAGGCTGGAAATCAAACTTCCTGTCATACGGGGGAAGAGTAACATTGGTCAAAGCAGTCCTCTCAGCCATGCCTATTCACTACATGCAGGCCACCAGACTTCCTAAAGGGGTGATTAATCAAATAGACAAGATAAGAAGGCGTTTCTTATGGCGAGGTCAGGCACCATGTAAAGGCATACATTGCTTAATCAACTGGGAAACAGTATGTGCGCTGAAATGCAATGGTGGAATGGGGATGATTTCCCTAGATGGCCAGAATCAGGCACTGTTGACAAAATGGTTATGGAGGCTGCAACATGACCAGGAGGGGCTTTGGGCGACCACATTAAGGCAGTTATACAACATCACCGACTACTCTCAGCTGGCTGACTCACCACACACGACAGGCTTTCTAAATGACCTCGCACAGCTCACCCCCTTTTTCTCAGCCTCAATAGAGTTAGATATGGTTTCCCAAATGCAGCAATGGAGATGGACAACAACGAAAACCTTTTCCTGTTCGTCGGCATACAGAGTTATGTCTGACACAGGAGTTAGATCTAGCTACCATCGATTATTATGGAAGCTCAAAGTGCCTACGAAAGTACGCATTTTTCTTTGGTTAATGCTAAATGACAAAATACTGACTCAGGAGGTGCTTACGATACGCGGGTGTACGGTAACACAAGGATGTGCACTATGTAATAATGGTCAAAGCGAGACATGCGACCACCTAATGCGAACATGCCAGTTCACCAGGAACTTCTGGATGGGGCTGTGCGCCCAACTAAACCTGGCTGGGACTAGGGGAAACCATTACTCAGAAGTCTGGGGTGAAGGAAGAAAACACCAAATAGGACAGAAAAGACAACAATGGGACGTGGCATGGGCAGCAGGCTCATGGACAATATGGAAAGAGCGAAACCGAAGAATCTTCACCCAAAAAGAGAAACCGGTGCACACTTTAATAAATGAAGCTTCCATTGATATACACAACTGGATGTTGTTTAATTAATTGCAATAGGGAGAGGAGGGGTTTGGACATAATAGGGGCCTTTTTAGTTCTATTAGCGGAGCTTTTTCATAATTGAGTTTATTTCCTAAGTAGACTAGCGTTATAAGGATCACTTGATCCGAATAACCACCATGTAAATACTTTTTTAATCTCAATATATCTTAGTGGACACTCTCCACTAACCTTCAAAAAAAAAATAAGGACATTTTCAGAGCTTTGTTAGAAGATGATTCACCACATTGATTTGACACCATTCTTTTGATGCGGTGTGTGCAAATGTATTCATCCCTGAAATAAGCAAAGACAACTCTTTCAAAACTTATATTTAATTTTTTCACTTCAGTGAAACTACATACTCAACCTCCCACAGTTCTGCTTGCATCAATAGCATAACAAACTTGATTTTGGAAAATTACGAAAGATTATTACTCAAAAAATGAATAGAACAATACAAACTTGATTTCACAAAATCCATGTTTAGAAAGAAATTGCTTAACATTTTAGCTAAATTTCCAATCGAAGCACAGACCCAGCAGCATCCAGTTCAAAAATCACGCTAATTAAGAATAAAAGCCCAAAATTACTCACATTAATGCTTACTGAAAGTTGTGCGCTTTTCGACTGTAGCCATCTAGTCGAAATGAATGGGTGATGTTTTCCCTCTTTGATTTGTTAGTTCAGAACCATGGTCGAAGAGGGTATTGCTGGAAATAAGATACAGTCGGTTTTTCTTCAAATGAACTCCTGCCAAATCTATTCATTTTTCACATAATTTAGCGGGAAGCGACTCTGCTGCTGGGAGAGCGAGATGGAGAGGAGAAACACGGGAGGCGGAAGGAGATGACGAGAGAGATAGTTGGAAGGAACAAAAGAGCTAACAGAGCCTTTTCAATTTTACCGTTTCATCAAACGTTTCATCACAGCGTGAATCTTAAAGCAGATCTGATGGCTAAATCTACGTGTGGGCAGGAGATTCGGTTCCGGAAATAAAAAAGGTTTGGAGCTGGAAAAAAAAGCTTGGATTCAAAAATTGGTCTCCATATATAAATGTTCAAATAATGAATCCAAACCTTAAAATATGATCTCCATATATAAATGTACTAGGAGACTAAAAAATTTACAATTTTCATAATTTTTTTACTTTTTTTTTTTAAAATTAGTAGAAAAACACTTATTCCAAAATTATGAATCATTCGAAGCAGTGATTTTTTACCTCCCAACGAATATAATAAAAGAATTAAAAAAAGAGTGAGGCTATGGTGCTATGCATAGTACGGATGGCTAGTGTACTACAGGCTCAATATGGTACTTTTTAAAATCCTAACGGTCGATCCGAACCGTTCAATGTGATAACCATATGAATATGTACTTGCAAACTAAATTTTATATTTTTCGAATTTTTTTACTATTTTTTTAGATAGGTAGAATTTTGATAGTCCAGAATTTTCAGAAAACACTGATTTTTCTACCTATTTAAAAAAATAGTAAAAAAATTCGAAAAAATATAAAATTTAGTTTGCAAGTACATATTCATATGGTTATCACATTGAACGGTTCAGATCGACCGTTAGAATTTTAAAAAGTACCATATTGAGCCGTAGTACACTAGCCATTGGTGCTATGCATAGCACCATAGCCTCACTCTTAAAAAAATGTAAAATTTGACTCCAATTACTTTTCCCATGACAATTCCAATGTAATGGTGTAATGGTGTTGACTTTTATGAGTGGCAATGATTAAGTTTTTTGTGAATCTCTACTCAAATCTCTTCCCTATCAAGAAAGGACGATTCAACTATATATATATATGATTCAACATCAAAGCCCTTGCAATTTAAGAAATATAATCAACTTGCTGCATACAAGTGATGGCGCGCTACCTGGTACCATTTCTCTCTCTCTCCTCTCCTTTACTTTTCTTCTCCATTTGTTGTCGTTAGTTCACTGAATTCGGTTAAAAAGAGAGTCTGATCGTGGGTCCCCCTGTTCAGCCTCTCTTTCCTTTCTCTGTCGCGTGGCTCCCGTTGTACTCTTTAATACTGACTTTGCGGGCCCAATATTACAGAGGGCCATGGTCATTTAGTTCTCGGCCCATTAAGTCCTTCCGAAGGCCCGATTTCACCTGTCTCCTCTCTTTTCCAGTTTGACCAAGTCAAATTCTCCTCCAATTAGGCGATATATATTTTTGAAATTATTATCAAAAATCCTTTTCAAAATAAGCCAATTAGGGAATTTAAATAAAAAAATAGTCAAAATTCGCTCAACACTGGACAAAAGTCTTTTTAATTATTCCGCTTATTTCAAATTAAACATGCAATCTCATGATCACGCAAAACAAAAAAGAAAATATATACACTCCCATAATATTACACGCCTCAAATGTTTAATAAGATCAATTTTTTTAGATCATTAGACGCTTAGTTCTTAATTCTGATTTATATGTATAATTATTAATTTCTTAGTTGAAAACTCGATCTATAGCTTAATTAAATGGAATCAAATCGGCTGTTATTCTTTTTTGGAATAACATGAACTTGTTTTACCTCGATCATCCAACCATTGATTTTTGTTGAGAATCATGCATAAAACATTTTAAATAGTTGGATGAGGAAATAGAGGCTCCTGTTATTTCAAAACAATAACTACCGATTCGTAATCTAATTAAATGATTTATTTTGTTCAAAGGGCTTTGGACAGAGACTTATCCAAAGTCAGTCCTATACTGTTCCAAAATTGGCGTGGATAGTTTAGATTTATGGAGAAAAATAATTGTGGTATGGCCACTATAAGAAAGCCGGTGGAATTTTATCCTTCATTTATAAATGTCTAATACTATTTGATTATTTCATGATAGATAATGATTTTGAGAAAACATATTTTGTACGTTAAGTAAGTATTTTAGGTTTGAGTTTGGGTTTATAAATTTTCTTGAATTTATTTGAGTTTATTTGTGATTTTAAGAAATTTATTTGGGTTTATTAGGTTCTTTCTAGATTTTATGGAATTTATTTTAATTTATTCAGAGGCTGTAAGGGTATTTTGGGAATTTCGATCCGATAATTCCTTTTGGCCCGACATTTTAATTAATATCCAAAGTTTAATAGAAACTAATTAATATACCCAGATCCGCTGGAAAGTTTTAAAAATACCCGTACCGGCTATTTTCTGGCTGATACCCAATTTAATTCATCACCGGCTGGAAATTGGCCGGTACCCAAAATCTTTTCTTTTTTAATATAGTACCGGCTATTTTCTGGCCTATACTTAATTCTTTTTTTTCCAGGATGGGCATAGCATAGTTGGCTAGAAGAAAAAGTCGTAGGATACTCGAATTGAAGTTTGCACTCGGTTTGGCTAAGATCAAACAAATGCATTTGGTTGGATGCGTGTGTTACATCGGTTGCATGTATCAGTTGCATATATTAGCCGGGTAGTGCTAAAAAAATATCGGTGCATCGCTGATATTTTTGTAATAAAACATCGATGTTTTATTAGAATGCTGGTTATTGTCAAATTAAATTCACTAGCCGCATACGAACACTAATCTACATTTTTTTTAATAGTGTTGTATGACACTAAAGTTTCGTGTTCGCATACGGCTAGTGATTTAATTTGACAATAACCAACATTCTAAAATTGAGTACTGATGCTTTATGCACGGTCTAACGATGACAAACATGCATTGATGTTTCATTGCAAAAACATCAGCGATGCACCGATTTTTTTTAGCACTACCCTGCTTAATTATCAATAACTGTTAAATATTAACACGTAATGACTATAAATTGATGATAATTAGGCACCTAATATATGTTGGCTGTTAAATATTGTTGCTTCACAATTATATTGAATAAGACAATTTGTCACCTAATGACTTCAATTTAATATAGACAAATACGAATTCTCTCAAACTCTTTATTCATTAGTTTTTACTATTATTAATTTTTACTATTCAGATATCCCTCGAAATTTATTGTAACGACTAGAGTCACCAAAAAATCATAAAATAATATGTTTTTTTTAAAAACTCTTATTTTAATTTTCTCGTTTCAATTCAGTATTTCTCCATTTCTTCTATCTATTATAATATTCTTTAAAAAAAATCATATCAACGAATATAAGAAAATGTACTTAGCCAAATATATTCTTGGTTGTACGCAAAGTTTGTGCTAATATATATTTGTAGCAAGGAAAAACATAAAACAATTTAAAAAATTATATGATGGTATCAGGTCATAAGCTAGTGATCGACCTTTTTTTGTTATTTTTTTATCTGATTTTTTCTCTAATTTGGAGTCCCACTTTTAGAATTTTATTTTTTTTCCGATTATTTTGTCTAATTTGGTGTCCCACAATTAGAATATTTTTTTTCTAGTTGTTGTTCTCATTTGGAGTCCTACATATAAATCTTTTTTTTTGTTTAGCGGAGGTTGTGGTATGATTTGGCGTCCCTCCGGAACTCCAAACCGTGACCCTTCCTTCGTATTTTTAAAATTTCACCTTGTCATTTCACATTTTTAATTATTTAATTTTTGTACAGAAGGCCATGATTAAGATTTAAAAGAAAATCATCTAGCCCTAGTAAATAAACGCCCCTTTACCACCACTTAAATACAATTAAATTAGCATTGCTACAGTGAATCCTCAATCTTAGAGCATCAGATCAGAGTTGGAAAAAATAAATAATGATATTTACCAGGATTGAATGACAAGAGGGAACAATCTTAGCCTATGTATCAGATCACAGTGGATCAGCGATTTTCAAAGTGGCTTAATAAATAGTAAAAAAATTTCAAAAAATGTGAAATTTAGTCTGCAAGCACATTTCAATATTTAGAACATGTTGAACAGTTTGGATCGGTTGTTTGGATATTCAAAAATGAAAATATGGCCCGAAGTAAACCCCCATTTACTTTGCAAAGCACAATAGCCCATCTCTCTCTCTCTATATATACAGAGAGAGAGAGAGAGAGTGGCTAATATCAAAACGTTTGCACCAAGGTTCTCGTGCAACCAAGTCGTTTTTGGATTTTCAAAGTCCAAACGGTCGATCTTAACCGTTATCTATATTAAAATCTGCTTAGAGACCAAATTTTACATTTTTGGAACTTTTTTTACTATTTATTAAGCCACTTTGAAAATTGCTGATCACATGGTCCAGAATTTGGTTGCACTGTTTTTACTGTCACCCGGATCAACAATTTTCAAAGTGGCTTAATAAATAGTAAAAAAGTTCCAAAAAATGTAAAATTTGGTCTCCAAGCAGATTTTTATATAGACTGAATATCTAAAGATTTGGATCGACTGTTTGGACTTTAAAAATCTGAAAACGACTTGGTTGCACGAGAACCTTGGTGCAAACGTTTTGATATTAGCCTCTATATATATATAGATATATAGAGTAAGGCTACGGTGCTTTGCAAAGCATAGAGGCCTCCGTGCTTCGGGGCTACTTTTTGGATTTTGAAAATCCAAACAACCCATCCGAACCGTTCAACATGTTCTAAATATTGAAATGTGCTTGGAGACCAAATTTTATATTTTTTGGAATTTTTTTACTATTTATTAAGCCACTTTGAAAATCGCTGATCCACTGTGATCTGATACATAGGCTAAGATTGTTCCAAAAAATGTAAAATTTGGTCTCCAAGCACATTTCAATATTTAGAACATGTTGAACGGTTCGGATGGGTTGTTTGAATTTTCAAAATCCAAAAAGTAACCCCGAAGCACGGAGGCCTCTTTGCAAAGCACCGTAGCCTTACTCATATATATATATATATATATATTACATTGCATTCATTTATTCAGTATTTTTAATCAATTGGACCCCACCTTAAGTCATATCATGAATATTGACTTGTGTCGTCTAAATATCTCCATTTTAATAATGTGCATATATATATTTTTTTTTTTGCATTAAATGAAAGAGAGATGTGGTTAGTTGATGGGGCCGGGGCAAATAAAAGCAACGCAAGTAAATTTATCAGAATATCATGCTCTAGTATACTAAATATTTTTCTATTTGATTACAATAATTTACTCTTGAGAATAGTAAAATAAGTAATTACTTGAGAAGGATTACTTGCAGAGGCGGATTCAAAATTTTCGTCAGGAAAAAACAAATAAGTAGCGAATCGGATTTAAATAGCTAATTGGGTACTAGATACAAAAACAATGCTTTAACTTATAATTCTAATTATCAATCAAAAAAAATTCAGGGAAGGAGAAAGTTGGTCCGAACCTATAAATTTCCATAAAATTGCAAAATCCAGGGAAGCAACTGCCCTTGGCTCACTTTGGTCCACCATTGATCACTTGACAGTTATTTATCTTGATAATCACTACTAGAATTCTGGTTTTTTGCATGGGTAAAATTTGGCTTGTTGCATGGGCTTACCCATGCAACAACCCCAAAAAATGTCAGTTGCATGGGCTACCGTTGCAACAAGTACCCATGCAACAACCCCCGTTGCAACTACTCAATTTTCGACTTGTTGCATGGGTTACCCATGCAATAACTTATGGAATACTTGTTGCAACGGTATGCCCATGCAATAAGTACCCATGCAACAAAGCTAATGCAGGAAGTAGTTGCAACGATATAGCATTGAGTAGTTGCATGGATAAAGTGCGTGGGTCCCATGGAGTATTTGCAACGATAGAGGATTGAGTAGTTGCATGGGTAAAGTGTGTGGGTCCCATGGATTAGTTGCAACAATAGAGGAATGAGTAGTTGCATGGGTAAATAACGTGGGTCCCACATGGTTAGTTGCATGGATAATTAACCTGTTACATTCTAATCCTTGAATAAATAAAAATATGAAAAAAGGGCCTAATTGTGAAGATTTTTAAGTTATGCAATATTTAAAACTTGGAGGGCTTATATGCAAAATTTCCAAATATTAAACATGATAACTCTTCTCTCTCACTTGATCATTTCATAATCAAACACCTCTAATTTCGTGAGTAAGACCTAGGTTGGCCGAACCAAAGAGAGAAAGAGAGAAAAAAGTGAAATCGAACGTGAAATCGGGTCGGAATTGTCAGAAATCGGAGATTCGAGCGAATTAGACGATCGTGCTCAACTCTAGAGCTTCAATTTGGTATTTATCTTCCTTCCTTGCAATCTTTTGAAAACCCTAAATTGTTTGATTTGTTGTATTTCTTTGAGAATCTGAATTTAAGTTCGATTGATTCGATATAACTCGATATTCGGTTTGATTTGGATTGAATCGATTGGTTTTGTTTGTGAAATTGGAAATGGAATTAGGGTTTGGTAAAAATGGTGGGATTTGGGGAATTTCTAAGTTTTTCAGGTGTTATACACCATTTGGATCTGAATTGATCGAGTTATAATCGTTTGAACATCTCGATTCGTGTTGTTTGGTTGAATAATCCATTTGAGTGAATTTTGGAATTAGGGTTTTGTACCAATTCTATACCAATTGAATATATGGTTTAAATGGTGTCGATTCTCGACAACTTAGATGTGAATTATACCGTTTGAATCGATGATACAAAGTAATGGTTAACCATATCGAAACCCGATCGAAACGAGCTAAACCAAACCTGAAAACATGACCTCTGTGTGAGCTATTGCGGGCCGCAAGAAATCTATTACGGGCCGCAATACATGAGTTAGTTCAAATGCCGATTGATCAACTCTCTGGAACTCTTGGTTACGGGCCGCAACCAGACCATTACGGGCCGCAACAAGTATAACAGAACCACATACTCTCTGGATGAATTGGCTACGGGCCGCAACAGGTTCTTTACGGGCCGCAGAGCATACCCTGTTTTGCTGAAAATGTGTATTTTAAGTTGTATAAGTTTAATTGGTTGAACCATGACTTAAACCTATACCATTAGGACCCGAATACGAACATTAAACCGTGTTTTACCTAATTTAACTCGATTTAATCTACGGGATACCAATCGGTTGTTTTAATCGAATCTAAACGTATAAATAGGTGGTAAACCTACGAGGCATCGGATCTCGGGATCGTTCGAGACGCCTGAGCCTTAGACGAGTACGCGATATACTCAGGTGAGGGGTTTCTGGACTTGTTTGATATTTTATATTCAGAAATAAACTGTGTTTCGATTGACATGTTGATTATTGGTTGATTTGCATTATCGGATTGTGTTGCATATGCATTGCATTGCGCTAATTAATTGGAACTCGAATTGCATATCTGATTGATCTGCATACTGGTATGGTATTCTTTGTGTATTGATCTGAATGATCTAATTTGGAATTAAAAATCACTGATCACTCAAAAGAGAGCAATGTTTCTTTTAATATTTATAAACTCGTAAATACTATCGGTTCGGACTGCAAGCGCACAATCCTTATCGAGTAGTATATGCGAGGTCGATCCACAGGGAATATTGGTTCAGTGTCTTGAGCGATCGAATCACAACCTTTCGAAAGGCTAGACGAAATCTGAAATTTGAGAGATGTTTGTTGATCAATGTAAATTAGGAAACAATTAAAAGTAATTAAAATAAAGATAGAGATGAGAACTCCTAGGGTTTCGGCACACCGTTGCCACTCAATCCGTCTTGACAATATATTCCTGTTGCGTCTGATTTCCTGTTGTTGTTTTATGAAAGATAACTACATAGGTCACTGCGATTTATGTTACGCCAGAATGACAGATCTTTCATCGAGACTCTACTCAGGACAATGCGATTTATCTTACGCAACTATCGGGTCTCTTATCTCCCAAATTACTACACAGATCACTGCGATTTATCTTACGCAAATGATGGAATTTGGTCATGCGTTTTGTTGTTCTGGTTTATGGCTTCCCCGCGAAGGTTTTCTTCACATAAACCTAATAGATCTCAACGAGGCTAACTCATCCAAATAGTTCTTTCGAGTTATTAAAGCACTGTCACTACCCTAACGAACTCAAACTAGATCATTGAAATTAGGTGAAGAGATAGTAAATCACAAAAGCATATTCGATACAACAACAAGAAATCATAATCAACAGAAATATATATATCAAAACATCAAGAGTAACAAGGTTTACTGCCTAGCCCTAAGAAAAGTAACTTAGCCGCGGAACGGCATGGTTACAATCACTCCTCTCTTCTCTCTTTAATTAAATCTAGCCCTAATTACAAAGATATCTGATCCCTCTGTCCAGGGGCCTTTTATAGGAGTGTAGGGACGTCTGGAGTTGATTGGGAGCCAAGGAATTGATCTGGAAACAGCTGTCGGCAGTTATTTCCCAAGAGGCGCCTTCGGTTACGGACCGTATCAAGGTGATACGGTCCGTAATAGGACCTTGGCAGTTATGGTTGTAACTTCCTGCGCTATCTTCTGAGCCTGTGCCATGCCTGGTCCGTATTAACCAATACGGGCCGTAACAGGGCTTTAGTCGATAAGCGTCGCTGATCCGATTGACCTGATTCTAGCTCCATTTGATGTGAAATAGTCCCAAAACCTGTTTTCTGCAATAAAACTTAAAGAAGGGTGACAGTAGCCTTTTTCTCTAAATAAACAAACATAAGTGTGAGAAAATATGTAAAACCTAAGCCAAAACCCTACGTAAATCATCATCATTTTGACTCTGATCACGCCTCCCAACTTGAATTGTTGCTTGTCCTCAAGCAACGACATCCCAACTGGTCAAAGATCCGGTCTAGGTTAAACCATACAATCTCAAGGACTTGTTTAAAATTTAATTAGAACTTAGGTTTGGTACAATCGGCATGACAATAAAAATTTAGAACTCTAAAATATTAATGATCTCTCCCTTGAACAATTTATTCACCCCATGATTGACCTTATTATGCTAACCCTAGAAAAATTATTATCGAACAATCTAATTCACAAATATCCTTAAAATTGAGAGTATTAATTTCCCCTTTGATTATAAATCGATCCCTTCCAACCAATAGGAATTCTAATGATATAAATTTTGATTTTCCTTCCCAATTGATTGGAGCAAAGTATGACAACTAAGTGTGTTGGTACTTGTGACTGTTTTTTTTCGAAAATTAAATATGTACAAAGATTAAAATTTGGGAGGTTTTCTCGAGCCTATTGGTAACCAGTCTTGTGTAGGCACCCGTACTCTTTTTATCCTCCATCTTTTATTCTATTTTTTTTTCTTTTTCTATATTTTTCTATTTTTTTGAATTTTTCTCTTTTTCTCTTTTTTTGTATTTTTGTATTTTTCTGAAAAATAAAATAACATATTTTTGTGTCACAAGCACCATGATTACACACAATTTCAAGTATTCATTCATACAAGAAATTATTGCATAGTTTCGCTAGGGGTCTATCTATAATAAATGGGTATTCTAAAACACTATCAAATTTAATAGACTTTGCAAACATAAATTACTCAAATAAAAAATTCTAGGTTTTGCAATTTTTGATCAACTCTCATGGTTAGCAATTAATTGTTCACTTTGAAATCATCAATAATTAAAATTCTGAATTTTTGTATCATGGCCAATTATCTAAACCTTAGCCTAATTAAAAATTTTAAAACAATTCCTATTTGATTAACCTACTCCTAAGGAAAAATAAAAATGCAGGCTAGCTAAAAAGCTCAATCTAATCATTCTGGGATTTTCGGTAAAGCCTCTAACCCTAGTCAGAAATTGAGTAAAACTACTAGCATCTAAGAATTTTAAAATGCGAAAAATTTTAAAGATACATGGTCAAATTACCTCCTACCCCCCGAATAAAATTGAGCATTGTCCCCAATGCTCGAGAGATAAAAATAAAGGAAGTAAGAAAGTAAAAAGACCAGGGAAAGATACAACTCACTGCACCTCAATCCTGAGGTGGTGGAGGTGGTGGATGCTGGATCTCCTCGTAGAATGACGGGTCGAAGAGTCCGTATGGTGGCGGATGATACGGTAAACCGGTGGTGAGGGCATGCTGGTAGTACTGCTGTGATAAGTGGCGGGCCTGTCGTGCCTCCCGCCTGTTGTTGGCAGCATTCCCTCGCAGCTCGTCTATGCTCTGACGAACCTGACCTACAGAGTGACGTGTCGCGTCATACTGCTGGTCAAGTCGGGCATAGGTGGTCCTAGTGTCGATGGAGAACCTCTCCATGTTGGCGTTGACGCTCCGGACGGCTTGTAGAACCCGGTTGTATCCACTCTGAGGGGCATCAGATGGTCCCGCCCCTTGTCGCGCTGCTTCTGCTGCTAGCGCCTCTTGCGGAGCCCTGTTCTCATGTGCCGCCATTTCTTGCATGTAAGCGGCGGCTGCTGCAGTCGCGGCCCTATCCTCTTCCTCAGTCTCGGCCTCTAAGGCCTCAAAGTCGACCTCATCATCGCTTTCTTGAGCGGCCTGTCTTCCTTTGGGTTCCACATGCTTCCATTTTGCTTTGTTTTTGAGAGGTAGCGGTTTGCAAGGCATTTGAACCCTCCTGTTTTCAATGTGGTAGATGTATGGCTCGGGAGGTCTGCCGCTAATCATTCTCATGGCAGTGAGGCAGTTGATGTCTAGAAATTTAATTCCGGTGCCCTCTTTTAGAAAATCCACCTCAAGGGTGAGTTGTTTTGCGAGGATTGTTGCAATGGCACCGATGGAGATGTTTCCTCTGCCTCTTTTGTTCGTTCCGATTGAATGGATGTGGTTGCAGAGAAAGTGGCCGATGTGCGGGGGCTCTTCCGGTGTGATGAGCATACATCTGAGGATGTATAGCTCGGCGAAGGTGACTTTCGCACAGCTTTCACCTCGAGCGAAAAGAGAGTTGCTGAGAGCTGCTTGCATGTAGCGAAGTACTGGATGGACAATATGGCTAGCGACTCTCGGATCACTGCTTCGATCGTTGGTGATCATTTTCCAGAAATCTCTGTCGTCATCATAGGCTTGTACGCCCTCATCCTTGAAGCCAAAGATGTCGCAGAAATCGTGCATTGACATTTGATGACTTAGATTCATCAATTGGAACTTGATCACGTCGTTTTCAGAGGAGAAGGTAGCGATGAATTCTCGGGTGAGGTCGTCATAGACCGGGACTTCTACTAACTTGTTGAGAAAGTCCCAGATGTGAACCTTTTTGGCTAGGGTTTTGAATTGAGCGAGGAGGCCGAGCTCTTGAAGGGTTTCAATATGGATGGCTTTGTGGTTTTTGATTGTGTTGTCATCCAATTTCTCGAAGACCTTGGCATGTGCTCTGGAGGTGAATTTTATGTCGTAGAGGTTGTGTTCCTGCTCCTCCATTGGTTGTGGTTCGTTTTGAGGAGGGGATTCCGGCAACTCTTCTTGCTCAGGGCTTTGTTCGGACGATTGCGGATTTTGAGAAGAAGATTCCCCTTTCTTCTTTTTGCCCAGTCCTGTTAGAGTTTTAAGAAGACCTCGTGTTTTTGGAGCCATTTTCAGGTTTTAGTCCTCTCTGTTACGGGCCGTATTGGGTCAATACGGGGTGGTTACGGACCCGTGTGCTGGTGAAATTTGGCCAAGGACAGGACTTAATACGGACCGTATTGACGAATACGGACCGTAATGAACTGGTACTGGTCTATCAAGAAACCGAGAAAACCTAATTTTTTGTTGTTTTTCGTGATTTTTGGTTCTAAACTAAAATTAAAAACAGAAAATGTACTAAAACTAAATTATAAAGAAAGAGTCTAGACTAATTTTAAGAATTTAAAAGAAAATCGAAAAACAAGAGAAAAATGGGAGAAGAACCGAAATGGCGAGAGTTGGTGCTTCGGTGGATACGGGTCGGAGTCGACTCGAATTGGAAGTTTAGTGGCAGCGCGAGAGGTGGTTGAGGCGATCTCCTGGTGGCCGGCGGTGTATTGCGAGGTTGGCTCGGGTTTTTGCAAGAAGATGGAGAGGGAGGAGAAGAAGGAGGAAGAGAAGTAGAGGAGGAAGAGCAGAGGGGAGAAACGGGATAGAGTGCTCAAAAATAGAAAAATTCTAATTTTGAACGGTTACCCAACTTCGCGCCTCTTCGTTAACAGGATTCAATTTCGCAGATCGGTTTTTATTACGGACCGTATTGGCTGATACGGTCCGTATTAAAACCAGAAGTTTAAATCCTGATAACTTCAACTCTTCTTCGAATACGGTTCGTATTGGCTGATACGTACCGTATTAGCTATTGTCTTCTTTTTCTCTTGGACTTCTGATCTAAATTCACTGTCCCAGTCCGTACTGGCTGATACGGTCAGTAACAGAGAATATTTTCTTGACTTTTCCAATGTTTTAACCGAGCCCTTCCTCTAGCATGTTAACCTGGTCATAGAAAAATGAGTGAATGTGATTCGTCCCCCAGTTAAAGTCCTAAATAAACTAAAAATAAATACTTATGCGAAAATATAAAATGGCCTTGGGTTGCCTCCCAAGAAGCGCTTGTTTTAAGTCATTAGCTTGACTTTGTGTCGCATCAGTTTCTTTCAGGTACCCTCCCGTCAATGCAAGAGTGTTGCTTGTCGGGTGGTTTGCCTTCAGCGTCTTCTGTGGTCTCATCATCACTGTCCTTCTTGAAGAAGTCGGTTTGTGTTTGAGGTCCGGGGTCGAATGCTAGACTCACACCGAGTACTGCCTCAACCTCGTCCAGTCTTTGAGAAATTGCATCGAGTTCTTCGCGTAGGTTTCTGATTAGTGCTATGGCTAAGAGAGAATAATTTCTATGGGTTGCGATATTAGGACTTCTGTTCAAATCATCGGTTTGTGTTGTCACGGAGGTCGGATGGACATGACTGTTGTCTTGCACAACAAACAGTCTTTCCACTTCTTCTTCACGTGCCGCTTCTTCAATGTTTCCAAATTCATCCATTCGCAATTCATCATTGCCATCCTCATCCATCGTTTCCAAATTATAGACAAGACTTATGTCAGGAGGGACTTTAACCTCATTCATGCTGAAAATTATTTTGTTCTCGCCAACATTGAGTGAGATTTTTCCATTTCTAACATCGATCATTGCCCCACATGTGGCTAGGAATGGCCTTCCAAGGATGATAGGAATATGCTCATCTTCTTCCATATCAATTACCATAAAATCTGCTGGTATCCAAAATTTACCGACTTTGATTGGGATATCACGCAACATTCCTTCAGGATATCGAATTGATCGGTCAGCCAGTTGCAGTGAAATCCGTGTTGGTGATAGGTCTCCACATTCCAATCTGTCAAATACTACCTTAGGCATCAGACTCACACTTGCTCCCAGATCACATAAAGCTCTCTTAAAATCGGTTGTGCCAATGGTGCATGGTATTGAGAAACTTCCTGGATCTTTCAACTTTATCGGTAATTTGCTTTGCACGAGCGCACTGCATTCCGGATTGAGTGGAACTGTTGAGAATTCTTGGAGTCTACTTCGATTTGAAAGATCCTCCTTCAGAATTTTAGCATACGAGGGTATGCTTGCAATTGTTTCAGTGAAGGGAATTGTGACATGCAATTGCTTGAGTGTCTCCTTGAATCTCGCGAGTTGCTGTTCTTCCTTGTGTATGACAGGCCTTGGAGGGAATGGCAGAGGTGGCTTGTAGGGTGGTGGTGAAATGTATTCAGGTTCGGTTTGTCGCTCGTCTCCACCTACGGTGTCATTCTTCTCCTGAATAAGGTCTGTCTGTAGTTCGAATACGGGCTGCTCTAGTAGTTGTGGCTCGTACTCTTCTGAATGCAATAGCTCTGCATGCATCTTATCGGAAGTTTGATTAGGTATGGGAGATCCCTGATAAGCTGTACCGCTCCTTAGTGTTATGCTCTTGCAAGTCTCTCTTGGGTTTTCTTCCGGTTGGCCCGGAAATTTGCCTTTTCCACGTGTGAAAGTTGAGAGTTCTCTTGCTATCTTAGAGACATTGTCTTCTAAGTCTTTGTTGCGGTTTGTTAAGGATTCAATCTTTTGTGCGATTTCGGCGTTAGCCTTCTCTTGCTTCTCTAGGAATCTCTCCATTAGTGATGTGATGTCTGGTTGCTGCGGTTGATTGTATTGCCTTGGTTGGTAATTCGGTTGAGGATTGTTGTATCTTGGCTGAAAATTGGATTGTGGTTGGTAGTTCTGTTGAGGTGCAGCAGGCCTTTGGTTGTTTGCGTATGAGAAATTCTGATGGTTTCGGTTGTTTGGATGGTATGTGTTGTAGGCGGGCTGAGGTCGAAAGCTGTCATCAATTGCATTTGCTTGCTCCATGTCTTCCTCAGGTTCCGTCATATTCATACATTCGGTCATCTCATGCGCTCCTCCGCAATAGCCACATGCTGTTGCGGCATTGACTGCTGCTACCGTTCGCTGCTTGGTCTGCTTGTTAAGTGCCATTTGCAAAGCATCAATCTTTGCGCTCAGCATGGAGATATCATCTACTCGGTGCATGCCAGGTGTTGGCGCTGGCTTCTTTCGCTCAGGGATCCAGTAGTGTTGGTTGATTGCAATCTCTTCAATTAGGTTGTAAGCCTCGTCAGGTTCCGTGTTCATGATTGCTCCTCCTGCAGAAGCATCAATAGACAACCTATCCGTAGGGTTTAGACCATTATAAAAAGTTTGGACAATCAGCCATCTTTCTAGACCATGATGTGGACAACACCTTAACATATCCTTATATCTATCCCATGCCTCACACAATGTTTCACCATCCCTTTGTTCAAAATTAGTAATTGCATTTCTAAACCTTGAAGTTTTGGACGGTGGAAAATATTTTGCAATAAACATATTAAACAATTGGTCCCAAGTTTGAATAGAATTGGCCGGTAAAGAAAACAACCATGCTCTTGCTTTATCTTTTAATGAGAATTGAAATAGCCTTAGCCTGATTGCTTCATCGGTAACTCCGTTGATCTTTATTGTCTCGCATATCCCTAGAAAAATTGACAAATGAAGATGTGGATCTTCATGTGGCAATCCTCCAAATTGCTGTTGCGAAACCATATTTATGAGAGCAGGTTTGATCTCAAAATTACGGTTTGTAACAGTTGGCGGGTTTATACTAGAATTAGGATCATTCGCGCGCGGTACGCAATAGTCTCTTAGAAGTTTGGGTCTTGTTGCATCATTATCACCATTGTGTCTTCCGTTGTTAATCGGTTGGGTATCCATGTTGATCGAATCTGGGTCTTCTTCGCCTTCAGAATTACTGGATGAAGAACTATGGTTGGTTCTTATCAGTGATGTGGAAGCGAATTGTTCCCTCCTACTAGCAATCCTCTCGGATCTTCGTACGGATGATTCGGCCAGCGTGCAGTGTTCCTAAAAAGAAAAAAAAATCTGAAATTTAAACTAAAAACCGAAAATTAAAAAGAAAATAAAATGAAAAACGAAATTAAAAATAAAAGAAAAATGAAAATAAAGAAAGTAAAAAGAAATCTAGGCGTTTCTAATTAATTGGATTCAATGGTCAAAGCAAGGGCGTCTTTCGAGGCCTTGCACAATGAACCGTTATTCCCCGGCAACGGCGCCAAAAAGCTTGATCACTCAAAAGAGAGCAATGTTTCTTTTAATATTTATAAACTCGTAAATGCTATCGGTTCGGACTGCAAGCGCACAATCCTTATCGAGTAGTATATGCGAGGTCGATCCACAGGGAATATTGGTTCAGTGTCTTGAGCGATCGAATCACAACCTTTCGAAAGGCTAGACGAAATCTGAAATTTGAGAGATGTTTGTTGATCAATGTAAATTAGGAAACAATTAAAAGTAATTAAAATAAAGATAGAGATGAGAACTCCTAGGGTTTCGGCACACCGTTGCCACTCAATCCGTCTTGACAATATATTCCTGTTGCGTCTGATTTCCTGTTGTTGTTTTATGAAAGATAACTACATAGGTCACTGCGATTTATGTTACGCCAGAATGACAGATCTTTCATCGAGACTCTACTCAGGACAATGCGATTTATCTTACGCAACTATCGGGTCTCTTATCTCCCAAATTACTACACAGATCACTGCGATTTATCTTACGCAAATGATGGAATTTGGTCATGCGTTTTGTTGTTCTGGTTTATGGCTTCCCCGCGAAGGTTTTCTTCACATAAACCTAATAGATCTCAACGAGGCTAACTCATCCAAATAGTTCTTTCGAGTTATTAAAGCACTGTCACTACCCTAACGAACTCAAACTAGATCATTGAAATTAGGTGAAGAGATAGTAAATCACAAAAGCATATTCGATACAACAACAAGAAATCATAATCAACAGAAATATATATATCAAAACATCAAGAGTAACAAGGTTTACTGCCTAGCCCTAAGAAAAGTAACTTAGCCGCGGAACGGCATGGTTACAATCACTCCTCTCTTCTCTCTTTAATTAAATCTAGCCCTAATTACAAAGATATCTGATCCCTCTGTCCAGGGGCCTTTTATAGGAGTGTAGGGACGTCTAGAGTTGATTGGGAGCCAAGGAATTGATCTGGAAACAGCTGTCGGCAGTTATTTCCCAAGAGGCGCCTTCGGTTACGGACCGTATCAAGGTGATACGGTCCGTAATAGGACCTTGGCAGTTATGGTTGTAACTTCCTGCGCTATCTTCTGAGCCTGTGCCATGCCTGGTCAGTATTAACCAATACGGGCCGTAACAGGGCTTTAGTCGATAAGCGTCGCTGATCCGATTGACCTGATTCTAGCTCCATTTGATGTGAAATAGTCCCAAAACCTGTTTTCTGCAATAAAACTTAAAGAAGGGTGACAGTAGCCTTTTTCTCTAAATAAACAAACATAAGTGTGAGAAAATATGTAAAACCTAAGCCAAAACCCTACGTAAATCATCATCATTTTGACTCTGATCAGTCACCGTGATTTATATCACCATCGGTTGGTGAATATGGTATTACCGTCCCCCATCGTGGCGACGACACCCAGGGGGTGAGTTCGGATTTGTCAAAGTCTTTGCAAGGACTTTGACGACCCAGTATTCTAAAGATTTAGATCGTCTGGCCCTCAGCAGTTCCCAGTACCGGTTGGGACGAGGGGTAAGTGACTCTGTATTAAGAATTTGGCTTTTGGTGACTTGTGTATCGGTGGCATTACCCAGGGGGTGAATGCGTTTGAATGGTCGATTGGTTTTAAATGTATCGGAGGCATTACCCAGGGGGTGAATGCGTTTGGATGGTCATTTGGTTTTAAATGGATTTTCCCGAATATGAAATGGAACCAGACTTGTAATTAAACGGTTAAGCCTGTACTACCAGATATTCTGAGTTCGAGTTAAACCAAATATTGTGTGATTGAATTTCGGTTTGGCAAATCCTGAGTTGATTTCATTTGGCTTATTGATGTCGGATTATGTGTGCATGTTTATATATTATTATAAACTGATCAAAGCTATATTTGTGCTTTACTTTTGAATATAATCTGTGATTGCAAGTCCAGGAGCGAAATGTGGCAAATTTATCGCACTGAGAATTTATTTCTCACCCCCTCTTTGGGTTATCTTTTCAGGTTCCGGGTCAGCAGATCCGAGAGAGACAAGAGATCGGTCGGCCTGGTTATTCCGCTGCTTAGACTGTCTGGTATGGTGACATTAGAGATTATGTATATAGTTATGTTTTGGTGGTGTACATATATGATCTCTGTGTCATTTTTGTGATGCGTATCCATCGAGATACGGGTTTGTATGATATTACCTGACCAGTTGGGATTTATGTTATCTGTTTGTTGGTTTGTTTGTTCATGTTTTTAATTCTTATTATATCGTAATTGCCTTGTAGGCATACGGGAAACCGTATGTTTACGGCAGGAGCACCTGTCGCGCCTCGTTGGGCCGCGGGGTGTGACAGGTCTTCCTCGGGTGGTATCAGAGTATGGTTTAGAATCTGAACCAGACTTGTTTGGATACGAGAGTGGTATACGTATTAATTGGGGCCGGTACGACTATACGAATTTCGTATGATAAATAAAGAATATAGAATGTTATAAACTAACTTTGTGTATTCAGAAAATGGAAACACGTCGAGGTAGAGGCAGAGGCAGACCTCGGAGGGATCCTGAACCTAATCCGGAACCAGTTATTGAGCCAGTCGCGGATCAGGCTGGGGCTGGTCCAGCTGGTGCTGGAGGCGCTGGAGGAGCTGGTAGAGACCGGGACTTGGATGACCGGTTGATTGCGGCCTATGAGAGAGGTCGTCAAGCACAGATGCGGGATGTCGCACCAGTGGCTCACGGTGGGGCACCCGAAGAGTTCCGAAGGTTATATGATGTGTTTCTGCGTTTGAATCCGCCGCGTTATGATGGAACCGGCGGGTATGCGGCAGCTGAAGAATGGTTAGCTCAGATAAATGCAAAGCTGAATTTATGTCGTGCTCCGGATGAAAACAAAGTGGAGTTAGTTGAGCAACAGTTGGAGAGTGATGCTAGATTTTGGTGGGACGGGGCTCGACGTAATTTTGAAGGGGAGGAAGCGAGGATTTCTTGGGAATGGTTCGAGCAGCAGTTTAATAGGCGGTTTCTGAGTAATTTGCAGCGTGAAGCACTGCGGAGAAAATTTCTGGAGTTGAGACAAGATGGGCGTCCGGTGGTGGATATAATAGTGAGTTTTTGGCATTGTCGCGCTATGCTACGGATGTAAGGAATGATGTAGAAAGGTACAATAGGCAATACTTGGACGGGTTGGATGGGCATATCTCTATGATCGTGGATACTCCGATGGCGAGGGAATTACAAGCTATGATGGATCACGCTGAACAGGTTGAAATGCATGGTAAGAGGAGAAAGACGCAAGTGACTGAACGAAATGTGAAACAGCGGGAGGATCAGAGTAGGCAAGTGTCGAAGTCGAGGGGAGGATCATCATATACTAGACCCCCTCGGTCGAATATGGCACCGAGACCCCCATTCCGACAGACCTCTATGCCGTGTTTTAAACCGGCAATGTCTTCGCGCCGATCATGCAACCAAGCACATGATGAGGTTGAGTGTAGGCGCAAGGCTAGTGCGTGTTTCGTGTGTGGTAGCGCGGGACATTGGGCGAGGGAATGCCCGAATTCGCTTCTAAGGATGCAAGGCGCTGGTAGCGCGGGAGGGTCAGCTAGCGTTGGGCGTGGCGCGCCAACGGGGCGCATTTCAAACTAGCGGGGCTAACGCTAGCAGGACTAGCAGCATTGGCAGTACCGGCAGAGCGGCGGCGCATGCACTTAACATCGCTGGAACTTCGCGCAACGCTGCAACGGAGCAGGGACGTGGCCAGACTGACGTCATGACAGGTTTACTCTCTATATCTGATCATGATGCGTATTGTTTGATTGATACGGGGTGTAGTCATTCGGTTGTGTCGAGGGTATTCGTGGAAATGTGTAGTTGGCCAATTGAAACGAGTCACCAAGTTGTAAACGTTCAAACCCCATTTGGATCAACTGATCGAGAAATTACTATATGCCGAAACCGAAGTATTAAAGTAGACGGAAGAGAGTTCGAAGCTGATTTGTTGGTTATGGATATTGTGGGGTATGATGTATTGTTGGGAATGGATTGGTTGATGAGGCACGCGGCAACTATTGATTGCCCGCATCGACGGATTCATTTTGCGAATTCAAGAGGTATGTTGTGTGTTTTGAAATGTAGAGAAATTGGGGTACTAACACCGTGTGTTTCTGCTGTAGAGATGAAACATTTATTAGAAACAGGGTGTACAGCTTATCTGGTGGCCGTGGTGTATGCGGCTGCGGCAGTTCCGGAGATCAGCACTATACCGGTGGTTTCAGAATTTGTAGATGTATTTCCGGAAGAGATTGTGGGGTTGCCACCTGAGCGAGAAGTGGAGTTCGGTATCGAATTGGTACCGGGCACAACACCGATTTCAAAAGCACCGTATCGAATGGCACCGGCAGAACTGAAAGAACTTAAGGCGCAGTTGGAAGACATGTTGGAAAGTGGATTTATCAGACCTAGCACATCGCCGTGGGGTGCGCCAGTGCTATTTGTCAAAAAGAAAGATGGAACATTGCGGTTATGCATTGATTACCGCGAGCTGAATAAGGTAACAGTGAAAAATAAGTATCCGTTACCTCGGATTGATGATCTGTTTGATCAGTTGCAGGGATCTTCGGTATATTCAAAGATTGATCTGAGAACAGGGTACCATCAGTTGAGGATTCGACCTAGCGACGTGGACAAGACAGCATTCCGTACAAGGTACGGGCATTATGAATACCTCGTGATGCCATTTGGGCTGACAAACGCACCGGCACCGTTCATGGATATGATGCATCGTGTGTTTCACGATCTATTGGATTCGACAATTGTGGTTTTCATTGATGACATATTGGTGTATTCGCGCTCCCGAGAAGAACATGAGGTACATCTTAGAATTGTTTTGCAAAGATTGCGCGAACATCAGTTATTCGCAAAGTTTTCGAAATGTGAGTTTTGGTTGGATGAAGTTACTTTTCTCGGGCATGTTGTTTCGGGACAAGGGTTAGCGGTGGATCCAGAAAAGATTCGAGCTGTTACTGAATGGAAGAGGCCGGAGACAGTTACTGAAATTCGCAGCTTTCTGGGGTTAGCCGGGTACTACCGGAGATTTGTACTCGGGTTTTCGCGGTTAGCTGCGCCACTTACAAAGTTGTTGCATAAAGGTGTGAAATTTGATTGGGGTACCGCGCAAGATAAAAGTTTTGAGGAATTAAAGAGTCGGCTGGTATCCGCACCGATTCTTGCTATGCCGACTACGGATAAAGAGTATACGGTTTATACCGATGCATCACGATCAGGGTTGGGTTGTGTATTGATGCAAGATGATCATGTAATTGCCTATGCATCTCGGCAATTGCGACCGCACGAGCAAAACTACCCGACTCATGACTTGGAGTTAGCGGCGGTGATATTTGCGTTGAAGATTTGGCGGCATTATCTGTATGGCGTGAGATGCCGCATATTTACCGATCATCAGAGTCTGAAATATATTTTCACGCAAAAAGAATTGAATTTGAGGCAAAGAAGGTGGTTGGAGTTGATGAAAGACTACGATTTGGATATCCAGTATCACGCGGGAAAAACGAACAGTGTAGCAGATGCGTTAAGCAGAAAGAGTCAGGTAAACTTGGCGTCGGTAATTACAAGTGAAGTACATCTTCTTGAGGAAATGCGTAGGTTGGAAATTCATGTTGGCGCATCACGCGAATTAGCGTTGGAAGTTGCATATAAATGTGGTAGAAGTGAGGTGGGGACTAGCGTAACTGCAATTGCGTCGGTTGTGCTAGCAGCGGTTGAGATCCGATCGGAATTACATGAACAGATTCGTGCAGCGCAACAGGATGATCCAAGATGTCAGAAATTTAAATTGCACTACGAGTCAAATGCTGATTCCCCATTTAAAGTTCAAGGAGATGACATTTTGCGGTTTCACGATCACATTTGTGTACCAAATAAATCTGAACTGAAAGATCTGGTTTTATCAGAGGCGCACGACTCGGGTTACGCTATTCATCCGGGGGAAGTAAAAATGTACCAAGATTTGAAGAAGTATTTTTGGTGGCCGAAAATGAAGCGAGACATGCAAAGGTATGTTGAAAAGTGTCAGATATGTCAGCAAGTTAAAGCAGATCGACGGAGAAAAGCAGGATTGTTGAGACCATTGGAAATACCTACGAGAAAATTTGAGTCGATCACAATGGATTTTGTATCTGGTTTTCCGAGAACCGTTGGTAGATATAACACTATTTGGGTGATTGTGGACCGGTTGACGAAGATAGCTCATTTCATTCCGCTTCGAATTGAAACATCGGGGCAAGAGTTAGCGGAGTTATTCCTGAAATATCAATTCAAATACCACGGTTGTTCACGCTATATTATTTCAGACCGAGATCCTCGGTTCACTTCTCATTTTTGGGAGAGCTTTCAAGAGACAATGGGTACTAAGCTGAGATTCAGTACAGCGCATCATCCTCAGACGGACGGTCAATCCGAGCGCACTATCCAAATATTGGAAGATATGTTACGCTCTTGCACGCTAAGTTTACAAGGTTCGTGGGTTGATCATTTGTATTTGGTGGAGTTCGCATATAACAACAGGTATCACTCGAGCATTGGTATGTCACCGCAAGAGGCGCTGACAGGGCAGCAGTGCAGTACTCCGTTGTGGTGGGGACCAGCGGGTACATATCCGCCTACAGGACCACAAATGTTAGAAGAAATTGCTGAGAAAACGAAAATGGTTCTGAGTCGACTCAAATCAGCTCAAGAAAGACAAAGGAAATATGCGGATATTCATCGAAGACCGTTGGAATTCCAAGAAAGTGATCACGTATGGCTTCGAGTTTCGCCTGTCAGAGGCGTACACAGATTTGGTATTTCGGGTAAGCTAAGTCCTCGTTATATTGGGCCGTTTCAGATTTTGCAACGAGTTGGGCCGGTAGCATACGAGCTTGCATTACCACCAGCGTTGGACCGGGTTCATCCGGTGTTTCATGTATCACAGTTACGCAGATATGTACGGGATCCGTCACATTGCATTGACCATTCCGATTTACACGTGCAAGATGATCTGACCTATCAAGAGGAACCAATGCTAATATTGGATCGAAAGGAACAACGGCTACGAAGCAAAGTGATTCGGCTTGTGTTGGTAAAATGGGGACGACATTCCGATAAGGAAGCGACGTGGGAACTCGAGGAGAGCATCCGAGAAAAGTATCCGGAGTTGTTCGACAATTAAGGTACGAAATCAAGTTCAGCGGACTGAACTTCATTTTAAGGGGGGAGAATTGTTACATTCTAATCCTTGAATAAATAAAAATATGAAAAAAGGGCCTAATTGTGAAGATTTTTAAGTTATGCAATATTTAAAACTTGGAGGGCTTATATGCAAAATTTCCAAATATTAAACATGATAACTCTTCTCTCTCACTTGATCATTTCATAATCAAACACCTCTAATTTCGTGAGTAAGACCTAGGTTGGCCGAACCAAAGAGAGAAAGAGAGAAAAAAGTGAAATCGAACGTGAAATCGGGTCAGAATTGTCAGAAATCGGAGATTCGAGCGAATTAGACGATCGTGCTCAACTCTAGTGCTTCAATTTGGTATATATCTTCCTTCCTTGCAATCTTTTGAAAACCCTAAATTGTTTGATTTGTTGTATTTCTTTGAGAATCTGAATTTAAGTTCGATTGATTCGATATAACTCGATATTCGGTTTGATTTGGATTGAATCGATTGGTTTTGTTTGTGAAATTGGAAATGGAATTAGGGTTTGGTAAAAATGGTGGGATTTGGGGAATTTCTAAGTTTTTCAGGTGTTATACACCATTTGGATCTGAATTGATCGAGTTATAATCGTTTGAACATCTCGATTCGTGTTGTTTGGTTGAATAATCCATTTGAGTGAATTTTGGAATTAGGGTTTTGTACCAATTCTATACCAATTGAATATATGGTTTAAATGGTGTCGATTCTCGACAACTTAGATGTGAATTATACCGTTTGAATCGATGATACAAAGTAAGGTTAACCATATCGAAACCCGATCGAAACGAGCTAAACCAAACCTGAAAACATGACCTCTGTGTGAGCTATTGCGGGCCGCAAGAAATCTATTACGGGCCGCAATACATGAGTTAGTTCAAATGCCGATTGATCAACTCTCTGGAACTCTTGGTTACGGGCCGCAACCAGACCATTACGGGCCGCAACAAGTATAACAGAACCACATACTCTCTGGATGAATTGGCTACAGGCCGCAACAGGTTCTTTACGGGCCGCAGAGCATACCATGTTTTGCTGAAAATGTGTATTTTAAGTTGTATAAGTTTAATTGGTTGAACCATGACTTAAACCTATACCATTAGGACCCGAATACGAACATTAAACTGTGTTTTACCTAATTTAACTCGATTTAATCTACGGGATACCAATCGGTTGTTTTAATCGAATCTAAACGTATAAATAGGTGGTAAACCTACGAGGCATCGGATCTCGGGATCGTTCGAGACGCCTGAGCCTTAGACGAGTACGCGATATACTCAGGTGAGGGGTTTCTGGACTTGTTTGATATTTTATATTCAGAAATAAACTGTGTTTCGATTGACATGTTGATTATTGGTTGATTTGCATTATCGGATTGTGTTGCATATGCATTGCGCTAATTAATTGGAACTCGAATTGCATATCTGATTGATCTGCATACTGGTATGGTATTCTTTGTGTATTGATCTGAATGCTCTAATTTGGAATTAAAAGTCACCGTGATTTATATCACCATCGGTTGGTGGATATGGTATTACCGTCCCCCATCGTGGCGACGACACCCAGGGGGTGAGTTCGGATTTGTCAAAGTCTTTGCAAGGACTTTGACGACCCAGTATTCTAAAGCTTTAGATCGTCTGGCCCTCAGCAGTTCCCAGTACCGATTGGGACGAGGGGTAAGTGACTCTGTATTAAGAATTTGGCTTTTGGTGACTTGTGTATCGGTGGCATTACCCAGGGGGTGAATGCGTTTGAATGGTCGATTGGTTTTAAATGTATCGGAGGCATTACCCAGGGGGTGAATGCGTTTGGATGGTCATTTGGTTTTAAATGGATTTTCCCGAATATGAAATGGAACCAGACTTGTAATTAAACGGTTAAGCCTGTACTACCAGATATTCTGAGTTCGAGTTAAACCAAATATTGTGTGATTGAATTTCAGTTTGGCAAATCCTGAGTTGATTTCATTTGGCTTATTGATGTCGGATTATGTGTGCATGTTTATATATTATTATAAACTGATCAAAGCTATATTTGTGCTTTACTTTTGAATATAATCTGTGATTGCAAGTCCAGGAGCGAAATGTGGCAAATTTATCGCACTGAGAATTTATTTCTCACCCCCTCTTTGGGTTATCTTTTCAGGTTCCGGGTCAGCAGATCCGAGAGAGACAAGAGATCGGTCGGCCTGGTTATTCCGCTGCTTAGACTGTCTGGTATGGTGACATTAGAGATTATGTATATAGTTATGTTTTGGTGGTGTACATATATGATCTCTGTGTCATTTTTGTGATGCGTATCCATCGAGATACGGGTTTGTATGATATTACCTGACCAGTTGGGATTTATGTTATCTGTTTGTTGGTTTGTTTGTTCATGTTTTTAATTCTTATTATATCGTAATTGCCTTGTAGGCATACGGGAAACCGTATGTTTACGGCAGGAGCACCTGTCGCGCCTCGTTGGGCCGCGGGGTGTGACAGGTCTTCCTCGGGTGGTATCAGAGTATGGTTTAGAATCTGAACCAGACTTGTTTGGATACGAGAGTGGTATACGTATTAATTGGGGCCGGTACGACTATACGAATTTCGTATGATAAATAAAGAATATAGAATGTTATAAACTAACTTTGTGTATTCAGAAAATGGAAACACGTCGAGGTAGAGGCAGAGGCAGACCTCGGAGGGATCCTGAACCTAATCCGGAACCAGTTATTGAGCCAGTCGCGGATCAGGCTGGGGCTGGTCCAGCTGGTGCTGGAGGCGCTGGAGGAGCTGGTAGAGACCGGGACTTGGATGACCGGTTGATTGCGGCCTATGAGAGAGGTCGTCAAGCACAGATGCGGGATGTCGCACCAGTGGCTCACGGTGGGGCACCCGAAGAGTTCCGAAGGTTATATGATGCGTTTCTGCGTTTGAATCCGCCGCGTTATGATGGAACTGGCGGGTATGCGGCAGCTGAAGAATGGTTAGCTCAGATAAATGCAAAGCTGAATTTATGTCGTGCTCCGGATGAAAACAAAGTGGAGTTAGTTGAGCAACAGTTGGAGAGTGATGCTAGATTTTGGTGGGACGGGGCTCGACGTAATTTTGAAGGGGAGGAAGCGAGGATTTCTTGGGAATGGTTCGAACAGCAGTTTAATAGGCGGTTTCTGAGTAATTTGCAGCGTGAAGCACTGCGGAGAAAATTTCTGGAGTTGAGACAAGATGGGCGTCCGGTGGTGGAATATAATAGTGAGTTTTTGGCATTGTCGCGCTATGCTACGGATGTAAGGAATGATGTAGAAAGGTACAATAGGCAATACTTGGACGGGTTGGATGGGCATATCTCTATGATCGTGGATACTCCGATGGCGAGGGAATTACAAGCTATGATGGATCACGCTGAACAGGTTGAAATGCATGGTAAGAGGAGAAAGACGCAAGTGACTGAACGAAATGTGAAACAGCGGGAGGATCAGAGTAGGCAAGTGTCGAAGTCGAGGGGAGAGAATAACTGGTTTATCTCATTTACTTTATAATATACTGTTGTAATTCTAATTGTTGTGATTGATAAAATATATTCAATTTGAAGGGAGAGATCAAATTCTCTTCTAAATTTGAACAATATTAAGTAGGTTGTGAACAAATTAATATACTGCAATAATTTATAAGAATATATTCAATTTGAAGGGAGAGATTAAATATATACATAGAAGTAACTGTCCAGAAGTTCAATACTTGTTGCATGGGTAGTCCCATGCAACAAATAGTTCTCAAAAATCGTCAAACTTGTTGCATGGGTAACCCATGCAACAAATATTTCTCAAATAATCCTCCAAACTTGTTGCATGGGTTACCCATGCAACTGTTTAGTCTAGATTCTGGAGACTTGTTGCATGGGTAGCCCATGCAACAAATAGTTCTCAAATACTTGTTGCATGGGTTACCCATGCAACTGTTTAGTCTAAATTCGGGAGACTTGTTGCATGGGTATGAGATGAGTTGTTGCATGGACATTCATTAAAATATACTTTCTATTTTTGCTGGCGGGTCACGGGTCATCAAATATTTGTTGCATGGGTAAATAAGAAGCAGTTGCATTGGTAACCATCAGACTTATTGCATGGGTAACTGTTGCATGAGATACCCATGCAACAAGTTTGATTGTGTCAGAAATGCCAATATTTGTTGCATGGACACTACTTACCCATGCAACAAAGATTTTTACCCATGCAACAAACCCAGATTCTAGTAGTGAATGTTGACGATCATATTTTTTTTTAATTGTCATTAGAGATTTGATCTAGAGGAGGGTTGAAATGCACAATGGTTTTGTGCTCCAATATGCTCCACATCTTTTATCTTTGTTTTCAAAGTCCGAATTGTGGAGAATATCACCTTTTCTGTCCATGATCTCTTTAAAACAGTGATTTTGTACCTATCTAAAAAATAGTAAACAAATTTTTAAAAAATATAAAATTTAATCTCCAAGTATATTTTATTATGAAGATCATATTTTATGCATTACCCTGTTGGAATAATTGAGTGCTATTTCAAATCAATGTTCAATTTATGATGACTACAATAGAGCTACGTTAGTAGCTAGATAATTGTGGAGAATGCTTATTAAGAAGGTTACGTACCATGACTATATAAGACTTAGGAAGGAAGCAAACCTACATGCAAAGAGAAACATGCATGAGTACTCATTGCTAGTCAACATATAATAGCAACACAAAAACACAAATTGCAACATATTAAGTGTTCAATTTGCAGGGAAGCAAATTAAAATTAATTTTATAAAGAGGAGAGATTCACTTGCAACATTATATAGTTATAACATCTTATAATATGAATTTTCAAATTCTAAACAGTCGATCCAAACCGTTCAATATGATATCTACATTAATGGTGTTTGGAGATCAAATTTTATATTTTTTTTGAATTTTTTTACTATTTATTAAGTATTTTACAAAACTGTTATTTTTAGATTATTGAATTTTGTACTCATCTTAATAAATAGCAAAAACATTAAAAAAAAATGTAAATTTTGTCATTTATCTAAATAATTTGAGTTCTTTGATCTTTGAAAATTTACCTCAATTTATGTCAAATACTATTAAAATAGAAGACCGGGTACGCTTCATGACTTGCATCAATTTTGTCACTTGCGTCAACTTTACGTCAATTTATATCAAACTAGCAATGAGCCTCGCTTTGCTTCGGCGGCGGCGTTTGACTAGAGGCAAAACTATATACAAAGTTGAGTGAGGCTACGGTACTATGCATAGCACGGATTGGTCTGTGCTACGGCTCAATATTTGAGTTTTGAAAATTCTAACGGTCGATTCAAACCGTTCAACATGATTATAAAATAAATATGTACTTGCAAACAAAATTTTACATTTTTTCGAACTTCTTTACTATTTTTTTAGATAGGTAGAAAATCACTGTTTTTGGATGGTCCAGAATTTTCAGATCAAGTGATTTTCTACCTATCTAAAAAAATAGTAAAAAAATTCAAAAAAATGTAAAATTTGGTTTGCAAGTACATATTCATTTTATAATCATGTTGAACGGTTCGGATCGACCGTTAGGATTTTCAAAACTCAAATATTGAGCCGTAGCACAGACCAAACCGTGCTATGCATAGTACTGTAGCCTCACTCTACAAAGTTTATATAAAAGAACTATATATAGAACAAAAGCTAATACATTACAGAGGCAGAAGAAATACTATGTAGAAGCTTGAAATGATAATACAAAGGCATAACAAAAAACTGTACAACTGGAAATATTAGCGTACATTCAAAAAGATAGTATGAAATTGTTGTCTATGTAAGATAATTAAACATTAAATTCTAAACACTGTTTTTTTTTTTTACATTGTTTTATCAAAATGGTTCCAAGTGTTTTCTCCAAACCTATTAACAGGTGACTCGGTGTGGTCTGTGCTTTGGTCAACAACAAATGAAGCAGCACCATTGTCTGCATAGGCACTAAAAGAAATGTTAGAGGTATAGTTTGGTAAAATAATTTGATCATTAATATTGAAAGAATATCAATAACATACCTGAAGTTGAAGTATCAGAGTATCCAGAGAGCTCACACATAAGAGAGACCACGAAAATAGGAACTGGAACGTGCAGAGGATTCTTGAGCTCAATTACTGTTAACTGCCTCTGAAACCTCATAACAAAGACAAGTAAATAAAATAAATAATAACTTATTACCCAAACTCCTATTGGAATAGGATCCTGTCAGGTTGCAATTTCATTCAATGCCAAGACATGTTAGTGACTGACCATTTATGTACCCTGACTGGCGCAGCACCGATGGTTGTTAGGTTGTGAAATACAGCACAAAAATAAACCAAGAAAGACAAGCAAAAAAGTGGAGTTTAAACTCAGATAGGCTTCAACCAGTATCTAAGGCCTGAATTAACTATTGTGAGGTCAGTAAACATAATGGAAATAACTAAAAGATGTTGAAAATGAAAAGGCTAAGAGTTATATAATATACCTCCTGCCACATAAACACAAAGGTCGTACTTCTTCAAGGAGGATTCAGGCTGTGAATCCAGCCAGTTAGTTCTTGTGGCAGATGCAGTGCGAATCATTTCTTCTCCCAAGTCTCGCCATACACTCTCTTGCATATCAAACTATTAAAGCAAATAATTAAATCCAATTCCAGCCAGTCAATTTTTTTTCGCAATTTAGTTAGCATGTGCAGTGATCATATATGCTTACATCAGTAGCTGATGCACAAGTACAATGGTCATCATGGATAACTTTAAAAGATGACACATTGATTGCAGGTACCTGAGCTTATGTACTTGAAATCTCTTTCCTGCACTCTAATTATAGAGCAAATTGTCAATACGAAAGTTGCTATATCCATTATACCAGTTACTATAATACTATGATTTCATGTTCTGTTTGGTAGCAGTCAGCCAACTGAACCTCAATTAGCTAACTAAGTTAATTAACCCTCGACAGTGAACTAAACCTGAATTTTGTGGCACTATTATGGATGAACTGTGCAAGGAAGGTGGATTTCAACAGGTACTTGATATTCTGGAAGTCATGACATGTGTCTAGATGTAATTATTAATGTAGTGGACTGCAGGTAATAATTTACTATAGAAAGAAATTTTACGAATATCAACTGTGAACCACCTGAGAATTTGTTCAAAAATTTTGGAAATTATCTTGGTATTGAAGTTTGCATTGGATGCAGGAACTTTTTACCTTGTTCGTGTTTTTTTTATGATTGTTCCGAGAAGAGGTGCTTCCTTGGGTCTTTTTTCTCAGTTGTTGCTGGAGGCTTTGATTGTTGCCCAGAGCTGCAAGGATGAGTTAGACTAAGTAGTGTGATTTTTTTGGTGTGAAAGAGAATATTTATATGTTATTTTATGTAGCAGAAGTTTGGTTTCAAAATATGTATAGTAAATGGAAAGACTGACCCAATCTAAATAAACAGTCTTCATTCTAACAGACTCCGGCCTTATAAAATGTCACATATGCCACCAGCTTTCAAGATTTGCTTCCAACATTTCGCTTTAAATTTGAAGAGCAACGACAACTGAACCTGCAAGGCTGAGCACCTTAAATGGAGCTCTATATTCAATAGCTTTAATTGTAACAGGCATGAATCTGTGACCCAGAAGTGAGCAAACGGGCTACCTGACCCATTTGAAAAGAAACCCATTAACCCTTTTAGTATTGAAAAATACTGATCAGAGGGGCTTAAATTGAATTGGAAACAATATTTACAAAGTCACTAAACCTCCACCCAAATTGTTTCATTGGAAAAGGAAAGGAATATACCAGATTTCTGGTGAGGCCTAAGTACCGATAAAACAGGTTGATGTGTACCCAACGATCACTTTGTCAGACTATTTTTATTTTTCAGCTTCTGTTGATTAGTTGCACTAATTTGACAGTGTTAACATAATTATGGTGTCGACGTGACTCAAATAGGTTGAGGCCGCCTAGATGAGTTTCTGACATCTGCCTTGGTTGCTTGGTCGATTCATACCTGTCTAATTTTGGATTTAATGAAAATAATGCCATTCTGATCGATAACCAAATTTAATTTTTATTTTTGTTAAAAAAAATGAGAACTTTACAGTCCTTGGCTTATCATAATGTGAATCAGCAACCAGTTAAGTCACCAACATTTTGATAAGATCTCATTAGACCTAGAATCAACACAACATGCAGTATCAGGCCAAGCTGAGCAGCATTTATTATTTAGCTGGTAGGTTGGATTTGAACAAACTTAGTTATAGTTTTAAAGAAAAAAATGACAAAAACTTTTGTGCTTTTTAAATTGCAGCATTGAGAATAAAATATGGGACTAAGAGTGACCAATATTAAAGCTTAATGGCATGACTCATATATCAAATCTACAATAAAAGAAGAATAGAAATTAAAAAGATTGAAGTACCAGTATCAGTAGCTAAGAAATGGGACCATTATTGTTTGGGGAACACTGCGTGTGTCACATATGCACCATCTTTTGCAGCCCTGTTTGCATCCAATACTTTCTGCAGTAATGAACAAAATAAATCATTTAAATTGTTAAACATGATATGAATATTTCAATCGAAAGGTATAATGCCTAAACATCAATGCAATGGTACTAATTAATGTATTGGGAACTGACCATGGTGAACTTCCCCAAACATAACGCGTTGTAAATATGAAGTGACAATTAGGAACCCAATTTGGAGTTTGCTGAAGGTTGTTGCTGTAAAATAAGGACAAAGTGACAGTCCTTTGCAACTTCATAGTAAATTTCCAATTGGTAATTGCTTCTTTCCTTAAGAAAGTAGGTAATTTATGTAAAGAATAACAAAAGCTTAAAAGTACTATTTCAAAAATTTTCTTTCACACTAATTTTATTACCTGACACTCAGTTAATGTACCTCTGGATTGCACCAAAACATCAACAATAACCACGTCTTCCTTCGTGATTCCCTTCCTTTATCCTTCACTACTACAAAAAAAGAGATTATACACGGACAATAAAGGAAGAGCTACACGGATTTCCTACCGTGTTTAAATCGAGGGTGTACGATTGTTCAATAACTACACACGGACTTTTGGCCGTGTGCAATTTTAAAGATTCTACACGTATAACTTCACAAACAGCCGTGTACAAAGACCAGAATGTGTCGCGCTCCATTTACCGAGCTACACGGATATTACCTAATAAACCGTGTACGATTCTTTTTGTACACGGACTTTTAACTAAAAAACCGTGTAGCTTGACTCTTTCTACACGGACATTTAGTTAAATGTCCGTGTAGCTCTCCTCTTTCTACACGGACATTTAACTAAATGACCGTGTAGCTATCTTTTTTCTACACGGACTTTAGTTAAATGTCCGTGTAGAAAGTACATTTTTTTTTTTTTTTGTATTTTTTGTTTTTCGGCTAGCCTCCAGTTTTGCTAGCTATTTTTGTTACAGAACTATATATTCCAGATTTTCCAGATTTTCCAGATTTCATATAACAAGAAATCCATATTTTCCAGATTAGCAATAAATCCATATTAGCAAGAAATTCATATGCAATAAATTATACAATATTCATATACACCAAATTATACAAAATTATGGAAATCCATATCGAGGATTACAAAATTCCATGGCAAACCACCTTGCCCACATGCACCGCACATTGTCGATCTGATCCCAAGAGTAATGTTCTTGATTTGTCACATTCTACAAAATTATAATTTGATAATAGTTAGTATTTCAGAAAAGGTAGATATCAATTGCTTATTATATAGGAAATTCATATGAAGTACATACCGCTTTTGGAAATTCGAATTGTATTCTTTCGACAAAGTCCAACATGAATATCATCGTGTAATAAGCGCATTCCCAACCCTCCTCCTGTTGCGGGCTCTGAAATTTACATTTAGCGGCATTTGTTAGAATGACAATAATTTTTTTAACAAGATATGAAATTTCAAACTCATAAAGTGTGCTCACCTTCAAGTACTTCCAACTCAACTTGCTTTTCTTGCCCGGGCCCGTGCTATGTGATCCTCCCTCTTTAATATATTTCACAAAAGCCCTTACAAAAGTGAGTGAATGTAATTAGCAATTTTATAATTTGATATGATTGAAAGAAATGCAAACCTATAGAATTATTATTGCTTACTTATTCACAAAAGACAAGATAACTTTGCAATTGACAGGCGCGGTCTTTCCTCCTGGCTTACAAGAATCAATAATTATGCCCGTGCTTAAGTACGGCACAATGAGAATCGTGCACCAATGTTTGCTGTTGGATCGAGGAGAAGAATTATAGTACTTTAGCATATAAAAGTCACACGAGTATTTGCTATGATTGATGGTGTGATTTTATTTTTTTATGTTTAACTTTTAATTCCTTTATACAATTCTTTAATTAAAATATAAACAACACATAAGTTAAGATTAGAACTAACCCCTCGTGGTATGGCATGAGAATGAATTTCTTCTCCTCCGCCTTAGCACTATGCATCGCAGAACACATGTACTCGATAGCCATATCCGGATAATATGTCGCTGCCGTGCCACTAACTTTCTCGGGGTCCAGAAACACGCACAAGTTCTTCCTTTCAACCATCTCATCACAGAGTCGGACTAGCTTCCTGAAAACTCATCATATTGTAATTAGAATATATATTTGAGTTCTATACAATAATGAAAATATTTTAATATCACTAACATGAGAAAAATGGTGATGTGTGAAACATCGAGCCATTTGTCGGATGACGAGTGGTGGAAGAGGTCCTTGAAGTCTCTGAACGACAGCAGGAGCTCCCTGCCTTCGTGTAGAAACATCCCAGGTGGGACAGGGATGACGATAGCCTCCATGCCGTCGGGCGCCGTCATCAAGTAGTCGTGGAGAAGGCGCAAATCATTGGGCAAACGGCTGTATTCTTCTTCGGTGACCATAGGGCGTGAAGGTGATTGTGGCGCGTCAGGCGCGACGTCGCAAGCCACCTCCTGACGTACCGGTGAGAGAGCCGTACCGGTAACATCATCTCCTCGTGTCTGTATCAAGTTATAGATGTATTATTCTAGTATTTCAAAAAAGAATGAGTTGAATGTAACAAAAAAAATGAGTTATTTTATGGATTACCTGATTCAAAATAATCTGACTCTTGTGCCATTGGACAAATGACATCCGTGCGTCATCAAGCACAACCGCGTCGTCGGTAGGGACAGGAAGGGGTACGCGCTGCCATCCATCCACGACTAACTCAAGCTGCACGCATGCATGGTCGGGTCTTAGCGGAGTATTGTGTACACTTTTGGCGAGTGGATGTACAACGCCCTTAGCAACGATAATAGAAACACTGCCATTCCGCAGGACGAGGTCGCATGCTCTAGGGCCCTGCAAATTTATAGAAAAGTTGTTTATTTTAGTGATGCGATATTGTATAACAAGGTTGCAAACATGTTTTAAATACCTTTAGATTATGAAGAAGTATTGATTACCTTGAGATTATCCAAATCGTCGTTCGCGCCCCACGTGCCGGATGCTTGACTACTTCGCCGAATTCCCGGTGAAATGGGAGGTGGTTGCTCGGATGGCTGCGTAGTTGCTGATCTAATTTGTGTCAACATTGCATGCATCTCAGCAAACCTTGCGTCGTACTCTGCGCTCACCTCCGCGCGTATCTGCGCAACTATCTCGTCTTTGTTTACCTTGGCACGAGATTTTCTTCGAGGTTTTTGTCCCTCCACATTGAACACCTCCTTCCAGCCCCTGTAGACCCCTACACCTCTTACTCGACCCGAGTGTTCTGGATTCTCGAGCGCTGCGGACAAGGAATCATTTTGTCGTTCGACACTCCGGGCACCCGAGTTGACCTCCTCCTCCACTTCCAACTGTTCAAGTAGAAGAGTTAGTTAAAGCAAAAGAACAATTGACGTACTTTCAGAGTTATAAATGACTCTTACCATTCTTTGAGCCACGCTTTGCAACTCCGTTGGGAGTACTATCCTCCCGTCATGGGTTACCTCGGCTCTACCCATGACCCAATCTTTGCCCCTAGGATTTTGGATCCTAACCACGGGTGAGTCAGAATCCTTGTTCGCGGCCAGGACTTTCCTCCATTCTGCCGACTTACCCTCGTAACCACCTGACCCTAGATGGTGTGGATACTTGTTAAAGGCAACGGTCCTCCTGCCTTTATCACTCTTTGCCTTCACAGAAACAAGACAATAACGATCAGTTAGTTTTAGAAAGATAAGTACAAATCGAGAAAGAATAAGCATAAATTTGGCACGAGTTAGATACCTGGAACTCTTCAGTAGACTTCAAAACTTGATACGCATCCCAGTCCTCTTGTTTTAGCCATTTGTAGTAGCCGACCGGATTTTTCCCTTTCTCCATGAACTCCGTCTTCAACGTGCTCTTGTATTGCTTCCATCCATTGTTCATAATCTTCAACGTCTTATTCTTTGGAACATCACTCTTGATGTTCCACTGAGCCTGATTGACACAAAAATTTAGTGTATTTAAGTATAGATCATACATAAGTGAAAATTCAAGAGAAGAGTTGTTAGGCACTTTACCTTCACCGTGTTCCACCACTCGTCCTTCACCTCATCCTCGAAATGATCCCATCTCTCAACAAGGATACTCGCATTTTGCCTCACGAAGCTCGTACACCAATTTGAGTATTTCTGCCGTTCTGGTCCCTGCGCACGCCCGTCTTTTGTGAACCAGATTTTGGAATGGGTCTGCTCAGAATGGCTCGTGCACATTGTAGGCCCTCTTCTCTTTCTTTCTGACGAGGCAGTAGCTTGCTGCTCCTCTTCTTCCATCATATCCTCGTACTCATTTTCATTCGACATGGTGCTGCATGAAATTAAAGATCAAATCATTTGACATATATCCTAGATTATTTGAATTAACCTACAATAATTATGGTACAAGCACAATGTATTCAAGCACAAATTAACCTAAAATAACCTAGGTTATATGCTAAAATTATGGTACAAGCACAATGCTAAAATTTTGACATATAACCTAGATTAATCAACCAACTTTTGAATTAACCTAAAATAACCTAGGTTATATGCTAAAATAACCTAAAATTAACAAGTACAAATTAATCTATGTTTATTTTAACTAATTAACCTAAATTAACCTAGTTAAAACTAATATTTATATTAACTAATTAAACTAAAATACCCTAAATTAACCTAAAATACCCTAAAATACCCTATATACAAATACTAACAAATACCAACAATTAACAAGTACCATAATGTATATACTAACAAATACCAACCATGTCTAATGGGTTCAAACCCATTAAGAAAAATAACGAGAGAGAGAGAGAGCTAACCACGGGTGAGAGAGACCACGGGTTAGAGAGAGAGAGACCACGGCGAGGCGGCGAGGCGGTGAGGCGCGCGGTGCTAGGTGAAGATCGAGCTCGTGTTAGGTTTTTGGCAGAGAAGGGTTTTCGGACTTATGAAATTTTTGGCAGAGAAGGGTTTTCGGACTTACGAAATTTTTGGCAGAGAAGGATTTCAAAATAACCAATGTTTTCTCATTATACACGGCTTCTTAGATAATGTCCGTGTGCAAATCACCTTTCTACACGGTTGAACACAAAAAGCCGTGTGCAAATAGTCTTTCTACACGGACATCTAGCTAAAAGGCCGTGTAGCTCTCTCCCCTTTCTACACGGACTATTAGCTAAATGTCCGTGTATAAATCAGTCCGACATGCGGGTCCCAGGTTCAGTAAAATGCTTTGAGCATAAACTAATATTTATTTTATTTTATTATTAAATATTTTAACTAATATTTATTTTAACTAATATTAAATGTTTGATAAAGTTGAACATAATATTTTAAACATAATATTTTCATTAAACATAATCCTTCCTTAAATATTTTAACTAATAATAAATATTTTAACTAATATTAAATATTTTTTAACTAATATTAAATATTTTAACTAATATTTATTTTATTTTATTATTAAATATTTTAACTAATATTTTCAAAAACTAATACTAATATTTGATAATATTATAAGCATTAAACATAATCCTTCATTATAAGCATTAAACTAATATTTGATAATATTTGATAATATTTGATAATACTATTACTACATTATGCTTTTTTCTTTTTTTCCTTTTTTATTTGATATATTACAAGCTAAAGTTGCAATATTAAAAGCTACACGGTCTTAAACAAAATAAATATTACACATTATGTTTTTTTTTTTCCTTTTTCTCCTTTTTTCCACTATTTGAACAGTACCCTCGGCCCATAATCCTTCATTGTGGTCGGACCGCATGTAGTCAGCTTCGTCTACCCCTTCAAGTGTTGCTACCTCAGTTTGCACATCGGTACAAAATGGAGGTACTTCGTCGAACTGGTCGTACTCTTCTTCATCGACGACATTTTCTACCCCGACAATCCTTCTTTTTCCGGATAGGACGACGCTCAACCTGGCATCACTCGGGTCAGTGGCATAAAAGACTTGGGTGGCTTGCTTGGCGAGTATAAACGGATCATCAACATGCCCAACCCTGTTTAAATCAACGAGTGTGAACCCGTCGTTATCAACTTTAACACCTCGGTCTTCGACCCATTGACACCGAAACACGGGAATGCTCAGGCGAGGACTGTAAATGAGCTCCCAAATTTCTTGAATAACGCCATAATATGACTTTGATGCTATTACAGCCCGGCCATCTCCGGATCTACTGAATTCTTGAGAGGTCGCCACCAACGTCACCCCACTGTTTTGCATCGTGCTCTTATCACTCTGGGATTTAGTATAAAATGTATATCCGTTGATCTCGTATCCTTGGAATGTTCTAACAACAATTTGGGGTCCTGCGCCAAGCAGTTTAACAATTTCAGGTACGGGGTGTGACTGCACTCTTTCTTTGACATACTATCAAAGAACGATTATGCTCGTTAGTAAGCCACTTCTGACTCCTCGTGTAGTTTTGTTGTTGAAGGATTGTCATGTGCTCATCTATATAGGGAGCAACATCTGTCATGTGTTGTAGTACAATAAAATGTGCCTTTTGTAGTTCATTTAGATCAGCAACTACGGCTCTCAACCCAATTGTCCCGACTCCTTGGAGCCTTCCCTCGTATCGAGATTTTGGAACGCCAATAGGATCCACACCGGTCAAGTAGTTGGTGCAAAAATCAATCACCTCCTCCGTAGAATATCCTTCTATAATGCTGCCTTCGGGTCGATGTCGGTTCCTTACGTATTTTTTCAAGATGCCCATGTATCTCTCGAATGGATACATATACCGAAGGAACACGGGACCACAAATCTTAATTTCTCTCACAAGATGAACAACAAGGTGAACCATGACATCGAAAAAAGATGGCGGAAAATACATCTCAAGTTGGCAAAGAGTAACGACGACCTCCTTTTGCAAAGAGTCCAATTTTAGAGGGTCTATCACTTTGGAATTTATTGCATTGAAGAAAGAACAAAGCTTCGTAATGGTTTGACGAACGTGCTTTGGTAAAATTCCCTGAATTGCAACCGGAATTATATGTGTCAGTAAAACATGACAGTCGTGAGATTTCAGACCGACCAGTTTCAAGTCCTTCATCGACACCAACTTCTTAATATTCGAAGAATATCCTGATGGGACCTTTATACCATTGAGGCATTCACAGAAGCTTGTTTTCTCTTTCTTTGACATTGTGCACAGTGCGGGGGGTAGGTATGTGCGCTTCCCTTTCTCCTGCGGTGCGAGCTCGGGTCGTATTCCCATCTCTACCATGTCTTTTCTCACTTTAATACCATCTTTCGTCTTCCCCGGAATGTTCAATAATAAACCAATTAAACTGTCACAGACATTTTTTTCAACATGTATGACATCTAGGCAATGCCTCACTTCTAAATATTTCCAGTACGGTAGCTCCCAAAATATGGACCTCTTTTTCCAAATATTCTTCGGTAGTGCTTTGGCGCATTTTCCAAAAACAACATCAATGTTTTTTACCCGTTCGAAGACACTCTCCCCGTCTAATGGATGACGAGCCACTCCAAGCTCAATTTTCCCGTTGAATGCCATCTTCTTCTTACGATATGGGTGATTAATAGGAAGAAACCTACGATGCCCCATGAATACATTCTTTTGACAATTTTTCAACCTCAGCACCTGCGTGTCATCTTCACAGATCGGGCACGCTTTTGCTCCTTTACAAGTGTAACCCGACAAATTCCCGTACGCGGGGAAATCATTTACGGTGCAAAACACCATGGCCCGCAAGTTAAATGTCTCTTTCATATACGCATCCCACACCGGGACGCCATCACGCCACAATTTTTGGAGGTCCTCGATTAATGGTGCGAGATATACATCTATGTCATTTCCGGGTTGTCTGGGTCCTTGGATTAGTAATGACATCATTATATATCTGCGTTTCATGCACAACCAAGGAGGAAGATTGTAGATGCATAAAAGAACTGGCCAAGTACTGTGCCGACTGCTCATACTTCCAAACGGACTCATTCCATCTGAGCTCACCACAATCCTAAGGTTCCGCGGTTCAGAACCAAATTCTTTGAAATGTCTGTCAATGTTTCTCCATTGAGGAGAATCAGCCGGGTGCCTTAGTTTACCGTCATTTTTGCGCTCTTCTTCGTGCCAGCGCAATAATTTTGCATCTTTGGGATTCGCAAACAACCGTTTGAATCTCGGTATTATCGGCAAATTCCACAACACCTTAGCCGGAGGTCGGCCACTTGTGTCCTCGTTACAATCATCAGTGTCCTGGTCCTTACGACGTTTATATCGTGAAACACCGCATTTAGGACAGACATGCATGGCCTCGTACTCGTTACGATACAATACACAGTCATTCGTACATGCATGTATTCTTTCGATCTTCAACCCCATTGGACATATCAACTTCTTTGCCTGATATGTTGTACCGGGTAACTCGTTGTTATCTGGGAGCATTTCTCCTAAAAGCTGTAATAAGGACGTGAAACTCTTATCGCTCCAACCATTGTCTGCTTTTAAGTTTAATAATTTCAACACAGCTGACAGTTTTGTAAATTTGGTACACCCGGGATACAACGGCTTCTTAGATTCATTAGACAAATTTTGAAATTTATCATAATTTTTATCACTAATTTCATCTTCCACATCACATAACATATCCTCCAAATTTTCAGTAAACTCGTGTTCTACATTTTCATCAAAATTCCTCTCCATCTCATCATCGTCATTTTCGGGTTCGACGTTAATATCAGAATATTCGGCACTCTCATAATCCTCGTTCCAATCAAGTTCAAAATTATCAGAAATTCCAACATTCTCATCATTCAATTCACGATTACAATCCTTATTGGCACTACTACTTTCCCCAAATTTCTCACCATGCATGAACCAACATGTATATCTCTTCTTAAATCCCCGACAAATCAAATGAGCTCTAATTTCTTCGATGTCCAAAAATCTTAATAAATTTTTACAATCTTTACAAGGACATAAAATGTCTTCTTCTTTTTTCTTCGCTCTATAACTCTCAGCAAATTTTATAAACTCATCAACGCGAACCAAATATTCTTCACTGTCACGTCGCATTTCATACATCCAGCTTCGATCCATCTGTAAATTAAATTAAAAAAATGATTTGATCAATTAATCATGCATGGTCAACATTCTCCTTCGTGTACAAAATTTTGGGCTTACAAAGGGCCGGTTTACAATCCTAACCCACTCTTTGAATATTATGTCTCATATGTGAACACATATTAGCGAGATTTAATTAGTATTTGAGAAAAATTCGGCAGCATTTCCCCTTAACTCCCCAAGTATGCGTACGAACCACATACTCGTAGGAGCAATAAGGGAAAATACTGTCGAACTTTTCTCAAATACTAATTAAATCCCGCTAATATGTGTTCACATCCTAAATGAGACATAATATTCAAAGAGCAGTCCCAAAACGGGGACTATCCAAAATTAATCCCTATTGGATTAATTTTGAACGGGCATGGACCTAAAAGCATCTAAAGGTCGGTTATTGGACCACAATACACTAATTAATTACATCTAAAATTAAGAATTCAAGAATGCATGAAATGACCTAATTAAATAAGCCTAAATAACAGAAAATTAGAGAAATAAAATGATTTAAATACATATTACTAACCTTAGAAAGATGGAGAGGAGAAAGTACAAACTTAATTCAAAGATCTCAGATCTCAGTGCTGGCCAGCTCGATCAATTCGCAGAAATAAAAAGCTCAGTTCGATGTATGAACTAAAAACTTGATCAAAACGGCGCTCTGGAAGGGAAGATAATAAAACCCTACACTATTATACACGGCTATTTAGTTATATATCCGTGTAGCTCTCCACCTATTTCTACACGGCTTTTTAGTTATAAATCCGTGTACAATTATAAGATTTATACACGGCTATATATCAAAAAACCGTGTGTAATGTTCCTACACGGCTTTGTATTAAAAGTCCGTGTAGCTCTCTCAATTATTTGCACACACACTTATTTACACACGGATTTGTGGTTTCTAATAAACCGTGTAGCTCTCTCTAATAATTCGACACTGATTGTTAACTAATTATCCGTGTACAAATCGTTCAGATCTTTTAACCTCATATTTGGTACACTGTTTTTTAATATAATTGCCAAATCCGTGTACAATGTGCAGTGTACAAAACCAGTTTTTGTAGTAGTGCTTACTATCCTCTGATCCCTTTGTCTGACTTTTTGCACACACCACCTGAAATATTTTATTTCACAATGTTAACAAATATGAGCCTACTAATGGAAGCAAAGCCATTTAATCCCCAAAATTTAGAAATCATAAATTGACAGCTTTTACTCATCTAATTATGCTTGAAAAAAATTGGAAGGGAAAAGAATGCATTAACAAATTTTCACATCCGCTTGATTTAATCATTGAGATAGGTATCCGATTGTTGAAAGAGGAAAGTTAATATAAATTGCCAAAAAATCAACAAATAGGTTGTGAAGAGGTGATAAAAATGATCATAATTAAATAGGCATCATTCAAATTTGGGAGAAGATTCAGTACCTTATTGCGTAACGTTCGCCAATTTGGGAGAAGATTCAGTACCTCATTGCGATAACGTTCACCAATTTGGGAGAATTTATCACAATTGAAGCTAATTTGGACCTCAGTTCAGCATTCAATTCCCTTTAATAAACCAAGTTAATGAATGGAAACTTATAAAAAGTGAAAGTGCATGGAACTCAAAGCAGGACCACAGCGATGCTTTGTCCAGTCTTTCGCTTGATTATGTGCAGATACATCTTCGAAAGTGAACCTTCGCATAGAAAAAACAAAGAGTGAGGCTATGGTGCTATGCATAGCACGGATGGGGTCCGTGCTACGGCCAAAAATATGACTTTCTAAAATCCTAATGGTCGATCCAACCGTTCAATGTGATAACCATATGAATATGTACTTGCAAACTAAATTTTATATTTTTTCGAATTTTTTTACTATTTTTTTAGATAGGTAGAATTTTGATGGTCTAGAATTTTCAGAAAACACTGATTTTTCTACCTATCTAAAAAAATAGTAAAAAAATTCGAAAAAATATAAAATTTAGTTTGCAAGTACATATTCATATGATTATCACATTGAACGGTTGGATCGACCATTAGGATTTTAGAAAGTCATATTTTTGGCCGTAGCACGGACCCCATCCGTGCTATGCATAGCACCATAGCCTCACTCAAAAACAAATTCAAGTACCAAAAGATGCCACATGAGATAGAAAAAAAACAAATTCATGATGACATCCTGATTTCCAAAGGGAATGAGCTTAATGTTGAGATCTACAGCGTATATCTGTTTAACCGGCTGTTCATTAATCCATTGCTTTGTTTGGTTTACTAACTACTCTAATTCCATGCACGAAATGTCATAACATTTACAGAATCATAAACCCTAGAATCAGATTAGCTATTATAATCAGTTACAAAGTCACAAACCCTAATAATACCTTACCGTCTAGATTGGTCAATTCAAAGAACTCTTTCCAAATTGAAGAATTGTAAAACTGTGACCAGAGACGAAGCATGGGGTGGCCAACCCCCTATTGAAGGCTGAGCCTTAATTTGATTTATTAAAGGGAATTGTCAAGTTCTCTTGAAACATAGATATTGCAGATATTAGAAAAAAAATAGTCGATAACAGTGCATGATTGTACAATTCAATTTTGTAGATTGAAAACAAAGCAACCCCAAATGTTTGGGACCAAAATCAGTTAGCATGGACCAAAAATACACCTCTTCTCAGGTAAATTCCATAAAAACCTGATATAGAGATTTAATTTATCCATATTAGAAAAATAAGTAAAGAAATACATGAAACATTAATCAATTTAGTAAAATGCAGTAAAAAGGGGCATTACATCACTAACAAAAACGAAAGCAAGAAAGATGCAAATTTCTCAATTTCAAGTGAGAAATGTCACGGACTGCGTCCTTCCATTTTTACTCTAATGATTTACACACCAATCAGACTGATAAACCAAGAATCAGTAAGAGAGAGAAACAGAACCTTGACAACTTGAACGGAGAGAGACAGAGATATGTTAAGAGCTTCACCGCTGCTTTTGCTTAGAGAGCGAGCGGAAGAAAATAGCACAGGCTGTAGAGAGAGAAAGATAGGTTAGGGTTTTCCTTTTGCAACGAACCGAAGAAGAAAAAAAGAGGTGCACAGAAGAGAAAATCAAAGAATCAGAAAAAGAGAAACAAACCCTGACAACTTCAGCGGAGAGAGACGAAAACGTTAAGAGCTTGACGGGCTACTTTAGGGGATCAGGTAGAGAGGGATGCGGAGACCATGAGAGAGCGTGAGAGAGTTTGTCAGCGTAGAAGATGCGTGGGATGAAAAAAAATGAGGAAACGAATGAAAACCTCTTGAATTTTAAGCGGCGAAATGCGGAGACGACGACAAAAACATATACGTGTCGCTGGAAGGAGATGGACGCTGAGAAACGTTGGATTCAGATCCAACGGTTAATAATAGAAGGGTTACTGTAGGTGAACAGTAACTCAACATCCAAAATTATAACTATAAAATAGATAAGTTAAGTGTCAAATGACAACAATACTCTTGTTTTTTAAGTACAAGACCGGGTACACTTCACTTACACTCTTCAAATTAAGTTCCAATATATCCAGCCACTAGTAGAATGGAGTTGGCTACGGGGCTATGCATAGTATAGAGGCTCTCATAGCTACGGCTCAATATTTGAGTTTTCAAAATTTTAACAGTCGATCCGAACCGTTCAACATGATCTCCATATGAATATGTACTTGCAAATCAAATTTTACATTTTTTAGAATGGTACATAATTTTCAGATCAAATGATTTCTATCTATCTAAAAGAGTAGTAAAAAAATTCTAAAAAATGTAAAATTTGATTTGCAAGTACATATTCATATGGAGATCATATTGAACGATCAACCGTTAGAATTTTAAAAACTCAAATATTGAGACATAACACGGAGACACTCTATGCTATGCATAGCATATTAGCAATTTCCCTATTAGAATTTAATCAATCTTTAAGTTTTTCCGGTACATTGGTAGAACACTTAATTTGTGAATACTATTAGCGCGTGATTTCTTGATTCATTACTCCTATCAATTTGTTGAGGCAGTTCTATAATGATCTTAATTACAATATAAACAATTGGTTTAGGTTGTACATTTTCTTTTCCCTTTCCCCAACCGGCACAATATACACTTCAACTTTGCTCCACAAATTATTATTAAACATGTCATTGGACTTAAATTTTTAAGTCCAGCCCAATATTAACAGGCTATTTTGTTCAAGCGAAGCCCGGTCGGCCCGTCTCAATCTGGGCTTTTTTGTTCAAGTCCAGCCCAATCTTGGCTGTTTTGTAAAGTAACAAGTTACTATGCATAATGGAACGATAGGAATGTGTAGCAAAATATAAGCTCTACAAGTCTTTTTAGAAGAGAAATGACAATTCAAGCGCTCTGAAATCTGAATGAATGGTAATCTCTTTCATGGCATAAATAGAAGGGAGAGAATCAGGTTACGTGGCTAAATTTAAGTTGACCATATATGTTTTAAGTTTAGCTCCTTAATATTTGTTTGTTGCTTCTTAAATTAATAACAGAGAATTTGCTTTTACAGGCATAGAATTTGCTTTTGTAGTGAATTTATCAACAAATTCTTTGAAATGATCTTTTCTTCTCTTTTCATAAATTATAGTATATTTATAAGAGGAGAGATCCACTACAACATTTGAAAGTTGCAATATCTTACAACAATTTAATTTTGCGATTTTTAACGTCCAAACAGTTGATCCAAACCCTTCAACATGTAATATGTATTAAAATGTGCTTGCAGATCAAATTTAATATTTTTTAAAAATTTTTTACTATTTATTAAGTATTTTACAAAACTGCTTTCACTATTATATTAAAAATAAAATAAAATATCAAATGAATGACACTTTGAAAACTTTCAGAGCAAAATTTAAAATTTGTACTTCTGAAAATTTGATTTTGTAATTGGTTCATGTTCCAATGGGAGATATGAGAAAGGTATGACTAGAAAAGTCAAATTTAATAATATGAAAAAGTATGAATATTGAGCTTGAAGATTTCAAAATATCATATTAAATATAATATTGACTCAGTTCTAGAAATATAATTATGATCAGTTTCATATTTCGATGAAGTATGAGGCAGTGAGATAAATAGATAAAGTGTGAGAGTAAAGAACATTATATTTTTCATAGGTTAGGATGTCTAATACTATTTCATTATTTCATGATTTTAGTAATTTTGAGAAAACATATTTTGTCAGTTAAGTAAGTATTTTCGGTTTTGATATCAAAATATGGACATTTTGGGTTTATAAATTTTCTTGAATTTATTGGAGTTTATTCGTGATTTTTAGAAATTTATTTGGATTTATAAATTTATTTGAATTTATTCGGAGTTCTCCAAAGCTGTAAGGATATATTGGGAAAGAACATTTTTTTCAATGATGTTTTTTGACAAATACAAAGAATATTTTTTTCAATGCAAAATAATTTTACTTCATCCCACTTTCAGAATTAACGTTTAATTACTTGAAATAAACTGTGTTGCAATGTCGTCAATATAGTGTTTTATATGTGTTTGAAATGTTGTCCTTGACAACAATTTTATTTGCTTTTGAAATTAAGGTCGTTTATGCTAGGATGAAAAATATCCCCTATTTGATTTGATGGACACGTTCAAATATTTTAATGTTAAAGATGAAAAGAAAAAATCGGATTGTGGGATACGTTTGCAAATAGGAAAGAGAATTTTACTATTTTTTTAATTAGAAATAAAAAAAATTGTCGTCGTAATTTGTATACTTCGTAATTTAGTACAGTTCTCCCAGCATGATTTTATTTGCCCCGTGTGGGAAAACTCAAACATACAATCTTTAACTATGTTATTAATTTAACTCAGAGAAAAAGAAAATAAAAACATCAGTAATTAAATTAAAAATGCAAATCACACATGCATACAACAAATTTAATTTAAGAGAAAACAATGCCAAATATGAAATTGGAATCTTGGAGGAGTAAAATATGCATTGACCGGAGTGCATGGCTCTACACATATTGAAATTTAAGTGAAGGCACATGTTGGCATAAGTTGCGGACCTCATCTTTCTTACCCTCATGGCCATTCTCCACCCATTCCAATTCTCGAAGGTTGGTTAGGTGTCGTAGCCCCTGAGGAACACACAATTCTCTACATCCAATAATAGTGAGTTGTTTAAGAATGGGCATGCCCCCCTCCTCTATCTCCAAATCCTCTAGCACGGTAATTTGTAAAATCCGCAATTGTTCTAATTGGTTGAAGCCTTTAGCTGAACATCTCATTTTTGGATTAGTTTTGACTCCACGTAGCATGAGACTCTTGAGGCAGTGAAGATTCTCCAGTACCGGCATTACATCTTGTTGGAATTGGCAATAACTAATGCAAAGACGAGTGATGTGAGGAGGTAGCATGATAACATCAATGGCCCTTTCATTAGGAGTCTCCTGACAGTTCTTAGACGTCCATAATAGTAGATATTATAGATTCTGATAAAATGGGTATTCCCTCATATCAAATATGTCTCCTGGAAAAGAACCGCTTAGGTTGAGAGAGATCAGGTTCTTCAATGTGCCAAGGAAAGCGGCAACTACCATCCATGAACATGATTTGTGCTCTAAATCTAATGTACGTAAATTGGGTAGATGAGGAAACCCAGTTTTCCATGATTCATTGGTAGTAACCTTTGTAAGCGTTTGCAAAGTTGGTAGTTCTGTTGATGGTGACAGTTCTATATCACAGAATCCAGTGTTGACATGCCTCAGAGTCTTGATGTGCCACACATTATCAGGAAAAATATATACGAATCTCTCATCACGTACTCTTAGATTGATATTAAGAGTCTGCATACACTTCATAGTGCCTATCACTTTCTCCAAGTATCTTTCCCCATACTTGTCATCTCGTCCAGTACACTTGTCACTAAAAGTTCCACTCAGTTTCAGATATCTTAACTGAGTTAATCCCTCAAACATTCCCACATTTATACTATCCATACCCATAAAGCTGCATTCAGTGCCTACCACTTTGAGCAACTTTTGCTTAGAACAATTCGGGATGACTTTATCATTAAAGCACAATAGAGTGCGGAGGTTTTGGCTCATCACGAGTTTATCACAATCTGGATGGTGAACTGCCACACGACGCGCCCTACTCAAGCTTTGTTGATCTTAGCACAAATTTACGTACATTAAATTTGATATTAAATTTGTTGATCTTAGCACAAATATTAATTACAAAAAATCGATGATGCACCGATGCATGCAACCGATGTAACACACGCATCCAACTAAATGCATTTGTTTGATCTTAGCCAAACCGAGTACAAACTTCAATCCGAGTTTCATACAACTTTTTCTTCTAGCCAACTATGCTATGCCCACCCTAAAAAAAAAAAAATTAAGTACCGGTCAGAAAATGACTGATACTGTATTAAAAAAAAAAATTTGATACCGGCCAGAAAATGACCGGTACGAGTATATTTATAACTTGTGCGGATCTAGGTATATTAATTAATTTCTATTAAACTTTGGATATTAATAAAAATATCGGCCTTTTGGCTGATAGAACCCGTTAAATTGTTTAAACTGCCAAAAACTATCATATCGGTTCCTAGAGTTTCGATCCAATAATTCCTTTTGTGTAAACTGAAAGGCTATAGATTTAATTTACATGTCTTTACAACAAGTGTACAAGTGATTATTTCACTCAATCTTACTTACAAAATATATTTTTATTGTCAGTCAACCATATAGTTGACTTTTTCATTTATTTTGACAGACTGAAATTTGATATAGCTATTCCTTCTTATCTGTTCATTTAAAAATTCTGATAAAATCAAAATAAGTGCATCTAAATGACTTTTATATGATGCAGAAGCTTCAGGGAAAGATTCAAACTGGTCTAAGAGTTATGATTTTTTTTAAAGAAATTGACAAATATGCCCCTGGATGGAACTTTGAGATTTTCTTTCGGTTTCTCTGAACATATTGAATTCATATTCTCTGCATTAACTCAAAAAAGAATCTTTTGAGTTAATGCATCTGTACCATCCGATTAGTTTTAAGATCCATGCCAACCAGATTTACACTAATATCAAAGGGCTTCTGCTTTATAGGCGGATGCCAGATTGGTTCCGTTTAAAATCAGACGGCTGAGATGTATCAACTCAAAATATGCTCTTTTGATAATGCAGACGATGTGGACTCTAACAGATTATGGCTTTTACAATACAGTGTACTTATTGAGGTCATGAATAAATACAAGAAAGAAATAAACAAAGCCTAATAATTGAAATTTACAGGTCAGAATTGAAGAACAAATTCGGAGAAACAAAGTACCAGAGATCATAAACAGAAAACAAAGCGTGGGACTTAGTTTATGAACAAGTATGGGACTTTTAATCTTTTTAATTCATTTTTATTAATTCTTACCATGTAAATTTTAAATGAAATGCTTCAAGTTTCAAAAGGAAATCCTTCAAATTTGTAAAGAAATATAATTTATGTGAAGATAGACTCAAACGAGACTGAAATTTTTATTCATAGAAAATAAAAAATAAAAAATGGGAAATGACAAGGTAAAATTTTAAAAATAAAAAGACAGGGTCACAGTTTGGATTCCCGCAGGGACTCCAAATTATACTACAACCTCTGCTTAACAAAAAAAAAAAATATATATATATATATAGGACTCCAAATGAGAACAAAAACTGAAATTTTTTTTTTCCTAAATGTGGGATGCCAAATTAGACAAAAAAATAAATTAATAGTGGCACTCCAAATTAGACAAAAAAATTGAAAAAATATAAAAAAAACATAACAAAATGAGCTCGATCACTAGGTTGTTAAATAATTAATGTGGCCGAGCCAATAAATTGATGATAATTTGGCACATGATAACTGTTAAATATTAACACGTAATGACTATAAATTGATGATAATTAGGCACCTAATATATGTTGGCTGTTAAATATTGTTGCTTCACAATTATATTGAATAAGACAATTTGTCACCTAATGACTTCAATTTAATATAGACAAATACGAATTCTCTCAAACTCTTTATTCATTAGTTTTTGCTATTATTAATTTTTACCATTCAGATATCCTTCGAAATTTATTGTAACGACTAGAGTCACCAAAAAATCATAAAATAATATGTTTTTTTTAAAAACTCTTATTTTAATTTTCTCGTTTCAATTCAGTATTTCTCCATTTCTTCTATCTATTATAATATTCTTTAAAAAAAATCATATCAACGAATATAAGAAAATGTACTTAGCCAAATATATTCTTGGTTGTACGCAAAGTTTGTGCTAATATATATTTGTAGCAAAGAAAAACACAAAAAAATTTAAAAAATTATATGATGGTATCAGGTCATAGCTAGTGATCGAGCTTTTTTTGTTATTTTTTTATCCGATTTTTTCTCTAATTTGGAGTCCCACTTTTAGAATTTTATTTTTTTCCGATTATTTTGTCTAATTTGGTGTCCCACAATTAGAATATTTTTTTCTAGTTGTTGTTCTCATTTGGAGTCCCACATATAAATATTATTTTTTTGTTTAGCGGAGGTTGTGGTATGATTTGGCATCCCTCCGGAACTCCAAACCGTGATCCTGCCTTCGTATTTTTAAAATTTCACCTTGTCATTTCACATTTTTAATTATTTAATTTTTGTATTTCCTATCAATAAAAATTTCGGCAAACGAGACCTTCACAGAAGGCCATGATTAAGATTTAAAAGAAAATCATCTAGCCCTAGTAAATAAACGCCCCTTTACCACCACTTAAATACAATTAAATTAGCATTGCTACAGTGAATCCTCAATCTTAGAGCATCAGATCAGAGTTGGAAAAAATAAATAATGATATTTACCAGGATTGAATGCCAAGAGGGAACAATCTTAGCCTATGTATCAGATCACAGTGGATCAGCGATTTTCAAAGTGGCTTAATAAATAGTAAAAAAATTCCAAAAAATGTGAAATTTAGTCTGCAAGCACATTTCAATATTTAGAACATGTTGAACGGTTTGGATCGATTGTTTGGATTTTCAAAAATGAAAATATGACCCGAAGTAAACCCCCATTTACTTTGCAAAGCACAATAGCCCATCTCTCTCTCTCTCTCTCTATATACAGATTAGAGAGAGAGTGGCTAATATCAAAACGTTTGCACCAAGGTCCTCGTGCAACCAAGTCGTTTTTGGATTTTCAAAGTCCAAACGGTCGATCTTAACCGTTATCTATATTAAAATCTACTTGGAGACCAAATTTTACATTTTTGAAACTTTTTTTATTATTTATTAAGCCACTTTGAAAATTGCTGATCACATGGTCCAAAATTTGGTTGCACTGTTTTTACTGTTCACCCGGATCAACAATTTTCAAAGTGGCTTAATAAATAGTAAAAAAATTCCAAAAAATGTAAAATTTGGTCTCCAAGCAGATTTTTATATAGACTGAACATCTAAAGAATTGGATCGACTGTTTGGACTTTAAAAATACTTGGTTACACGAGGACCTTGGTGCAAACGTTTTGATATTAGCCTCTCTCTGTATATATATTACATTGAAATCATTTATTCAGTATTTTTAATCAATTGGATCCCACCTTAAGTCATATCATGAATATTGACTTGTGTCGTCTAAATATCTCCATTTTAATAATGTGCATATATATATATATATATATATATATTGATCAGAGTCAAAATGATGATGATTTACGTAGGGTTTTGGCTTAGGTTTTACATATTTACTCACACTTATGTTTAATATTTTAGAGAAAAAGGCTACTGTCACCATTCTTTATGTTTTATTGTAGAAAACATGTTTTGGGACAATTTCACATCAAAAGGAGCTAGAATCAGGTCAATCGGATCAGCGATGCCTTCAACTAAGTCTTGGTTACGGCCCGTATTGCCTAATACGGACCAGGCATAGCACAGACTCAGAAGATGGCGCATGAAGTTACAACCATAACTGCCAAGGTCTCATTACGGACCGTATCAGGTGATACGGTCCATAACCGAAGGCGCCTCTTGGGAAATAACTGCCGACAGCTGTTTCCAGATTGATTTCTAGCCCCTACTCAACCCCTACACGTCCCTACACTCCTATATAAGGCCCCTGGACAGAAGGAATAGATATCTTTGTAATTAGGGTTAGATTTGATTAAAGAGAGAAGAGAGGAGTGATTGTAACCATGCCGTTCCGCGGCTAAGTTTCTTTTCTTAGGGCTAGGCAGTAAACCTTGTTACTCTTGATGTTTTGATATATATATTTCTGTTGACTATGATTTCTTGTTGTTGTATCGAATATGCTTTTGTGATTTACTATCTCTTCATCTAATTTCAATGATCTAGTTTGAGTTCATTAAAATAGTGACAGTGTTTTAATGACTCGAGAAAACTATTTGGATGAGTTAGCCTCGTTGAGATCTATTAGGTTTATGTGAAGAAAACCTTCGCGGGGAAACCATAAACCAGAACAACAAAACGCATGACCAAATTCCATCATTTGCGTAAGGTAAATCGCAGTGATCTGTGTAGTAATTTGGGAGATAAGAGACCCGATAGTTGCGTAAGGTAAATCGCATTGTCCTGAGTAGAGTCTCGATGAAAGATCTGTCATTCTGGCGTAACATAAATCGCAGTGACCTTTGTAGTTATCTTTCATAAAACAACAACAGGAAATCAGATGCAACAGGAATATATTGTCAAGACGGATTGGGTGACAATGGTGTGCCGAAACCCTAGGAATTCTCATCTCTATCTTTATTTTAATTACTTTTAATTGTTTCCTAATTTACATTGATCAACAAACATCTCTCAAATTTCAGATTTCGTCTAGCCTTTCGAAAGGTTGTGATTCGATCGCTCGAAACACTGAACCAATATTCCCTGTGGATCGACCTCGCATATACTACTCGATAAGGATTGTGCGCTTGCAGTCCGAACCGATAGCATTTACGAGTTTATAAATATTAAAAGAAACATTGCTCTCTTTTGAGTGATCAAGCTTTTTGGCGCCGTTGCCGGGGAATAACGGTTCATTGTGCAAGGCCTCGAAAGACGCCCTTGCTTTGACCATTGAATCCAATTAATTAGAAACGCCTAGATTTCTTTATATTTTCTTTATTTTCATTTTTCTTTTATTTTTAATTTCGTTTTTCTTTTTCTTTTATTTTTATTTTCGGTTTTTAGTTTAAATTTCAGATTTTCTTTTCTTTGTTAGGATACTGCACGCTGGCCGAATCATCCGTACGAAGATCCGAGAGGATTGCTAGTAGGAGGGGACAATTCGCTTCCACATCACCGATAAGAACCAACCATAGTTCTTCATCCAGTAATTCTGAAGGCGAAGAAGACCCATATTCGATCAACATGGATACCCCACCGATTAACAATGGAGTTCATGATGCAGCAAGACCCAAACTTCTAAGGGACTATTGCGTACCGCGCGCGAATGATCCTAATTCTAGTATAAACCCGCCAACTGTTACAAACTGTAATTTTGAGATCAAACCTGCTCTCATAAATATGGTTTCGCAACAGCAATTTGGAGGATTGCCACATGAAGATCCACATCTTCATTTGTCAATTTTCCTAGGGATATGCGAGACGATAAAGATCAACGGAGTTACCGATGAAGCAATCAGACTAAGGCTATTTCAATTTTCATTAAAAGATAAAGCAAGAGCATGGTTGTTTTCCTTACCGGCCAATTCCATTCAAACTTGGGACCAATTGTTTAATGTGTTTATTGCAAAATATTTCCCACCATCCAAAACTTCAAGGTTTAGAAATGCAATTACTAATTTTGAACAAAGGGATGGTGAAACATTGTGTGATGCATGGGATAGATATAAGGATATGTTAAGGTGTTGTCCACATCATGGTTTAGAAAGATGGATGATTGTCCAAACTTTTTATAATGGTCTAAACCCTACCGATAGGTTGTCTATTGATGCTTCTGCAGGAGGAGCAATCATGAACAAGGAACCTGACGAGACTTACAACCTAATTGAAGAGATTGCAATCAACCAACACTACTGGATCCCTGAGCGAAAGAAGCCAGCGCCAACACCTGGCATGCACCGAGTAGATGATATCTCCATGCTGAGCGCAAAGATTGATGCTTTGCAAATGGCACTTAACAAGCAGACCAAGCAGCGAACGGTAGCAGCAGTCAATGCCGCAACAGCATGTGGCTATTGCGGAGGAGCGCATGAGATGACCGAGTGTATGAATGTGACGGAACCTGAGGAAGACATGGAGCAAGCAAATGTAATCGATAACAGCTTTCGACCTCAGCCCGCCTACAACACATACCATCCGAACAACCGAAACCATCCAAATTTCTCATACGCAAACAACCAAAGGCCTGCTGCACCTCAACTGAACTACCAACCACAATCCAATTTTCAGCCAAGATACAACAATCCTCAACAGAATTACCAACCAAGGCAATACAATCAACCGCAGCAACCAGACATCACATCATTAATGGAGAGATTCCTAGAGAAGGAAGAGAAGGCTAACGCCGAAATCGCACAAAAGATTGAATCCTTAACAAACCGCAACAAAAACTTAGAAGACAATGTCTCTAAGATGGCAAGAGAACTCTCAAGTATCACACGTGGAAAAGGCAAATTTCCGGGCCAACCGGAAGAAAACCCAAGAGAGACTTGCAAGAGCATAACATTAAGGAGCGGTACAGCTTATCAGGGACCTCCCATGCCCGATCAAACTTCCGATGAGATGCATGCAGAGCTATTGCATTCAGAAGAGTACGAGCCGTAACCACCGGAGCAGCCCGTATTCGAACTACAGACAGACCTTACTCAGAAGCAGAATGACACCGTAGGTGGAGACGAGCGACAAACCGAACCTGAATACATTTCACCACCACCCAACAAGCCACCTCTGTCATTCCCTCCAAGGCCTGTCAAGCACAAGGTAGAACAGCAACTCGCGAGATTCAAGGAGACACTCAAGCAATTACATGTCACAATCCCCTTCACTGAAGCAATTGCTAAATTTCTGAAGGAGGTTCTTTCAAATCGAAGTAGACTCCAAGAACTCTCAACAGTTCCACTCAATCTGGAATGCAGTGCGCTCGTGCAAAGCAAATTACCGATGAAGTTGAAAGATCCGGGAAGTTTCTCAATACCATGCACCATTGGCACAACCAATTTTAAGAGAGCTTTATGTGATCTGGGAGCAAGTGTGAGTCTGATGCCCAAGGTAGTATTTGACAGATTGGAATGTGGAGATCTATCACCAACACGGATCTCATTGCAACTAGCTGACCGATCAATTCGATATCCAGAGGGGATGTTGCGTGATATCCCAATCAAAGTCGGTAAATTTTGGATACCAGCAGATTTTGTGGTAATTGACATGGAAGAAGATGAGTATATTCTGATCATCCTTGGAAGGCCATTCCTCGCCACATGTGAGGCAATGATCGATGTTAAGAATGGAAAAATCTCACTCAATGTTGGCGAGAACAAAATGATCTTCAGCATGAATGAGGTTAAAGTCCCTCCTGACATAAATCTTGTCTACAATTAGGAAACGATGGATGAGGATGGCAATGATGAATTGCGAATGAATGAATTTGGAAACATTGAAGAAATGGCACACGAAGAAGAAGTGGAAAGACTGTTTATTGTACAAGACAACAGTCAGGTCCATCCAACCTCCGTGACAACACAAACCGATGATCTGAACAAAAGTCCTAATATCGCAAGCAAATGGAATTATTCTTACTTAGCCCTAGCACTATTCAAAAGATTACGCAATAAACTCGATGCAATTTCTCAAAAACTGGACGAGGTTGAAGTAGTACTCGGAGTGAGCCTAGCATTCGACCCCGGACCTCAGATACCAACCGACTTCTTCAGGGACAGTGATGATGAAACCACAAATGACGCTGATGGCGAACCACCCGACAAGCAACCCGCTTGCATTGACGGGAGGATATCTGAAAGAAACTGATGCGACACAAAGTCAAGCTAATGACTTAAAACAAGCGCTTCTTGGGAGGCAACCCAAGGCCACTTTTATATTTTTCGCATAATTATTTATTTTTAGTTTAATTAGGGCTCGAACAAAGAAACAACTCATACCCACCTTTTTCCTATGATCAGGTAATCATATCGGAGGAAAGGCTTGATTTAACGGCATCTTGGAAGACGGAAAATACTCTCTGGTACGACCTGTATTGGCTGGTACAGATCTTACCAATGGATACGAGAAAAATAGAGTAAAAAGTAGGAATTAAGAGGTGAATACAGACCGTATTGGCTGATACGGCCGTATTCAGAGGAGTTAGACTTAACGGTTATTGGGTTTGAACTTAACAGGCCTAATACGGACCGTATTGGCTGATACGGTTCGTAATGAAAGCCAGTTCGGGAGATACGAACCCTTTAAGAGAGACGTTTGTAATCCCGCGTGAATCACGTCTCATAACCCTTAACCCCTATTTCGTTCTAACTCCTAAACCCCTCTTCCTCCTCCTCTTTACTCTCTTTCCCTCTATCTCCTCTCCTACCCCTCTTCCCTTCTTTGCCCGAAAATCAAGCCTCCCTTCCTTTCCACCGATCCTCACCACCACCCTCGCCTCCATTCACCATTGAAGTCGCCGCTTGCTCCTCCCCGCACCTCAACCAATACGGCCCGTATCGGGTCCGTATCCGACGGTTGCTCGGATCGATTTCTCCAAATCTTCGGTTTTTCTAAACCCCTTTTCAATTTCAAAGTTTAATTTCATTTTTACATTTGTTTTAATTTAGTTTCTCTGTTACAATAGTCTAGAACTTAGTTTAATCTCTGCAAAAATCACAAAAATCATAAAAAAATTAGGTTTCTGTCAAAATCCCGATTTTTACCAGTTTAATACGGTCCGTATTGAACAATACGGTCCGTAATTGTTTACCAGAAAACCAGTCCAATACTTAGCAGTTTTTCTTTAACCACTTTTAATACGGTCCGTATTGCCCGATACGGTCCGTAACTAGTCCGGTACTTGGCTAAATTCACCAACCAACCAGTCCGTATCCAGACCGTATTGCCCAATACGGTCCGTAACAGAGGTGTTTAAATTAAACAAATGGCTCCAAAAATGAAAAATATTTTTGGGACAGTTACAAGGAATGCCAAGAAAGTCCTCGGAGGTGCCGGCCCGAGCAATTCGCCTCAGAGCTCATCTAGCCGATCCTCCCGGTCCTCAAGCTGGCAACCGCAATCCTCCGGCCATTCATCCTCTCGCACCAACACTCAGGAGTCCGTCAGAGACACGCCGATCTCAGATGCGGACTTTAACCCTCAAAATTTCGATGTTGAGGAAGACTCCGACGAGTCTATGGAGGAAGCCCGGCCTACCGAATACCAACCCGTATTCGCGCACACACAATTCCAACAAGCCTACGAGAAGATGATAACAAAAGAGGTCATCTATCACAAGTCAATGGACACAGATACACTCGAGCGACTCAGCCTCATTGCACAAACCGAACAACTCACAAACCGCATCCACATCTGGCAATTTCTAAACCTGATCAAAGGAGTCAAGGTTTACAACGTTCTAACGAGGGAGTTCCTTGCAACCTACAGATACAACAGGGACTCTATCACTTTCCAGATGCTTGGCGTGCCCTACACTGTCTCCATGAGTGATTTCTGTGCCATCTTCGACCTCACAGATAATGGCACTTTCGACTCTCCTGATTGTCGAGAATTCTGGTATATCATCACAGAAGACAACCAGAATTCGACTCGACCGGCAAGCAGAATCATCCACCCCCAGATCCGCTTCTTGCAAGTTATCCTCGCCAACTCCATCTTCGCAAGAGGCGAGAGTTCATCCAAGGTAACACTGCCTGAACTCTATCTTCTCAAATGTATGATCGAGCCAACACCGGTGCGACCTCACCTTGGCCATCTCCTTTGCAAACAAATCTGTGAGGTCGCCCTTGCCAAGAAAGAGAATGGCAAGATCTCCATTGGATTCGTGGCCACAATCTTAGCCAACCACCTCGATCTCCCGATCAATCATCTCAAAGAGGCAAGCGAGCTTCCACAAATTGACATACCATGCCTCCAAGCCATGAAATTTGTCACCGGCCACTACCCAGGTCCCTACTTCTACAAATCACCGAAGGGAACCCTCCAATTTCCTTTCAGACATCTCAATCTCCGCAGTAGGGCCTCTTGGAAGATGGCACGCCACGCAAGCCCCGATTATGATCCGCCTCAAGATTACATTGATGTAATAGAGAGCCAAGCCGCAACGCAACATCAGGCTAACATTGCTCGGCAGCAGAGAGAATGGGAGGCAGACACATCGGCCGCGAGAGCCGAGTCTTCAGGGGCGGCACCATCTGATGCCCCTTCAGTAGAGCTTGACCAGTTCATTCAAATGGTAAATTGGATGGACTCTAACCTCAACGAGCTTACCTTGACAACGGGAGAGACCACCCAACAAATGGAACACAACAGCTCAACCATTCGGCAAGAAGTTAGTGAAATCAGGAACAGCATGGAGGAGGTCCGGAGGAGTGTAGACGAGAGTAGGCGCGAGATCCAGCAGACGCGCTACATGGCACAGCAGTACTATCAGTATGCTCTCGACTCCGGATTCGAGTACCAGCCGCCACCGTACGGACTCTTCGACCCGTCATTTTAAGAGGAGATCCAGCATCCGCCACCTCCACCACCTCAGGATTGAGGTGCAGTGAGTTGTATCTTTCCCTGGTCTTTTTACTTTACTACTCCCTTTATTTTTATCTCTCGAGCATTAGGGGCAATGCTCAATTTTATTCGGGGGGTAGGAGGTAAATTGTCTGTAAATTTTTCAATTCTTAGATGCTAGTAGTTTTACTCAATCTTTGACTAGGGTTGGAGGCTTCACCAAAAATCCTATAATGATTAAATTGAGCTTTTTAGCTAGCTTGCATTTTTATTCTTCCTTAGGAGTAGGTTAATCAAATAGGAATTGTTTTAAAATTTTAATTAGGCTAAGGTTTAGATAATTGGCCATGATACCAAAAATTCAGAATTTTTATTATTCGTGATTTCAAAGTGAACAATTAATTACTAACCATGAGAGTTGATCAAAAATTGCAAAACCTAGAATTTTTATTTTGAGTAATTTATGTTTGCAAAGTCTTTTAAATTTGATAATGTTTTAGAATACCCATTTATTATAGATAGACCCCTAGCAAAACTATGCAATAATTTCTTGTATGAATGAATACTTGAAATTGTGTGTAATCATGGTGCTTGTGACACAAAAATATGTTATTTTATTTTTCAGAAAAATACAAAAATACAAAAAAATCGAAAAAGAGAAAAATCCAAAAATATAGAAAATATAGAAAAAGAAAAAAATAGAATAAAAGATGGAGGATAAAAAGAGTACGGGTGCCTACGCAAGACTGGTTACCAATAGGCTCGAGAAAACCTCCCAAATTTTAAATTTTTTTTTTTTGTACATATTTAAATTTTCGAAAAATAGTCACAAGTACCAACACACTTAGTTGTCATACTTTGCTCCAATCAATTGGGAAGGAAAATCAAAATTTATATCATTAGAATTCCTATTGATTGGAAGGGATCCATTTATAATCGAAGGGGAAATTAATACTCTCAATTTTAAGGATATTTGTGAATTAGATTGTTCAATAATAATTTTTCTAGGGTTAGCATAATGAGGTCAATCATGGGGTGAATAAATTGTTCAAGGGAGAGATCATTAATATTTTAGAGTTCTAAATTTTTATTGTCATGCCAATTGTACCAAACCAAAGTTCTAATTTAAATTTTAAACAAGTCCTTGAGATTGTATGGTTTAACCTAGATCGGATCTTTGACCAACTGGGGTGTCGTTGCTTGAGGACAAGCAACAATTCAAGTTGGGAGGCGTGATCAGAGTCAAAATGATGATGATTTACGTAGGGTTTTGGCTTAGGTTTTACATATTTTCTCACACTTATGTTTAATATTTTAGAGAAAAAGGCTACTGTCACCCTTCTTTATGTTTTATTGTAGAAAATAGGTTTTGGGACAATTTCACATCAAAAGGAGCTAGAATCAGGTCAATCGGATCAGCGATGCCTTCAACTAAGTCTTGGTTACGGCCCGTATTGCCTAATACGAACCAGGCATAGCACAGACTCAGAAGATGGCGCATGAAGTTACAACCATAACTGCCAAGGTCTCATTACGGACCGTATCAGGTGATACGGTCCGTAACCGAAGGCGCCTCTTGGGAAATAACTGCCGACAGCAGTTTCCAGATTGATTTCTTAGCCCCTACTCAACCCCTACACGTCCCTACACTCCTATATAAGGCCCCTGGATAGAAGGAATATATATCTTTGTAATTAGGGTTAGATTTGATTAAAGAGAGAAGAGAGGAGTGATTGTAACCATGCCGTTCCGCGGCTAAGTTTCTTTTCTTAAGGCTAGGCAGTAAACCTTGTTACTCTTGATGTTTTGATATATATATTTCTGTTGACTATGATTTCTTGTTGTTGTATCGAATATGCTTTTGTGATTTACTATCTCTTCATCTAATTTCAATGATCTAGTTTGAGTTCATTAAAATAGTGACAGTGTTTTAATGACTCGAGAAAACTATTTGGATGAGTTAGCCTCGTTGAGATCTATTAGGTTTATGTGAAGAAAACCTTCGCGGGGAAACCATAAACCAGAACAACAAAACGCATGACCAAATTCTATCATTTGCGTAAGGTAAATCGCAGTGATCTGTGTAGTAATTTGGGAGATAAGAGACCCGATAGTTGCGTAAGGTAAATCGCATTGTCCTGAGTAGAGTCTTGATGAAAGATCTGTCATTCTGGCGTAACATAAATCGCAGTGACCTTTGTAGTTATCTTTCATAAAACAACAACAGGAAATCAGATGCAACAGGAATATATTGTCAAGACGGATTGGGTGACAATGGTGTGCCGAAACCCTAGGAATTCTCATCTCTATCTTTATTTTAATTACTTTTAATTGTTTCCTAATTTACATTGATCAATAAACATCTCTCAAATTTCAGATTTCGTCTAGCCTTTCGAAAGGTTGTGATTCGATCGCTCGAAACACTGAACCAATATTCCTTTATGGATCGACCTCGCATATACTACTCGATAAGGATTGTGCGCTTGCAGTCCGAACCGATAGCATTTACGAGTTTATAAATATTAAAAGAAACATTGCTCTCTTTTGAGTGATCATATATATATATATATATATATATTTTTGCATTAAATGAAAGAGAGATGTGGTTAGTTGATGGGGGCAAATAAAAGCAACGCAAGTAAATTTATCAGAATATCATGCTCTAGTATACTAAATATTTTTCTATTTGATTACAATAATTTACTCTTGAGAATAGTAAAATAAGTAATTACTTGAGAAGGATTACTTGTAGAGGCGGATTCAGAATTTTTGTCAGGGAAAAACAAATAAGTAGCGAATCGGATTTAAATAGCTAATTGGGTACTAGATAAAAAACAATGCTTTAACTTATAATTCTAATTATCAATCAAAAAAAATTTGGGGAAGGAGAAAGTTGGTCCGAACCTATAAATTTCTATAAAATTGCAAAATCCAGGGAAGCAACTGCCCCTGGCTCACTTTGGTCCACCACTGATCACTTGACAGTTATTTATCTTGATAATGTTGACGATCATATTTTTTTTTAATTGTCATTAGAGATTTGATCTAGAGGAGGGTTGAAATGCACAATGGTTTTGTGCTCCAATATGCTCCACATCTTTTATCTTTGTTTTCAAAGTCCGAATTGTGGAGAATATCACTTTTTCGGTCCATGATCTCTTTAAAACAGTGATTTTGTACCTATCTAAAAAATAGTAAACAAATTTTTAAAAAATATAAAATTTAATCTCCAAGTATATTTTATTATGAAGATCATATTTTATGCATTACCCTGCTTGTTGGAATAATTGAGTGCTATTTCAAATCAATGTTCAATTTATGATGACTACAATAGAGCTACGTTAGTAGCTAGATAATTGTGGAGAATGCTTATTAAGAAGGTTACCATGACTATATAAGACTTAGGAAGGAAGCAAACCTACATGCAAAGAGAAACATGCCTGAGTACTCATTGCTAGTCAACATATAATAGCAACACAAAACACAAATTGCAACATATATATTAAGTGCTTCAATTCGCAGGGAAGCAATTAAAATTAATTTTATAAAGAGGAGAAATTCATTTACAATATTATATGGTTATAACATCTTATAATATGAATTTTCAAAATCTAAACAGTCAAACCAAATCATTCAACATGATATACACTAGTACAAAAAACCCCTTCACCGACTGTTAAAAAACCCTTTTACCGACTGTTATTGAGGCGTCGGTGATGGCGGCGACGGTATAAATAAATCTTTACTGACGGGTGAATAACAGTCAGTGTAGGCACCCAACACCGACTGTTTTTTTGAAAAAACCGTCGGTGTAGGCGCCCAACACCGAAATTTTTTTTTTTTTTTTTTTTTGCACATGTAGACGTGACAACTGGCATCCATCTATGATTAAACAAATCTAATCTTTAAACACACTATAACAAAACACAGTTTCTAATCTTTAAACAGAAGCTTAAACAAAATTGCACAATAAAAGAATGCAAACCTTCATCAGCAACTCTAATCTTTAAACAGAAGCTTAAACAAATCTAATCTTTACTATAAATAATTCATAGTTCCCAATTAAAAAACAAAGACATCCATCTATGATTGAAAAATTAAATGACCTTCCTCAGCAACAAACTTCTCCATCTTGTGTCGAGCGGCACTCAATGTCTCTCCACTTTTGCAAAATGCAAACCGGATGTACCTTTTTTGGTAATTTTCACCATTTTGGGGGTCTATATGGAAGAATCCACAACCCGGTACAGCTGCCACCCCTGCTTTCTCTATAAGTTTCTTCACAAATTCAATCTATAATTCAGCAAATTAAAGACATCTCAGCATAGACTTTAATAATTTGGGTACATTCTGAACTTTACCAGTATATGACTTATCAGCATAGACTGGTTTTGTACAACAGTGCAAACATTTGATAAATTAACAAAAAGCAAAGAAAGGAACTTGCATCAGAAATCTGACAATAGGTAGGTAGCTCAGCAAATACGAATAGAAAGCTGAGAAGAGATATTCTCAACTGACACTCCTTTTAGATGAAGACCATGTATTTCCTTTCCAAAAGAATAGAAAGAAAAATATATTTCAACATTCCAACTAGTGCATACAATTATAATAGACAAAGTAAGGAAGCTATCAGTAATGTACTTGGATAAGGGCGTATAATTCTGGTATGCTCTCCACAAGGCCCTCTGGAATAAGGATCACACCATGATTCTTACCTACAGACAAACATTAAAATATATTAGATCACTTATTAAAAGCTTTGAAAGAATTTGCAAATTAAACCCCCCAAGTTACCAAATTTGCAAATAGCACCCATCATGTTGGGGATTATTTATAGTTAATTATCTTTATAGTAAGAATGTGTAAGGCTATATTTGACTATTTAATAATCTTGAGGATGCTATACAAATTGTTCCGCATGAATATTATTCTCATACATAGAAATCTAACCAATTTAGATAATTTTGAGAAAACAAACATAACATGATTTGAATAACTTTGAGAAACAAATCTCACCAATATCAGCCCGTGCCTGAAATGCATCACAGATTTGTTGTGCTAGGTCAAAAATAGTGAGCTTTGATGCAGCCACCTCCTCTCCTAAGATAACCTGAAAAGCAATCAAAAGACTAACTAAACTTTCCTTGCAAAGTTTGATTAGGGTCTCTCATAGACTAGATTTTGGATTCATACCAGAACACGTGCAGTAATTACAACTGCTAATGGGTACTTACTTACCTTGTCAAATCAGGCATTCAAACTTACATAGACCTACCACGATGGCAATGCAATACACAATTGATATTGTACTTACATAGACCAGTAAAAATGTGAGCTAATTAAAGGCTAAAAGTTCCCTTTAAGCTTTCTCTGAAATCATGTTTTTGTCCAATTGTTCTAGTGATGCCTAATTGAGCTTTATGAGCTTCTATGTAATGAATGGTCCAAATTTGGTACAGTTATACACTGGTACTAGGAATCAGGGACGACAAATGTAACGAATAAAGAATATGTTGAAGTTTACAACTATCTGATTTCTTTTTTTAAAGAAAAAGAGTATATTACTTATGACCTGAGCAGGAAAGATTTTACAAAGTAATGTGTTCAGATTTTACCAGTACTCAGCGGCTGATATATGATGCTACCATAAGTGATGAAACAAAGGATCAGATAAGTTGAGAAAAATATATTGGGTTGAACAGAAATTCACCTGAGACATGTAAGCATCCCAATCGATCTTCGTATCTACAAAAACCAGAAACATATGAGCAGAGATTGAGACATAAATTAGGCATTGAAAGATTACAACTTTGCACCAAATGAGTAGAAATTAACCAGACCCAAATTAGAGAAAACCCTTCTCGGTTCGGGTGCTGGTGCTGGTGCTCGGGTGCAAAGCGAAAACCCTTCTCGGGTGCTGGTGCTCGGGTGCAAAGCGAAAACCCTTCTCGGTTCGGGTGCTCTGATTTCAGTCCTCCAGCGGTGCTCGGGTGCTGGTGCGGGGCGAGGCAGCAAGGTGAGGTAGCGGGGCGGGGCGAGGCAGCAAGGCGACTCGGGTGCTCGGTGCTTGGCGGAGCCGGAGGCAGCAAGGCGACTCGGCGCTATCGGACAGAAAAGCACTCCTCCGCGCTATCGGACAGAATTCGGGTGCTTGGGTGCTCGGGCGCACAACGCAGTCCTCCTCCGCGCTCCAGCGGTGCTCGGGTGCTGGTGCGGGGCGAGGCAGCAAGGCGATCGCGAGGCTGATTTGGGAGATCGCGGGGCGAGGCAGCGAGGCGATCGCGAGGCAACTTTTTTGAGAGGGTTTTCGGCAAAAGAAGAGGGAAATGAATATTTCGCGGCTGATAAGTTATAAACTGGGAAATAATTTTTGTTAGCTCAACACCGACTTTTTTTCTAAAAAACAGTCGGTGTTGGTGACTGCTTAACACCGACTGTTTTTTGTGAAAAACAGTCGGTGTAGGGTATGAGCAACACCGACGTTTTTTTTTTAACAAACAGTCGGTGTTGGTTTACTGACGGTTTTTTGTAAGAGAACAGTCGGTGTTGAGATTGTTCTTATTTACGATTTTACCAGCAGTTTCTACACCGACTGTTACATATTAAAACAGTCGGTGATTGAGGGTCGGTGAAGGGGTTTTTTGTACTAGTGTATCTACATTAAAATGTGTATGGAGATCAAATTTTATATTTTTTTTGAATTTTTTTACTATTCATTAAGTATTTTACAAAACTGCTATTTTCAGACCTTTGAATTTTGTACCATCTTAATAAATAGTAAAAACATTAAAAAAAAATGTAAAATTTTGTCATTTATCTAAATAATTTGAGTTCTTTGATCTTTGAAATTTTACGTCAATTTATATCAAATATTATTAAAAAAGAAGACCGGGTACACTTCATGACTTACATCAATTTTGTCACTTGCGTCAATTTTACGTCAATTTATATCAAAATTTACTTCAATTTATATCAATTTATATCAAATAAGTTAAGTGTCAAATGACAACAATACTCTCGTTTCTTGATTTACTTGTTTTTTAAGTACAAGACCGGGTACACTTCACTTACATCTTTTCAAATTAAAATTCCAATATATCCAGCCTCTATTAGAATTTAATCAATCTTTAAGTTTTTCCGGTACATTGGTAGAACACTTAATTTGTGAATACTATTAGCGCGTGATTTCTTGATTCATTACTCCCATCAATTTGTTCAGGCAGTTCTAATGATCTTAATTAATTACAATATAAACAATTGGTTTAGGTTGTACATTTTCTTTTCCCTTTCCCCAACCGACACAATATATACTTCAAGTATGCTCCACAAATTATTATTAAAAAACAAGCAGAGTAGGTCTGATAGGCTCTAGGACCGTCTGATATGCTTAAAGATCCGTGCGGTCTTCTTTAATATTTGTGCATGCCTGTTTCCGTGCACACAGATCTTAAAGCAAATCGGACGGTCTTGAAGTCCATCGAACTAAAAAGAATAGTATATAGTTTGTGCTTGACTTTCCTTCTCTTCACATTCTTCTCCTTAAAATTTTTAATTATTAGAGCAAGTAAATTTAGTTTAGGATTGATCGTTTGTGGGGTTGGGATGAAATGATTGTATGAAACCTTAATAAGATCAGATCCGTGCTTCTATAACATTAATTTGAATCAGTTATGTTTAAACATGTCATTCGACTTAAATTTTTAAGTCCAGCCCAATATTAATAGGCTATTTTGTTCAAGCGAAGCCCGGTCGGCCCGTCTCAATCTGGGCTATATTGTTCAAGTCCAGCCCAATCTTGGCTGTTTTGCAAAGTAACAAGTTACTATGCATAATGGAACGATAGGAATGTGTAGCAAAATATAAGCTCTACAAGTCTTTTTTAGAAGAGAAATGACAATTCAAGCGCTCTGAAATCTGAATGAATGGAGAGAATCAGGTTACGTGGCTAAATTTAAGTTGACCATATATGTTTTAAGTTTAGCTCCTTAATATTTGTTTGTTGCTTCTTAAATTAATAACAGAGAATTTGCTTTTACAGGCAAAGAATTTGCTTTTGTAGTGAATTTATAAACAAATTCTTTGAAATGATCTTTTCTTCTCTTTTCATAAATTATAGTATATTTATAAGAGGAGAGATCCACTTACAACATTTGAAAGTTACAACATCTTACAACAATTTAAATTTGCAATTTTTAAAGTCCAAACAGTCGATCCAAACTGTTCAACATGTAATCTGTATTAAAATGTACTTGCATATCAAATTTTATATTTTTTAAATTTTTTTTACTATTTATGAAGTATTTTACAAAACTGCTTTCACTATTATATTAAAAATAAAATAAAATATCAAATGAATGACACTTTGAAAACTTTCAGAGCAAAATATAAACTTTGTACTTCTGAAATTTTGATTTTGTAATTGGTTCATGTTCCAATGGGAGATATGAAAAAGGTATGACTAGAAAAGTCAAATTTAATAATATGAACAAGTATGAATATTGAGCTTGAAGATTTCAAAATATCATATTAAATATAATATTAACTTAGTTCTAGAAATATAATTATGATCAGTTTCACATTGCGATGAAGTATGAGGCAGTGAGATAAATAGATAAAGTTGAGAGTAAAGAACAGAAAATTTTCCATAGGTTAGAATGTCTAATACTATTTTATTATTTCATGATTTTAGTAATTTTGAGAAAACATATTTTGTACGTTAAGTATTTTCGGTTTTGATATCAAAATATGGACATTTTGGGTTTATAAATTTTTCTTGAATTTATTGGAGTTTATTCATGATTTTTAGAAATTTACTTGGGTTTATAAATTTATTTGAATTTATTCGGAGTTCTCCAAAGCTGTAAGGGTATATTGGGAAAGAACATTTTTTTCAATGATGTTTTTTGACAAATACAAAGATATTTTTTTCAATGCAAAATAATTTTACTTCATCCCACTTTCAGAATTAACGTTTAATTACTTGAAATAAACTGTGTCGAAAAGCAATGTTGCCAACAGTGTTTTATAAGTGTTGAAATGTTGTCCTTGACAACAGTTTTATTTGATTTCGAAATTAATGCCGTTTATGCTAGGATGAAAATATCCCCTATTTGATTTGATGAACAAGTTCAAATATTTTTAATGCTAAAGATGAAAAGAAAAAATCGGATTGTGGGATACGTTTGCAAATAGGAAAGAGAATTTTACTATTTTTTTAATTATAAATAAAAAAAAATTATCGTCATCCTTTGTATATTAACTTTATTTTTTTTGTTAGTCGTATATATACTTCATAATTTAGTACAGTTCTCTCAGCATGATTTTATTTGCCCCGTGTGGGAAAACTCAAACATACAATCTTTAACTATGTTATTAATTTATTTCAGAGAAAAAGAAAATAAAAACATCAGTAATTAAATTAAAAATGCAAAGCACACATGCATACGTCAAATTTAATTTAAGAGAAAACAATGCCAAATATGAAATTGGAATCTTGGGGGAGTAAAATATGCATTGACCGGAGTGCATGGCTCTATGAATAATAGTTAAATTTAAGTGAAGTTACATGTTTGCATAAGTTGCGGACCTCATCTTCTTTACCCTCATGGCCATTATTCACCCATCTCAATTGTTGAAGGTTGGTTAGGTGTCGTAGCCCCTGAGGAACACACAATTCTTCACATTTATAAATTTTGAGCACTTTAAGAATGGGCATGGCCCCCTCCTCTATCTCCAAATCCTCTAGCACGGTAATTTCTGAAATCCACAATTCTTCTAATTGGTTGAAACCTTTAGCTGAACATCTCATTTTTCGATTAGTTTTGACTCCACGTAGCGTGAGAATCTTGAGGCAGTGTAGATTCTCCAGTACCGGCATTACATCTTGCTGGAATTGGCAATTAATAATGCAAAGATCAATGAGGTGAGGAGGTAGCATGATAACATCAATGGCCCTTTCATTAGGAGTCTCCTGACAGTTCTTAGCCCATAATACTAGAGATTGTAGATTCTGATAAAATGGGTAGTCCCTCATATCAAATATGTCTCCTGGAAAAGAACCGCTTAGGTAGAGAGAGATCAGGTTCTTTAATGTGTCAAGGAAAGCGGCAACTACCATCCATGAACATGATTTGTGCTCTAAATCTAATGTACGTAAATTGGGTAGATGAGGAAACCCAGTTTTCCATGATTCATTGGTAGTAACCTGTATAAGCGTTTGCAAAGTTGGTAGTTCTGTTGATGGTCGCAGTTCTGCAGTACGTGCTCCAGTGTTGACATGCCTCAGAGTCTTGATGTGCCACACATTATCAGGAACTACGAATCCCCCATCACGTGCTCTTAGCTTGATAATAAGAGTCTGCATACACTTCATAGTGCCTATCACTTTCTCCAAGTATCTTTTCCCATTCTTGTCATCTCGTCCAGTACACTTTTCACTTAGCACCCCAGTAAGTTTCAGATATCTTAACTGAGTTAATCCCTCAAACATTCCCACATTTATACCATCCATACCCCTTATATAGCTGCCTTCATTGCCTACCACTTTGAGCAGCTTTTGCTTAGAACAATTCGGCATGACTTTATCATTAAAGCACAATAGAGTGCGGAGGTTTTGGCTCATCACGAGTTTATCACAATCTGGATGGTGAACTGTCACACGACGCGCCCTACTCAAGCTTTGTTGATCACAATCTGGATGTGAATACACCACAAGAAAATTGTCGTCCTTGGCTTTTTGGATAGCAAGATCCCGTAGGAGATCGTGAATGCTACAGTATTTGATAGAACCATCAAGACATCTAGATTTTACTTGAATCAGGCTCCTGTTATACAATAAGAAAATTTGTTTTAAACATACATGAACATCCGATTTGGAGTGTATATAAATGTCTTAACTAAATTATGGGGACTCACATTTTTCTGAAGTAGTTAAAGAAAGTACTGATTATGTATTATAATATTAACAATAATAAATTTTGAGGACAGTTAATATTTCATAAAGAAAAATATTTAGCTTCAAAACAATTCAATTGGAAACTCTGTACATAACTTGTACTTGCTGATTGCATTGTATTTATTTGTATTTTTTCGTTGTTTACTTTTTGTTTCTCCTGTGGTGGTCCTTATATTGGAATCTTGTTGTACCCAAATCGTTTAATATATGTCTGCAGGCTTTTATGAATAAATAACTAAATTGGAACCAAGTAACAATTCAATTAGCACGTTACACTAAAATGTGTAAAGCATTAAATGAAGAAGTTATACCTTTGAACGAGATCCTCCAAGTAACTCTCCGCAGTTTCTTCTAATGTTCTGTTATCTTCTTCTGATATGAAGCCTTCTGCAACCCACATTTGAAGTAAAGATGTGGCATCGATTTCTTGGTCTTCAGGAAATGCAGCAAAATACATGAAGCATGACTTAAGTGCAAATGATAGATCCTCATAACTAGTGCCTATAATCTCGCTACATTTCTTTCCATCAGTATGCCAACTCATTGTTTGTAGCACCTTACTCCAAGCAGTGTAGTTGCGTGGCTTCTTTGATAGTAGGCCTCCTAAAACCACCAATGCGAGAGGCAACGCACCACATTTTTGCACAAATTGATCTGTGATATCAGCAAAATCATTAAAAGTACTTTTATTTGGATCATGATTTGGAAGAGCCTTTTCTAAGAAAAGGTCTACGCTTAACTCCTTTGATAAGAAGCCAAGTTCGTATGGTTCACATGTGGGATCTGCATCCTTGGCAACTTCAGAGAACCTAGTTGTTACAAGTACTCTACTTCCATTATTTTCGGTTGGGAGTGCTTTTCCAATTTGAGTCCATAGATCGTCAGTCCAAACATCATCAAGGACTATGAGGTACTTTTTGTCTCTAAGAGACTCATGAATCTCGGTAAGAAAATCATTTGATTGCTTGCTTGAATCGATAGGAAGCTCGAGTTGTTTCGCTATTTTTTTCAAAATGTCAATTAGTTCGAACTTTTGAGAAATAGCTACCCATATGCGAAGTTCAAATTGTCTCTTGATATCATTACTGTAAAAATAAAACATTAAGTGAATTTTAGTATAACAAAAATGTAAAGATAATAGACTCAAAAAAGATTAAAAAAATATATATATGTGTGTGTTTTGATGGATGATGGAAAAATGTAAAGATAATAGACTCAAAAAAGATTAAAAATATATATATGTGTGTGTGTTTTGATGGATGATGGTTAAATTTATGCGTAAATAGAAAATTGTAATTTTTGTTACCAATCTAAAGGGCTATGGTTTAGCTATTAGGTCGGCCGGAGACATCAATGTAGGTTTGAAAATGCAAAAGCTGTTGGCGCCATACAAATAGATTTGCACAATATAAATTCGCACATTCAGCCGTTGTTTATGAGATCTTGCTATTGATCTTGTTTAGATTTGCACAATATCAATAACCATGCATGCAATATAAAAGGAACATAACACGGCATACCCTCAATTTAACCCTCAATGGCCTACTTTAATGAAAATGTTACAACCAGAATAATAAATGCATAATTAATGATTATGTTTAGATATGTCAAAATTCCAGATCAGGTTTGCAGGGGTGCAAACGGATCGGATATGGATCAGATAGTGGTAAAACCATATCCGTATCTGTACTATTTATTCAAATACGGATACGGATACAGATCGGATGTCAAACAGATACGGATACAGATACGGATCGGATATTACACGGATACGAATATGAATACGGATATAATACGGATTCTTAATTAAAAATATGTATCTAATCAAACAACATTCTCTCTACAAAAAACTTAATTCTAAAATAAAAAGAGATAAATCTGCCATTATGGCCTCAATTTTGTTTTTGACTAGTTTAAACCAACAATTGTGCAAAAACACACTTACTGTTTTGTTTGATTAGAAACAAGGTTCTAATAACTCAGATGCACAAGTGAACAAAAAAAAAAAAGAGGTCTCCACAGGATAATGACATTTAGAATTAAATTTGGAATTGCACTGGAGAACCGCTTTGTCACATTTTCTCATTTAAGCAACAAGAGCAAGTTACCAAAATTTCAATAGTTAATACTTAAAATTAAAGTACCCTACTTTAGCAAGAGAAAAATTCGAAGACAAATTTGATGAGAAATGAAGAAGTCTCGCAAAATTTCAACAAGGAAGTCCAAGAGGTGGAAACAGAAAATTGGATTTGAGAGAAAGAGTCAGACTGTCGGAGTCTCACAAGAGGTACGAAGTTTTCTGGATTATCGGATTCCATTATATAAAAATTTACCAATATGGATAATTATCCGTATCCGAATATGTATCCGCTTTCGAAATCAAAACCATATCCGATCCGTATTTGAATCCGCATAGATCATATTCGTATCTGCATCTGTATCTGCAAACTTCCAAATCCAAATATCTGAATCAACAAAAATCCTAATACAGATTCGGATCCAGGCGGATAATATCCGATCCGTTTGCACCCCTATTGGGTTGGGTTCATATTGGATCATCAATATTTTATTCTTTTTTTGAATAGATAAGATTTGATTCGACGTGTTTTGTTCAAGATGTGCGGTCATGATTGCTTCTGACATATTGCGTTTTTAATTTAATGGTTGTAATATCAGTCAAACCATTTGAACGGTCCTGATTTCGACGAATCATATATCAACTCAAAATTTGAGATATCTCAGAGGATGCTTGGATCTTAAAACCACTTCACTCAAACGCTAGATTTCGACGAATTTTATATTACCTGAGGTAACAGAATACCTCAGGATATTTTTCTTTAGATCCAGATATTCAATCAAAATACGCAAGAATATATTAAAGGGATCCCATGCATTTCACCTCGGTCTGATTGGTCCAGATTTTGATCGGATGGTGCGGATCTAAACAGAAATATTTTGTTGCCTTAGAGGATATGAACTTGATTCTAACTTGATTGACCAATTGTTAGGATGAATTCTGACTCGAGTGAACAATTCGACCCATTTGTTCAGTCAATTATTATCAGCCTTGCGATGAATTGTCTTAATACATACCTTTCTTATAATTATATACAATCGATTTACTAAAAATTAAAAATTATATGGACATGATTTAATAAAATTTAAGTTTTTGCCTACAAAACTAATTATATGAGGCAGTTCACAGTTGTCTTGTAAATCATAAATTTACCAGACAATTTGTTATAAAATTGTAGTATGTGACTGAGTGAGTGGGTTTGATAATTTGGCAAATCAATTTATAATTTCTACAAATTTATGAAACATATTTTCATAATTTTTGCAAAGCTTAAAGTTGAAATCAACACTGGTTAAGTTAGAAAAAAAAATTAGAATACACTTGTTGACTAAAATATATAAAATTCAACCAGATTTATTGTTGTAAAATAAAGAGTGTAATCAATTCTTAAATCAAACAATTAAATTCTAAACTATTTGTTTTCCTAAGAATAAAACAAATATATAGCACATACCAATTGTATACTTTTTGTGCGAGAGTTGTTTTTCCGAGCCCACCAGCTCCCCAAATCGAAACAACAGAACGTCTCTTAGTGGTCTCATCCAGCAACTTTTTGACAACATGGTCTTGGTCCTCCTTAAACCCGACAATATCGGGATCAATGTCTGGTAGCACGGGTGCCCTAATAGGCAATTTGATCTCTCCACTGTCCTCGCCCAAAGTATTGATCCCATACCTAGTTGAAATTAATAATTAAGTTAGAGATAATAAACTAAATTAAGTTAAATAATTAGAGTGAATGTATTTGAAAATTTATACATAAATTAAATGTTTAGATTTTCTAAAGTTAAGAGAGTTAAAAAATATGAATTTAGTATGAAAATTTTTATCACCCTTATTTCCTTCCTCATTCTCTCTTCCATTAAGTATACAAAACAAAATACACTAAATCAACATCAACATAGGTCATGAAGAGACCAACATACCTGAGTCTGCTAGCCTCGATCTCATCCATCCTTTTCTGGATCTTAGTTATCTCATGGACAAGTTTGTGTACAGCCGTTAGTTTTTTTGTTATCTTCATCTTCTTTTTCATGGACTCCATCATGCCTGTGGGTTTTTGCGGTTTTGGAGGGACCTCCGAGAGAAAGGTGTCAATGACATCTTCTATTAAATACCCAACATCTCTCACCTCATTCACCCAATGCTTTTGTTTGTCATCTGTTATCTGTTTCTTGTCAGCATCCTTCAGAAAAACCTGAATCCGGCCGAGTTCACGGTTCACCATCTCCACTTGCTCATCGACGTCGTATAGGCATAAAACCTCTTTAACTCCAACATCAGTGAGCTTGGTCAGCAAAACCTTCACAATACTCTCGGCCATCTCTCTTCTGTATTCTAGGTGGAGCTGAAACTAGTGAGAAACCAAAAATGTTTGTGTATAATTATGAGAAAGGCGTGATAAAAGAAAAAAGAGGAATATGAATGCCTCAACTTGCCTCTGGTTGATGCGTCTAATTCATTGGTTAATTAATTAATAGATAGTGGTGGACTAGTGGTTGATGCGAATCAAGCATTAATTATTTTTAATTTATTACTTTCCATTAGCCGCCGACGCACTAAGGGCGTGTGGGGTCCACTCTGAAGTGGCCGTGACGACTGGTCAACAAAGCTTATCTTGGATTGTACGGATTTCTTACATTCACTCCGTTTAATAAAGAATGGACATGTCCAGTTACGCATATGTGCTTGTATTCACTGTCAGCTCCAAGAAAGCAGGTGGAGTTCAGGACGAATTCAGATCCAGTGCAGTAACCCAATTTTTGAGTTTTGATCCAAAGGCCCAAGATGCTCTAACACGAATCTTAAAAGGCCTGGACCCCACAAATAATACTGGGCCCGTGCGCTACCACCGAATAGGCACCGTACACGTCAAAACTCAAAAATTGGGTTACATTAGGGGATCCGGACTCGTTCAGGACCCCACATTATTTATTTATTTATCGGATTCACTGTCACCGTGCATTAATCCTTCATTTATAATTTCTTTTCAAGTAAATTAATAACGTAAATGGTCCACAAACATTACCTATCTATTTGTTGAATTTTAAGATGCGGAAATACAGAGAGTATTTTTTGGTATATTGATTGATCTCTTATTTATTACAAGTATTACATGGGTATTTATATAAAGCTTCTAACGGTCATATTACTCTATTCTAACGGTAAGAAAAAGTGAGAGTTATTTATTAGCTCTCTACAGTATAGCCTATTATATTTTATTCTAATTCCTAATTAATTAATTAATTAAATCATATTTCTCAACACTCCCCCTCAAGTTGGGCGTGTAGATGTCAATTAGCTCTAACTTGCGATTATTTTCTTCGAAAGGTCTCGGGTCTAATCCTTTTGTAAATATATCCGCCAATTGTTCTTCACTTCGTACAAACGGCGTTTCAATTTCCTTTGCTTGAATTTTTTCTCTAATGAAGTGGCAATCCACCTCAATGTGTTTCGTCCGTTCGTGAAATACGGGATTAGAGGCTATGTGTCGTGCCGCTTGATTGTCACAAAACATTTTCATCGGATTGTTTTGTGTGATTCCGATGTCCATTAGGAGTTGCTTGATCCAAGTTAACTCGCTTGCGGTTGATGCCATGGCTCGATATTCCGCTTCGGCGCTTGATCGAGCCACAACATTTTGTTTCTTGCTTTTCCATGTGACTAAGTTACCGCCTACAAATGTGCAAAAACCGGTTGTCGATTTTCTATCGAAGCTTCCGGCCCAATCTGCATCGGAATAGCCACATGTATCATTAGATTTATTATTTTTCATTAAAATTCCCTTTCCGGGTGTCCCTTTTAAATATCTTAAAATTCTATTTATAGCCTCTAAATGTGGTGTTCTCGGTGAGTGCATGAATTTACTAATTTGGCTTACGGAAAAAGAAATATCCGGACGTGTAACCGTGAGATAAATTAATTTTCCTACAAGCCTTTGAAATTGATTTATATCTTCTAATGGTTCACCATCCTCGCTATTTAATTTGCATTTATTATCTATTGGGGTAGAGGCCGGCTTACATCCTATTTTACCGGTTTCTTTTAATAAGTCAAGTGTATATTTTCTTTGTGAAATAAATAAACCTTTTCGTGACCATGCTATTTCTATTCCTAAAAAATATTTTAGATATCCGAGGTCTTTAATTTCAAATTTTTCCCTCAATTGTTTTTTAACTTTTTGAATTGCTTGATAATCATTCCCGGTGATTATAATGTCATCTACATAAACCAAAATTAAGGTTGTTGATCTACCATCATTTTTGATGAATAAAGAGTGGTCGGCACTACTTACTTTGAAATTACAAGTTAATAAAAATGAGCTTAGTTTGCCATACCATGCTCGTGGAGATTGCTTCAATCCGTAGATTGATTTATTTAGCCTACAAACTAAATTAGAATTGGTTTCCAATTTATGACCGGGTGGTAGTGTCATGTACACCTCCTCTTCAAGCGTTCCTTGAAGAAAAGCATTTTTTACGTCCATTTGGTAAATGTCCCACCCATTATTTACGGCAATAGAGAGTAAAATTCTCACGGTATTCATTTTGGCTACCGGTGCAAAAGTTTCATGGTAATCTATACCGTAGGTTTGAGTGTATCCTTTGGCTACCAATCTTGCCTTATACCGTTCTATGGTACCGTCACTATTGTACTTGATTTTGTAAACCCATTTACAACCAACGGGTTTTTTATTTTTTGGTAATGGAACAATTACCCAAGTTTCATTTTTTTCTAGAGCTTGTAGCTCTTCTTTCATGGCATTACACCAATTTGGAGTTTGAATAGCCTCTTGAAAATTTTTTGGTTCTACATCTTTTTGAAGTGATATGATAAAAGCCTTATGTTGAGATGAAATATGTTCATACGAGACATAATTTTGTATAGGATATTGTACCGTATAGGTTACATAATCTCTAAGTCGTGTAGAGGGTTGATGTACTCTTGATGACCTTCTTACTAAATTTTCTTCTATCTCATTATCATTGTTATTATGGTTATTTTCTTGTATTTCTTCTATTTGGTTGTTAGTCTCAATTTCATGATGTTCATGATGTGAGGGTTCTAGATCAAATATTAGAGGTATTTGAGGTCTTACCGAATTATTTTGGTCATTGGTAGAAATTTTTTTTAATTCTTCATTTTCTTTGAAGTATGGTTTATCCTCACAAAAAATGACATCCCTAGATATAAACAATTTTTTGTTGATAGGATCATAACATTTATAATCCTTTTTATATGTTGAATATCCCAAAAAAATAGTTTTTGTTGATACAAAATCCAACTTGTCATTTCTTTTAATTTTAACAAAGCACACACAACCAAAAACTCTCAAATGATCGAAATGCATTTTTTCTTGATAAATAATTTCTAATGGACTTTTATTTTTTACGACAACGCTAGGTAATCTATTAATTATGTGTGTCGCACTAAGTATAGCATCCGACCAATAAATTTTTGGTACATTTGTTTGAAATAATAGTGAACGTGTCATTTCTAGTAAATGCCTATTTTTTCTTTCCGATACTCCATTTTGTTCGGGAGTATTTATGCAAGTAGTTTGATGTATAATTCCTTTTGTTCTAAAAATATTTGTAAAATTATTATTTACAAATTCCGTTCCATTATCCGATCTAAATATTTTTAGTTTTGCATTAAATTGATTTTCTACTAAGTTTAAAAATTCTTGGAAGTATCCAAAAACTTCATTTTTTGATTTAAGTAAATACAACCATGTTGCTCGTGAAAAATCATCAATAAATATAACAAAATATTTAAATCCATTGTAAGAATCAATAGGGGCCGGGCCCCACACATCGGAATGAACTAAGTCAAATGGTGCTTTAGTTTTGCTATTAGACAAAGAAAAAGGAAGCCTAGTTTGTTTTGCTAATTTACATATATCACAATTTATAGATTTTGTAGAAGGAAAATTTAAAATACTACTTATTATTTTGTCCGATGGATGTCCAAGTCTTTGATGCCAAATGTCATAATCTATAGATTTTGTATTAGCACAAAAATATGATTTTTGATTTAAGAGATAATGTCCATTCTCGAGAAATCCTTCACCAATTATATTTCCGGTTTCTCGGTCTTGAAATTTTACATTTTTTGAAGAAAAAATTGTATCACAATTTAATTCATTCGTCAATTTGTTAACCAAAATTAAATTTATAGGAAATGATTCTATGTATAGAACATTTTCAATATTTTTTGAAAAAAGTTTGATACTTCCTATACCGGTGATTTTTGTTTTCATGCCATTTGCAACTAGAACATATTGATTATTTTTAGACAAATCTAAGTTGGTAAAAAATTGTTTGTTTCCAAACATATGGTCGGTTGCACCACTATCTATGATTAGTTGGTTATTTAAATTAGATCTAACGGCATTTTTTCTCATAGAGTTATAGGCTATACTATATGAATTTAAATTTTGGTTTTTAGAGTACCACATGAGGAATTGTAGAAATGCTCCAAATAATGAATCCTCTGCTGACCCGTTTGACCCACTAGGAGCGACTGTACTGGAGGGGTCCATTTTGGCTTGAAATGGAGAGGATATGTGTAGGCTATTAACTTTCTTCTTCCTTTCTTTTTCCTGTGAACCACGCTGCTCCCCCTCTTTTCTTTTCTCCTTAGTCTGATCGCCTCCCATCTTCCCTCCTTTCTCCACCACCTTCCACCACATAGGTCGGAGATGAGGGTGGAGAAACCAACAACCGTTTTGGGTGTGGCCCTCTATTTTACATTTGGTGCATTTTTCGTGCTCAATTTTGGAGTTAGGATTTTGGCGCGGACCGAAGTTAGGGTTTGGAGGTTTCCAGACTAGCACTTCTGTTTCCTCGACACTGCCTTGTGAGTCACTCATAGCGTTCTGAAAGAACAGATTTTTCTGGTATTTGTTGCTGTTTTGATCAGCTTTTTTTCTGGTATGCTGATTTTTCTGGTCTAATTTTTCTGGTCTGATTTTTCTGGTATTTGTTGCTGTTTTTGATCAGCCTTTTTCTGGTATGCTGATTTTTCTGGTCTAATTTTTCTGGTCTGATTTTTCAGATATGAACTGGGTTGCTTTTCTGGTATTGCTACTGGTATGAGATGGTTTTTGCGATTATTGATAAGAACAGATTTTTGATGAAATTTATGACTACCAAGTTTGCTGGTAGGAATCGGAAACTTGGAGCTTCATCGGATTATTGGGTATTGTTATTGCTATCGGGTTATGGGTATTGTTATTGGATTTTCAGAACCGCTCTGATACCATGTTGAATTTTAAGATGCGGAAATACAGAGAGTATTTTTTGGTATATTGATTGATCTCTTATTTATTACAAGTATTACATGGGTATTTATATAAAGCTTCTAACGGTCATATTACTCTATTCTAACGGTAAGAAAAAGTGAGAGTTATTTATTAGCTCTCTACAGTATAGCCTATTATATTTTATTCTAATTCCTAATTAATTAATTAATTAAATCATATTTCTCAACACTATTATTTTGATATTAAAAGTTTTTAAAAAGAAATCATGATACTTTAAACTTTATATATCAAATCATTATTCACAAAAAAAATCAACATTTTTTTTAGTTCAAAAATTTAAAAATTTGACATGTAAACGCATCACTCATAAAGTAGATCGGTTTCAACAGTTTGAATGCGTCGTTTGAAATCAATCCGATAGATTTTTGAATTAAACTCACAAAGAGGCTTGATGAGCTTTAAGAACACCTTAGTTCTACTCAATATAGCTTGTCAAAAGTACTATATTTTTCTTAAAAAATGTCAGGTAGTTTTGTCTTCCAAATTAAATGTATATTTTTCAACAATTACAAACAAAATTCTCAAAAGAATATTATTAACAAGAGACAATACTCACCGTAAAGTGCACGTATTGACCCTAAAACTATTCGGAAGAGGTAATTGTGCTTCATATGAAACCTGCCAAGTCCGAGGAGGGTTCCAATACCTCTTGTTTTTCATACCTCATCATATCTCATATTGTATATTTTCATATTCAAAGTCCAAATTGTTGATCCGAACCACTCAACATGATATCTATACTAAAATATGCTTGGGGATGAAATTTTATAATTTTTGCAAAAAATTTACTATTTTTTAAGATAAGTACAAAATCACTGTATCTGGACCTATCAAAAACAGTGATTTTTCTGCATATCTAAAAAAATAATAAAATTTTTCAAAAATTATTAAATTTCATCCCCGAGCATATTTTAGTATGGATATCATATTAAGCAGTTCGGATCGACATATTGGACTTTGAAAATGAAGATATAAAATATGAGTCAATGCTGTTAATTATATCTATATCCTTTAAACCCCTCCTCAGTAATTATTAAATATTTATTATTATATCATTTTGTTACTAAAATCAGAAAAATGGACAAGCATGCAGTGACAAGTAGTATATTGTCAAGTTTAATTTAAAAGTCGAATATTAATGAACGACTAGAGATGAATGATCCACTACATGAATAAAATCTGTACAATTTCAGAGGATCAGAACATTTCCATCTGATCGTCTATTTCCTTGTGACGTCATTAATTCGCCTAAAGATTCTAGATCATCCAAAAGTAGTGATTCTCTACCTATCTAAAAAAGTAAGAATTTTTTTTAAAAAAAAATGTAAAATTTGACCTCTAAATATATATTTATATGGGTATCATATTGAGGTTTATAAGATCAACTGTTTGGACTTTGGAAATGAAGATATGAATTCATAGTACGGACTGATATGCGCTATACATAGTATCATAGCCTCACTTGTCTAATTTATATTGTAGAAATAAACATGCAATTTATCAAGGAGAAAAATGCTCCATATCATTTTAAAATTCTTTTGTAAGCTTTATGTTAACCTAACTAATATATATCTGGTGGGTTTAATGCCGACATTTTTATTAATATCCAAAGTTAATTAGAAATTATTATTTATGCCCAGAATCCATCAGATTCGCCAAAAATGCTCAAACCGGCCATAAAGTGGCCGGCTTACTCTCCCTAGTAAACCGGCTATTTTATGGAGACACTATGAAGACACTATGAAGAATGTTTTTTTTTTTTTTTTTTTTTTTGGAGACACTATGAAGAATATTGAAATTTAATACTGAAAATTCAAATTTTTTGTTTAAATTTTTTGTTAGATTACTTCTTTTGATTTATAATTACCATATTTATACTAAAATACACTAGATTACTTCAGATTATGTTGAATTACACTATATTACAATAAATTATGTTGAATTACACTAAATTAATGAAATCTATGAAGAGCAAGATAATGAAATCTAACACTGAAAAATTGAATTTTTTGTTTAAATTATTTGTTAGATTACTTCTTTTGATATATAATTAGCATATTTATACTAAAATACGCTAAATTACTTGAAATTATGTTGAATTACACTATATTACGGTAAATTACATATGAATAGGGACGATATCTTCACTGGAAATGCGAAAAACGATGACGAAACTTCAAACGGCCATAAAACGGCGCTCGAGTGTCCGATTTCAGCAAATGACCACTTTTCGGAAAGCTTGCAAAAATACGCATGCGTCCGTAACAACTATGTTGTTTTCTGAAATTCAAAATTACCAAAAAACAATGGGAAGAGCCTCAAAACTTGAGTTGAAGTTTTTGATTAAGATTTTCATTTATATTATTCATCTAAGTAGCTCAGTAAATTAGTTACATAATGAACTTCTAGAATACCAATTTTTACTATTTTTCGAATTTTTTTACTATTTTTTATGATTCATGAAAGATGACACAAAATCGGTCTACTTTAGCGTAATTTTGCGTAGTTTAGCGTAATTTACCGCATTTCAGCATAATTAGCGAACTTATTGTAATTTAACGTAATTTAGTGTAATTCAACATAATTTATTGTAATATAGTGTAATTCAACATAATTTCAAGTATAAATATGCTAATTATAAATCAAAAGAAGTAATCTAACAAATAATTTAAACAAAAAATTCAAATTTTCAGTGTTAGATTTCATTATTTTGCTATTCATAGTGTCTCCAAAAAAAAAAAAAAAAATTGAGTAAGCCGGCCATAAAATGGCCAGTTTACTAGGGAGAGTATGCCGTTTATTTTATCGCCGGTTTGGGCATTTTTGGCAAATCTGCTGGATTCTGAACATAAATAATAATTTCTAATTAACTCTGGATATTAATAAAAATGTCGGGGTTTAATGTCATCTTTTCCATTAGATTTGTTCTATTAAGAATCTTCAATTGATCTAAGTACCCATGAAATTAGATAGATTGATTAATTTGCCCATGCTATTAGTTAGAACCTTCAATTAGATTTGTTCTATTTAGAACCTTCAATTATGTTGGTTCATGTAATTAACTCGATACCTATATATATAATTAAAAGAACGGCCTGCTCTGTCTGTAAAGAGAAGTTGAGGAAATGCTGCAGTGCTCGGTTATGAGAATTATAATATTTTACATTGAGTACATAGCATGATCGATGAATAGAACATTTGAAAATATAACAATTTCATCCACCAAATATGAGATGAAATTTTTTTAACTTATGGCATGACAATTGTTTCGTAAAAATGATAATTAGCAAAGTTTTGAAATTGGAGGATCAGAATATGTCCCGTTCAATATTCCATTTGCAATCGCATTGTAAGAGGCTTCTGTTAGGTGGATACCATCCCAAGATAAGGCCTTCGCCGGATCAGCACACACCGATGATTGCTTGTCTCCGCAGCCATGAGCGTAGCTAAAATGATATTTTGATCCTTCAAATCCACAGCAGGCAACTAAGGGAGTCTGGAAACCTGCATTGTTTGAACAGATAACAGTAAAATCACTGGTTGCAGTTGCATATAGACATACATATGTATATACATATGTGTACATATGTATATACATATGTGTACATATGTATATACATATGTGTATATATATATATATATATGATACACAAGTGGATAAAATTACCAAGGTCCTTTGCATTCTGGTAAACATTTAGCAGCGCGCCGTAGTAGTCAGCATAGATAATTTTTGCCTTTGGATGAAGCTCTCTTTGCTTCTTTATTTCTTCCTGAAGCAAGGTGTTGTGGTGCATGGAGAACTCATTCAACCGGTTGATGCATCCTGTTTTCGGATCATAATCTTCGGTTCTATTAGTTTCGTATTGCATAAGGTACGCAGGAGCGCAACCGATTGGGAAATTTCCTGGCACAACCAATGTAGTAGCCCCAAGGTTGATCAGATCCTGTCAATTAATGATACATTTTTTTTTATCTTTTTATTTTCTCAGGATCTTCATTTAGAAGATTTACATCAGGAAAGGAAAAAAAGTTCTTTGCAAGAACTCTAACAATATATAATACTTTAAAATTGCATAATTTAACTTTAGACGGACAAAGAATCATGCATCCTTTGGTCTAGTGCCAAAAGCACATGTTTTTTATGCTTCAACTTGATATTTCATTAAAAAATATAACTTTAAATTAATGGACAACAAAGTATTTTGATTTCAAAATATTTTCAAATGAAACAAAATAATGTTTTTTTATTTTTTATCCAAAGCCAAGCCTAAACTGTCCGATTCGCATTTGGATTTGTATGGACGGGTTAGATTCACGAAATAAATTTAAATCTGTGCGGTTCTAAATTGATCCACACGGATGTCAATACAAATCGGATGGATATAACTGGGCTTTGGATAAGCCTCCATCCAAAACCCTTTGGACAAAATCCCATTCCAATGTTTTTTTTTTCCAAAATCCTGTTTTCTGATAACAATTTTTTTCCTCTCAATTTTTTTTGCAGGAAAACAATAATAGAAATAAAAGGATCATAGAAATAATTACATTTACAGCAGAACCAATGGCAGAAACCACACGTGGGACCCACGTTGTTATTTTTTCGAGTGGTACAAGGGAAGCTAGGCCGCGATTATAGTCGTTTCCTCCTATCTCTCCGACAAAAATGAGGGACTTATTCATCATGGTTGGGACATCTGTTGAAAAATAAATCTATCATATTTGAATAAATTAAGCATTAAATTGCAATGCCAATAATCATGGTAGAAATTAACAAATTTATGTATATCTATGTAATTACATCTACCAGATGTTGTATTAGTTTTTGTTGGCTTACCAGAGCCATTAGCTATCAATGGTAAGAGTTTATTGAATGACTGTAGCTGAACCCACAGAGAGTTGTCTGCCTGTGCTGGATTTATTCCTGACATTCTGGTAAATGCTGAATTGTTTAGCACACCTGCGCCTCCAACAGCAAAGTTCACACCTTTCTGGAAATACTCGGGTGTTTTACCGCCGACAGATGGTTGCACGAAGGGCAAATTAAAGTGGTCAGCTGCATCCATGTATCATGTTATCAGAAATTTTGTAATTTACAATTAATTAATATTGAAAACATGGAAGAAATTTAATTCTCTCTAGAAAAATAGAACATTTTTATTCATTCATTTTTGTCTGATAATTAAAACTTGGACATACCTACGAAGTCAAGGATGACTCGACCATTGGTCCATCGGCCAGTGGGATGTTTAAAGTAAGTCATTCCATATGGAAGTGCACCAATGCTTGTGCTAGCATTTCCACTTGAAAGGTAGGCATTCCCGGTATCACTGATTGAGTCGCCGAAGTTAATAATGCGATCGAAACAACTACCAAGCATTGGAACGGTGCATAGGTTAATAACAAGAATGAACAGAGCAATAGGAATAGAAAGCATAAGCTTGGAGGAATCCATGTTGGCAATCAAAAGCAATTAGTGATTGCCAGTATCCAGTGTTGTAAATCTCCGCTATTTATATCGGAACCAATGCCATAAATTTAGTAAAAACTTCTGTGGTGTATATTATTCTTGTTCAATGGCCTATCAAAATATTAAAGAGAAATTACAGATTTACAGAATCCAACCTGCTGTCTTCTTTTAAAGGAAGGTAAAACATAATATAACCATTTTTGTACAAAAACGGTTACAGGATAGAGGTCACTAATTTGTGTAATTGGTTGTCAAGACAGTATATGTGATTAAATTTTAACATAGATATGCACTATAATGGTTATGAAATGTGTTGAGACTTGAGATGAATATTCGGTTATACTGTAGCAATATTTAATAAATACTGATTTATTATGAAATATGTACATTTTGCCAAAATTATTAGATATCAATCAAATTTGCTATGTTAGCGGCCATACCAGTTCCAGACCTAACTTAAAAGGAAATTTGCAGGATTTTGTTAATACTATAAAGTGTATAGCTTAAAATGATCAATAATGCAATTAGTGCTGATCCAAAAGTTCATCAACCATATAGAAAGAGAGAGGTGAGGATTGAGGAGGGAGAACAAATTAAGTAGCATATTTACGGAATCAGAAATAAGATGACAAATTAAGTAGAGCTATATAGGCTATACGTGCATGCTGAAATAAAATATAATTGATTTTTGTTTTATACTCTGAACCATAGAAGGAAAAATCGGAATTGGAATCGGGATCGGCACCGTCCGATCCCGACCCGGATCGGAAAAATCGGTCGGAATCGGCCGAATTGGATCGGAAAATCGGATTTTTTTTGCCAGAAGTTTGTTTTACACTAAAAAAATAGAAAAAAATTAATAAAAAAATTTAGAAAAATTATTACAATCAAATAATCTACTAATACAATATAATACAAGCATTACAACTAAAAACACACTCTTTCACTCTCAAAAATTATCATGGACTAATGGACTGGTACAAATTGAAATTCTCATATATATAAATGAGTTGTGTTTTTTAACAACAAATGTTGTATGGTGTGGTGGTAGTTGATTTTGGTTGCTTAGCTAGAGGGCATGAGTTTTATTCATGTAGAGAGCTCAAAAAAAAGTTTTGGAGTTTGTTTAATTCGCGTTTCGGCCGTTTCGGTATAATCGGTCTATTTAGGTCTGGAACGGCCAAAATTTGCCTGGTATCAAGCCGGAACTGTTGAAATTTGATGAAATCTACACTAACCGCGTAACTCGGCCTGAAATCGGATTGGTGCTGTCCGATCCCGCTCCAGAACGACTGATTTTTCCTTCTATGCTCTGAACTTTAATTACAAAAAATAATAATAACTAGGTATATAATATATAGCTTCCTTTTTAGACAATGAAATGTATTATTTTTATGTTAAAAAGTAATTGCAAGAAAATTAATAATGAATGTAACTTATTTATTGCTTATATATATATTATGTATGGATTTTCTTTTATTTCTATTGACTGAAACACTGGCTAAAACAATAGAGTTCTTGTCAAGTTTTCTTTTTAAATATTGAAGAATGTGTTACATCTTCAACTTTGGAGAACATTTTCTGCCGAAGTTCTTATTCATAATGTTATCATTTTTGTTAAAGTTAAGTAATACTTGGTATAATTCAAAATCTTACAACATAATTATTTTAGCATTCTTTAAGGTAATTATTTTAGCATTCTTACAATGAGATTTAACTCCTTATTATAAAACTATTACCAAATAACTATTAAAACGGAGCAAAACAACGCGAGAGGCGAGACTAACTCTAATAATACCTATTGTAGGTCCGATGTCCATCATACTCAAATTTAGGTTCGATGGACAACACTTCCGTCTGATCCGCTTAAAGATGCATGTGCTCTTGATCTTAGGGGTGTAAACGGATTGGATATTATCCGCATTCATCCGGATCCGAATCCGAAAAATTCCGGATTTGGATATTCGGATACGGATCCGGATTCGGATAATTTTTTACCGGATACGGATGCTGATACGGTTCTAGATATTGAATCGGATACAGATCAGGATACGGATAATTATCTGTATCCGACGACTTATTTAATTCGGATATCCGAATTTCACTCCGATATGGACCCTTCAACTGATTGCGGTTTCTGGAGATAAAGGGTATCCGCTTGGAGACCAACAGATCCACGTCCACCGCTGTTCCCCACGTGGTCCCTTCACTCGCGGTGCGCTTACCACCCCACTCTCCATTCCAATAAGGCAATAATCAAGTTAAATGGAAACAGTTTAATAAAAGAGAAGTGCAGAGTCATGAACAAATTTATGATTCAAATAAAAAAAAAATTTATGAAATAATATAATATGGCAACCTGTTGAATATCCTTTCTACATTTCCTATACAATGTGCACATCAAAAATGTACTATTCATTGTTTTAACTTTTAATAGCACTTATCACTTCAAAACACATTTTTGTGTTGACTGCACCTAAAATGTGTTTAATTTTTTGTCGAAAAATATTTATATTTGATTGTGTTAGAGTTTATATTTTGCATTACTAATAATAAAAACTTTAAAGGACATATTTATTGAAGTTTTAAAGTTAAACTTATTTGTGAACATTAAAAAAATGATAAACGCTTCGAAGTGTAGATAAAAGAGGCAGAATAGGGGAGTCGTATTCTCTAGATACTATAGATGTACTGTTATTTAGAGTTAGTAGATCTAGACTATTCTTTAAACCTGACACAAATCTTAAAAAAAAACCTCTACAGTCTAAATAGGTACCGGATTGAGGACCCCAACGTGCAGTAGAAGTAATTTATTTTTAATTATCCGAATTATATTCATATCCGTATTTGTATCCGTCCGATATCCGATCCGTATCCGTATCCGGGACTATCCGTATTCGTATCCGTATCCGAAAAATTATAACGGATAAGGATACGGTATGACCATTATCCGATCCGTATCCGACCGTTTACACCCCTACTTGATCTGCACGAATATTGAAGTGGGCGCGCATTCATCTTGAAACAAGTCGGACGGAAGCGCTACTTATCAAACTATGCTCGCATTGGAATTAATAAACAATCAAAGTGTAATGTCTGGCATCATCGGCAAATCTCAGCCTATATAAAGACATTGCCTTTTTCAATACTAAATATGGCCCGAACAGAATTGGAAGGATATCTTTCACAGACCAAAACTTGGGCTTTACTCCAGTACAACAGTTCCAATCTTAATTAAACACTATTTTGGGCTGAAGCATTATCCAAAGGCAATCATAATATAAATTGGCCCAATAAGCTTTTTTTTTTTGGGTGTCAATGGACAGTACAACAAATTACAACACCAGTCTTTCTGTTTTTTCAACCTAAAACATTCCTTACTACTAATGATAAACAAAGGAAAAGTAAGTTCAGATTTCTTCCAGTTGCCCTCTGGGTCAAAATAACAATTAAGAATGGTTGCCTATATGAGGTCTATCTCATCCACTACATTGCATTGGAGAAAGAAGAAGGCTTGAATGAATTACTTATGGGAGGCGAAGAGTACGACCCTTGTAGCACTCCATGTGCAATCACCTTGTAAGCAGCCTCTATCAAGTGGACCCCATCCCATGATACATACTTCGATGGATCTGAACAAACTGAAGAACCTCGGTTTCCGCAAGATGCAAATGATGAGTAATTGTAAGGGCCTTTGGCCCCGCAACATGCCATTAAAGGATAACTGAAACCTACACAAAAAAAAGTGGCTTAAATAACTAGCTTAAAAATACACATGAGAAGGATGTTACATTTTCATATAGTGATCTAATAATGGAATAAATGGAACTATATTGCCTAGCATAGTTTTTTTTTTAAGGTTAGAAGGCATATTGCCTAGCATAGTTACTTTAGTGAATCTAATTAGTGCACACGATAAATAGAGAAGAACACTCATTTAAAAACAAAATTTGGCTCTATTTTGCAATTGTTATTTTAATTTTAAAAAGTCGATACATACAATAATCAGTATTGGTATCAGCCAAATAAAAATTTGGTGTCTTCTTGAATGTTTGACTTGCCGATTTTGATTGCGAAATCTTACCTAACTTCTTTGAATTGCGAAAGATGTTCATGGAAGCTTCATAATAATCTGCATAGATAATAGTCACATCAGGATAGAGAAGCCGAAGCTTTGAAAGCTCCTTCGAAAGCATTGCATTGTGGTATTATGCAAACTCATTGAAGTGCTTGAGGCATCCTGTTTCTGGGTCATAGTCTTCCTTTTTTCGGCTTTGGAACAGCGTAAGATACATCGGAATGCATCCTATCGGGAAATTATTTGGAACCATTAATGTTTTCGCTCCAGGACTGATTAATTCCTGTATAATTGTACCTTAATTAACATGCCATGCAGACTACATTAGTTTAGCATTGTTGGCATATATATCAGTCAAGCATGTTAGCATCAAGAAAAACAGTTCAAGAAGTATAAAACAAATTAAAGGCTTGAAAGTTGAAACTATGTTCAGAGAAAAGAAATAATATATGCGTACATGAATGGTTAAACTGATGGTTCTGATTACATCTGGAACAAAAGTTCGGACTTCATCAAGAATTATCCCACTAGGTAATAAATAATTGTAGTCATTTCCTCCTATCTCACCTTCCACAAACAGAGCACTGCTCATGATAGAGCTGCCCCATCCTGCACAGTTCAATTTATGAATTTGTGAATAATTTTGGGTATTCATTGATTGATGATCAACACTTGTCTGGCTTGATATCATTTTCATTCTTCTTCAAATTTTTTTTCTTCTGACTTAATTTGGGTACAAACATTTGCCTAAGATTAGTTTAACCCCATTAAATGATCTACAGCACTTGTAATTATTTTCTTAAGAGTGGTTTATAAAGTACAACTCTGATGAAACAAAAGCAGGCTGTTTTCTGTTTATTCATTATAAATAGCTGATGAGAAAGAACTAATAGCTGTCATTAATTATTATAAAGAAGCAGGGAGAAATTTTCAAATTAACTCTTTGAAATAGATAATTAGTATTAAAAAAAATCATGGGTTCTGTCTCCTCATGAACAAAATCATGTTACCTGCCATCAACGCATTAAAGGAAAAAAATCATTTTATTTTTATTTTCTAGTTAACTGTCACATCCAGTTAGTTGAATTAAAACATCTGAATTATTGGCTATTATTGGCTATAATTTAATCAATTTTTTTGAAGCAAAATACACACTGTGCGCCAATGAACCACAATTAAACATGAACAAGAGGTTTCATTCAGATAAAACCTGGTTCTTCCAAGATTGAAGGTAGCAATTTCTTGAACCACTGAAGCTGAGTGCCAAGTGAGTAATTCGTCCAGAACATCTCCATTGCCATGGATTCAAAGAAGGAATTGTCCAGTGCCGAGGCGCTACCAACTGCAAAATTTGAACCATGCAAGAAGTCTTCTGTGCTCTCTCCTGAGAGATATGCCGGAACAAATGGCAACCCGTATGCTTCCGCTAATCAATGAAATTAATATAAGCCAGTCAAATTCTTTGTTATAAATTATAACAGAGCTACAGTTATAAGTTTTGCCTTATTCATTTTCTTATGGAATTTCCAATGGCATGCCACATCTAAATTAAAACTGGTACAGCTAGATTCAGGGATTCATTTTTCTAAATTTCGTGCAATTTTCTTAGTAATTACAAGGTTCTGAAAAATCGGAAGCGGAATCGGTAAGCTGGTCATCGAATCGAAAGCGGTTGAATCGGTGAGAATCATGACGAATTGAATCGGAAAGTCGGACTTTTGAAAAAGAAAATTGTATTAAATATATTGGAAATAAAATTAATTATTTTGTCAACAAATTACACTATTACTGTTTTACGTAATTTAGTCCTTTTTATTATTGGCTACTACAAAACCTGAGAACAAAGAAGTATGAACTATGAACTGTCTCAAACTCTCCTTTGACTACGGTCTAATTGAAACTTTTTGTCTTTAACCTAACAATTTAAAATCAAAACTTAACAAAATATTAAATAATAACAGGCCCAAACAGTTCGGCCCATTTATTTGATTCTTTCTTATTGCGGTCCCACCTGTCGGATTAATCTTCCCCCATTTCTTTCCCTCTTTTTTGTTTTCACTCTACTCAAACCACAGATTACAAATAATAAAAAAAAATAAACTCGGTAGAATCAGTTCGATTTCAACTATTCCACTGATCATGTAACTCGGGTATAACTCGGATCGCCTCTGGCTGATTCCGTTCCAACTCGGCCAAGTCAACTCGGAATCGGTCGATTTTCAGAACCATAGAATTATTAAAGTATTACATATTAGATATTTCATTTTATATATGTTAGGTACTTGTTTGTTGTTTTACTAATTTTATTCCCAAATTCATAAGAAACAACTCAGTATTTATAGAAGGAATAAGAAAGTTATGAGTACAGTGCACTAACCAATGAAATTGAGAATTAACCGTCCATCGCAGAACCGGCCAGTGGGGCGACCGAAATAAGTCTCCCTGTATGGCAGGTTACGGATGGGGTTGTAGCTGTTGCCGATAGACTTGAGATAGTTTCCAGTGTCACTGATCGAGTCGCCGAAGCAGAAAATGTGGGTGAAACAACAATTTCCAGTTTTTGATAGAAGTAGAAGGATTGCAAGTGTAGGGATGTGAGAGAGAAAAGGAGATTCCCGGGAGCCATGACTCAATCTTGGGAAGCACTTAAATATTTGTTTATTAAGAGTTGGTAAGATATACTTTATCGTAGTAGGATGGCACCCAAAGACTCCTTGTAAACAGAAAAAAAAAAAAAAATAGGTCTGATGTTTTTTTATGATGGAAAAGTCAACATCAACTGAAGCAACTCAAATTTGGATCCGCCTCTGCTGAGACAAGCAGGACCTGCTTTTCTGATCTCAACCATTCAAAAATTTTCATTCACGTATCTCGATAAAAGAATTTTTTCATGCACAGATCTCAATGATTTTGAATGGTTGAGATTGGAAGAGCAGGGTCCTGCTCTTCTCTCGGAAGAGCAGGAGAGGCCGATCCCTCAAATTTTGTATTTAGATCCGGACCGTAAAATTTGTTTTGGCACATAGTAAAAGGGCATTGTGCGTTTCACCTCGATCGGACTTAAGTTGTCCGGATCCTTATCGAAGATCTGAATCTAAACTCAAAATATGAGTTACTTGGTGAGAAGTCGCAGATTCGAAATTCAGATGGCGAATTCTTTTATAGATATTAAATAGTTAGATAGCTTGATCTCCAATCCTTACTTAAAAAATAATATGAGTTATTTCGGGATCTAGACATTGTCATTTTATTACATCTATATATATACCACTATTCTTGTATAATAGTAGAAATAAATTGCAAACTATTGAAATCAGCAATCCATTGTCATATCCTATTAATCATAGTATATGTTATTTGTGCTACACGCTGCGCGCTATTGTTGACCGTTATTATCGTTATAGCGATCGTAGTAAATTAGCGTACTTTTATCTCATAGCTTAGTTTTTAAGTCCTATAAATGCTATAGCACGCTATTTAGAACACTGATAATTCCAGTGTACTATTTTATTTTAATATACATGCCCAAAAAACATCTCTTCCCTTCGGTAATTGTACTGTCATATTTATCTACTATTATTATTATTTTCCAATATCCTTTTACTGACTTATCTTGGAACTCCAAGTACCACTTTGCCAAGAGGGCCTTATTCGTAATTTCAAGATGCAACACTCCAAGCCCTCCTTGGTCTTTGCTCCTACAACTACTTTCCATGCTACCAAAGAATATTTTTTTAATAGTGCTTCCTCCAATTAAATTTTTTTTTTTCAATTTTCATCATGATTCATGAAATACCATACTGAAATTAAAGAAACACTGATACTCAGTATCTCATTGAACAATTATATTTTAGTATTGCCAATACATTAGCCTAACATATTGTTGTATTCACAAATTCTGCAAACATGTTAAAACTCTAGGACCGAGTTACAAATATGCTAATAAAATACTGAATCATAATTTTATATAGTACATAATGTAATTTAATGCAGATTTGTAAATAACTTCAGATGTTGAATAGTAAAGTTCTCATTTGTTTTATTAGAATAGTCAAATATTACTTTTTGCTCGAATAGCCAATTATAATAAAATAAAAGATTTGGATTTCCTATTCTAGGTATTCAAACCTAACCAAACATAAAACAAGCTATTTCGAATAGTCTAATCTCAAAAATAGCCTATCTCACTTCATCCAAACACATTATGTATATATATATATAGCCTATTCTCACTTCATCCAAAATGTTTGGATTCCCTATAATAGCTATTCAAACCCAATCAAACATAAAACAAGCTATTCCGAATAGCCTAATCTCAAGAATAGTCTATTCTCACTTCATCTCAAGAATAGCTTATTCTAGCTAGATGATTGTCTCTTGTTTGTATAATATATAGATGTTTTGATACCACTACCGAACTACGAAAGGAACCAAGAGGCCAAGAAGGGCTAAGCACCTTCTATAAATTTTCATTTTCATTTTCATATTTTAATTCTTTTTAATTGACAAGAAATAAAATACTATTAGTCTCACTCATAGAATAAAAGTACATGGTATTTATTTATCTAACTATATCTTATCTCAATTTTCTAAATCCGTCCCTCACGCTTGATCATAAACATGTGATATTTTAGGCATTAAATGAAAATTATGCTTTTATCTTTTGGTTCTAGTAATAGTTGCTTATATATTGTGTTTGTTTTTATCAATGTTTTAAATAGCGTTTATAGCGTCATAGCGGGAAGGCTACAGAAAAAGCTATAGCGAATAGCGTAGCTATAGCGGAAGCTATTCCAAATAGCGTTTTTTTTTTTTACAAAAATTATATTATATATTTGTACTATATATTAACATGAGGAGGGATCCACTTACAACAAATTTGAGTTACAACAAAGTTACAACATTCATTTTTTTCATTTTCAAAGTCCAAATCGTCGATCCAACCGTTCAACATGATCATCTAAATAAAATGTACTTGCAGATCAAATTTTATATTTTTTTGAATTTTTTTACTATTTACTAAGATGGGTACAAAATTCAATGGTCTAAGTATGGCTATTTTTTGTAAAATACTTAATAAATAGTAAAAAAATTCAAAAAAATGTAAAATTTGATCTGCAAGCACATTTTATTGTGGAGATCATGTTGAACGGTTGGATCGACGATTTGGACTTTGAAAATGAAAAAAATGAATGTTGTAACTTTGTTGTAACTCAAATTTGTTGTAAGTGGATCCCTCCTCTATTAACATTATCTAAAGTTTCATAGAACAATAAATAACACCAAACTAATTAAGAAATTATAATATTCATATTGAACTAGTACAAAAGTCCATGGTTCAAAATATCCATAATAATATCATAAACTATCAATCTTTTTCTATACAAAATATCTTAAGCATCATGATTCATTCTATTTTTTTTTCTATACAAAATAAATTTTATGGATATTTATTTAAGCCTATATAAATTGTCTGAAAAAACTCAATATGCATAGCGCGCAAATAGCGCGCTACACGCTATGCGCTAAAGCGGACCGCTATTACCGCTATAGCGGCCGTAGCGCAATTAGCGTATTTTCATGCCATAGCTTAGCGTTTAGGGTCCAAAAACGCTATAGCGGCGCTATAGCGCCGCTATTTTAGAACATTGGTTTTTATCAACGTCCTGCATGCCTATGTATTACTGGAAGACTACCACTGCCTAATTAATAAAAGATAATACTAGTTTTTCAGCATTTGAGACTATGGATAGTAATTTTTTTTCGAATGAACCATCTGACAAATAGTTTGTAAAATTATAAAATTGTACGAAGAATTATCAACTCATCTTTAACATGTGTACTTCAAAATCAAGTCAAAATGTAAAAAAATACAATCAGTGAAATGCAAAGTCTTAAGTTTCTTAGTCAAATCAAATAAAAAAATTGAAATAAAATAAAATATAATAACTTAGTTAGCGGCATGGTTCTGAAAATCAGAATCGGGAATCGGTCATTGAACTGTAGAATTGGAATCAGCCGAGTTGGATCGGAAACTCGGATTTTTTTGGCAGAAGCCTGTTTGTACTAAATTTGTCAAATAATCCACTCCAACACTCATACTAATTAAATTTGGATGAATAACAATCAAATTGTAATGTATTACTTATAAAAATAATATTTATGTAATTTAAAATTTAAATCGACTATTCCATAAATTAATAAAAGGCTGAATAGATTCACATTGACAAATAAATGTTTAATTTTAATTTTTACATTTTCATATTTAATTTTGTATGCTTTAATTTTTCTTTATAGAAAATATTGTTTTTTTTTATAAACAATTAATATTTTATTTTAGTTAAGTCAAAATAAAAAATAAATAAAACAAACAACTGTTCACCATTTACTTTAGTCAAATGTTTAATAAAAAAAATACTTTAGTCAAATAAAAATACTAATAAAATTATGTTATTATTAATTACTGTATTTACTATTTAATAACTGGTTCTTATTTAGACCTAACACCCCTTTTTAATAAAATCATGTTAATAACCGAGTCCATATTTCAGAACAGCTGATCTCTTCTATTTAATAATCAATCTAGACATGGTCCACAATAAATCATGTTATATTTTAAAAAAAAAATGTACACCATATGTACACCAAGACTATTCAAAATTTTATAATCATTTAACCTCGTCCTTTGTGAAACGCGACTGCCCCTTTCTGAATGAATAGCGACTCCCCCAAATTCTTTCCAACTGTCTTGCCAAAAATACAAAATTTGTCTGATTTGAGTTACAAAAACAAAAACTTTGCTCCAGAGACAAGGCAATGAGTAGGGGTGTCAATGGTACCTTTTTAGCCGCTTACCCGACCCGTATCGTATTCGATAAGGCGGGTATAGATAAGGTTTTTCTTTTCATTAGCTTATTGGGTATGGGTATGAATAAAAAAAATTCGTTAACCAAATGGGTAAGGGTATGGACAATAACTATTTCGTACCCGTTAATAACAGCCTACCAAACTTAAAAAATGTTTGTTTTATTATTAAACTAGCAATTGGAATGGTCACACAAATTGGAAGTATTTTCATAGACCTGAACTTGGGCCTTACTCCGGTACATAAATTATATTGGGCTCAAGCAAAGACAATCGTAACATAAGAAAATTTCATTACTAGTGCTTTATGAAAATTGTCTTGCAGTTCTATTAATCTGAAACATTCCTCGATCCCTACTAATGATAAAACAAAGGAGAAGGAAGTTCAGATTTCAATTAGTTGTCATTTGGATCAAAATAACAATCAAGCTGTAAAGTTCCCTATATATTGCGTATCTCATCCACTACATTGTGTTGGATAAATCTAGAAGAAGGCTCCCTGAATCATGCATGATATTGGGGCAAGTGTTACTTATGGGAGGGGAAGAGTACGACCCTTGTAACACTCCATGTGCAATCGCCTTGTAAGCGGCCTCTGTCATGTGGAGCCCATCCCATGATGCGTACTTTGATGGATCCGAACAAACAGTAGAACCTTGGTTTCCGCATGATGCAATTGATGAGTAATTGTAGGGGTCTTTGGCCCCGCAACATGCCATTAAAGGGTAACTGAAACCTACACACAAAAAATGTAACAATTTAATTAGTATAGTGATCTAACAATGGAATAAATTGAAACACATTAACTTGCATAGCTACTTTAGTGAATGTAATTAGTGCACAAGATAAATAGAAGAACATTCTTTTAAGAGTGAGCCTATGGTGCTATGCATAGCACGGATGGCTAGTATACTACGGCTCAATATGGTACTTTTTAAAATTCTAACGGTCGATCCAACCGTTTAATGTAATAACCATATGAATATGTACTTGCAAACTAAATTTTCTATTTTTTCGAATTTTTTTACTATTTTTTTAGATAGGTAGAATTTTGATGGTCCAGAATTTTCAGAAAACACTGATTTTGGAATACATAGGTAATGAGTATATTATTTTCTTTTTTGGAATACATAGGTAATAAGTTCTTTACGAAAGAACCATTTTTATAGTTCTATTTTGTGATTATATTATTTGAATTCTAAAAAGTCGATATCAAAGTTTTGATAACCATATTGACATACAATAATCTGCATACATAATAGTCTAACAAGATTTTCGGTGGCTTGTTGGGTGGATTTTGATTGCGAAATTCTTACCTAATTTCTTCGGATTGAGAAAGATATTATTCATGGAAGATTCATAGTAATCTGCATAGATAATATTCACATCATTATAGAGAACCCGAAGCTTTGTAAGCTCGTCTGAAAGCATTGCATTGTGGTACTCTGCAAACTCATTTAAGCGCTTGATGCATCCTGTTTGTGGATCATAGTCTTCCTTTTTCTGGCTTTGAAACTGCATAAGATATCACGGATGCATCCTATCGGGAAATTATTTGGAACCAATAATGTTTTCGCTCCAAGACTAATCAATTCCTGTATAATTGTAATTAATTCAGATCCCAATGTCATACTCCTGTGCATGTGAAATTATTTGAAACTATGCTAATAAGAGAAAAGAAAAAAAAAAGGCTTACATGGATGGTTAAACTGATGGTTCTGATTACATCAGGGACAAAGGTTCGGACTTCATCTAATGTTCTCCCTTGAAACAATGGATGGTTGTAGTCGTTTCCTCCTATCTCACCTACCACAAACAGAGCACTGCTCATGATAGACATGTCGCGTCCTGCACGGTCAATTTATTAATTAGTGAATAATTTTTGCTATTCTGTGCATTTATTGGTGATCAACACCTGTCTGACTTCTTCTCATTTTCTTCCTTTTTTTCCCTTTCCAGGTCTTTTGGGTAATTTTTTCACTTTCCATTTTATTTGACAATTAAAGTACGAGTTAGTTTATAATCCCATTCAATGTTTGACAGCGCGCACTTATTCATTTATTAAGATAGTGGCCTATAAATTTCAACCGTCATAAAACAAAAGCAGGTTGCTTTCCTTTACTGGTAGATCTTTTGGGTATTTTTTTCCCTTTCCATTTTATTTGACAATTAAAGTACGAATTAGTTTATACTCCCATTCAATGAGTGACAGCGCGCAGTACTTGTAATTCATTTATAAAGTTCAACCATTATGAAACAAAACATGGTTGCTTTCTGTTTATTCATTATAAATTATAGTTGATAAGAAAGAACTAATAGCTGTCATTATTATAAAGAAGCAGCGAGAAAGTCTCAAATTTACTTATTTTTTTAGAATTTCTGAAAATCAGTGTTTTTTGAATTTTTTTTTTTTTTTATTTAATGAAAAGCTGTGATTTTTAAAAATTGTAAACAAATAGTAAAAAGTTTTCAAAAAATGTAAAATTGTTACCAAGCACATATCAACAGGAAGATTATGTTGAGAAATTCGGATCGACTATTTGAACTTTAAAAATGAAGATATGAACGGAAAGTAAAACACCATATTTACTTCCCAAAGCACCGTAGCACCGTAACTTATGGAAGCACAATAGCCAACCTCTATATATATATATATAGACACACGCACGCGCACACGCACACATACATAGATATATGCATACATATACATGCATACATACATACATACATATACATACATACATACATAAACATACATATATACATATACAAATCAATTGATTTTCTACCTATCTAAACAAATAGTAAAAAAATTCAAAAAAAAAAATTTATGTAGAGATTATGGTTCATACTGACTATTCAAATTTGAAAATAATAAGATAAGTCCGCAGCGTGGTCACATGTATCACAAATTAAGATAAACAAGAGTTCATTCAGAGATTATACCTGGTTCTTCCAAGATTGAAGGTAGTAATTTCTTGAACCACTCAAGCTGAGTGCCAAGCGAGAAATCCGTCCGGGACACCACCATTCCCATGGATTCAAAGAAGGAATTGTTCAATACTGTGGCACCACCAACAGCAAAATTCACACCATGCCCGAAGTTCTCGTTTGTGCTCTCTCCTGAGAGATATGGCGTGATAAATGGCAATCCGTATGCTTCCGCTAATCAATGAAATATATAAGCCATTCAATCTCTCTGTTCTTTGTTAAAACAGAGCTACTGTAAGTTTTCCTTAATTCTTTTTCTTATGGAATATCCAACGGCGCCACTCATTCATTTCCTTAATTCATTTCCTTGGGTAGCAACTAAATTCATTTTACATGTGCGAGGTACTTGTTTGTTGAGTAATTTTATATCTTAATTCATAAGAAACAACTCAGAATAGAAGGAAGAAAGTTATGAGTAAAGTGCACTAACCAATGAAATCGAGAATTAACCGTCCATCGCAGTACCGGCCAGTGGCGCGGCCGAAATAAGTCTCCCCATATGGCAGGTTACCAACGGGGTCATAGCCGTCGCCGATAAACTTGAGGTAGTTTCCAGTGTCACTGATCGAGTCACCGAAGCAGAAAATGCGGGTGAAACAACAATTTCCAGTTCTTGATAGAAGTAGAATAAGGATTGTGAGTGTAGGGATGTGAAGAGAGAAAAGGAGATGCCCGGGAGCCATGAGAGATTTTGTATTATTAGTCAATTTTGTTGGATGCGCTTGCTTGAATATTTGCTTTGTAAGAGATGGTAAAATATACTTATAAACAAAAAAAGTCTGATTTTTTTTTCATGATGGAAAAGGCAACATCATCTAAAGTAACTCAAATTTTGAATTTATATCGGACGTTCAGATCTGTTTGGGCTCGAATATTAAAGGGGCTCCGGATCCTGATCAACGGTTTGTATCTAAACCCAAAATATTAGTTACTTCAGAGGATTAGGATGCCACAAATTAGTCTGTCACCTTATTATTGGAGGGATTAGTTGAATTTAAAATTGTTCAATATAATATTGCTTATATTTGAACCGGAGATGGATTAATACGTCATTGTAGATACTTATGATAGATACTTATGATGAAAAATAAATGTATTAAAATAATTTATAATATTTTTATCACTTGACTCTGTACTATATTAATTTCAAAATTTTACATATATACACATCGCTCGCAAAGTAGATCGATCGATTTTAACAGTTTAGATTAGTCTTTTAAAGACACTCCGAAAGGTTTGGGAGCTCACCAAGTCCTCTTGGTGAGCATAACATCCGCTAGTTTTACTCCTAGTTACAAAATATATTTTTTGTTAATCGACTATTTTTATTTTGAAAAATATTGATACGGATACTTACACTACTACAAAAGTACTGAGTATACACGGTTAAAAAATGAGGATGTACATGGTTTTACAATCTTATCTATGGACGTTGTATATGAAGGTGTCGGTAAATTTTACGCAGTTACAAAACTGTGTATATATACAGAGGAGGGATCAAGTTACAACAAAGTTACAACAACTACTTTTTTCATTTTTCAAAGTCCAAATCGTCGATCCAAACGGTTCAACATGATTATCTAAATAAAATGTACTTGCAGATCAAAATTTATATTTTTTTGAATTTTTTTACTATTTATTAAGATGGGTACAAAATTCAATGGTCTGAATATGACTATTTTTGTAAAATACTTAATAAATAGTAAACAAATTCAAAAAAATGTAAAATTTGATCTGCAAGCACATTTTATTGTGGAGATTATGTTGAACGGTTTGGATCGACAATTTGGACTTTGAAAATGAAAAAAAATGATTGTTGTAACTTTATTGTAACTCAAATTTGTTGTAACTTGATCCCTCCTCATATATACAATATACAACACAGTCACTAAAAGAAAACCGTGTCTGATATCTCGCATCATACGTGGTTTCACCTAAGATACTATGTCAGTTCTAAAAAAAATAGACGTCGTCACTGTTATTTTTTTATAACCGTGTATGATATATATATTTTTTGAAACTAATATTTTGTTTATAAGGAGCTAGCAGCTATATATTTGCTGGCCAAATGCACATACAGAAAAGGAAGACCTTTCATTAGTCACAAAACATGAAACATACAAACAACATTTACAATTACATTTATAATATATAATATTTACAATTAATTACAAAATAATCATCTCTCTCTCTCTCTCTCTATATATATATATATATATATATGAGGAGGGATCAAGTTACAATAAATTTGAGTTACAACAAAATTACAACAATCATTTTTTACATTCTGAAATTTCAAATCGTCTTTCCAAACCGTTCAATATGATCTCCACAATAAAAATGTGCTTCCAGATCAAATTTTACATTTTTTTTGAATTTTTTTACTATTTATTAAGATGTGTACAAAATTCAGTGGTCTGAATTTGACTAGTTTTTGTAAAATACTTAATAAATAGTAAAAAAATTCAAAAAAATGTAAAATTTAATCTGGAAGCACATTTTATTGTGGAGATCATGTTGAACGGTTTGGACGACGATTTGAAATTTCAAAATGTAAAAAATGATTGTTGTAACTTGATCCCTCCTCTCTCTCTCTCTCTCTATATATATAGTGGAAGCAATTTATAATGTCAGAACAACAAAATTACCTACAACATAATTAATTAATCACCTACTGTTGCGGCTCCAGCTTATAGGGCTTTGATACAATACCCAGCCTTTACTTATATTTGTAGTATACATAGAATATTAAATTAAGTATTGTGAATTGGTATTATCCTTTACTTTTCTCATACAACATGTTAATTAATAATAGCCTACCAAACTTCAGAACGTTTGTTTTACTATACAAACAATTCGAATGGTTACACAAATTGGAAGTATCTTTCTTAGACCTGAATTTGGGCCTTAGTTCCAATCTTAATTAAAAACTATTTTGGGCTCAACATCATCCAAAGGTAACCGTAATATAAATTGGCCAATTAGCTTCTATTTTTTTTCAAGACATCCTTCCATGGACAGTACAACAAATTTCAGTACCAGTGCTTTATGCAAATTGTGTTGCAGTTCTATAAATCTAAAACATTCCTCCCTACTAATAATAAAACAAAGGAAAAGGAAGTTCAGATTTCTTATAGTTGTCATTTAATTGTGTCAAAATGACAATCAAAAATGGTTGCCTATATGTTGTCTATCTCATCCACTACATTGTGTTGGAGGGAGAGGAAGGCTCGCTGAATCATGCATGATATCAGAGCAAGTGTTACTTATGGGAGGGGAAGAGTATGACCCTCGTAGCACTCCATTTGCAATTGTTTCGTAAGCGGCCTCTGTAAAGTGGAGCCCATCCCATGATGCGAATTTCGATGGGTCCGAACAAGCCGAAGAACCTCGGATTCCGCAAGATGCAAATGATGAGTAATTGTAAGGTCCTTTGGCTCCACAACATGCCATTAATGGGTGACTGAAACCTGCACACAAAAAAGTGGCTTAAAAACACATGAGAAGGATGCTACATTTTTGTATAGTGATCTTAATGGAAAAAATATCTTGCATAGTTACTTTAGTGAATCTAATTAGTACACAAGATAAATTAGAAGAACATTCTTTTAATAATATCTATTATCAGCTTGAAAAGTGATGCTTAAAAACATTAAGTACTGACTATATTATTTTCTTTTGCGGAATAGATAATATTATAATAAGTTACTTTTACAAATAAAAGAATCATTATTTTAGTTCTATTTTGCAATTTTGTTATTTGAATTCGATCTAAAAATTCAATATCAATTTTGAAGGACCACAGTGACATACAATGATCATTATATGTCAGACAAATAAGATTTTGATTTCAAAAATCTCACCTAACTTCTCTGGATTACGAAAGATGTTCATGGAAGCTTCATAATAATCTGCATAGATAATAGTTACATCAGCATAGAGAAGCCGAAGCTCTGAAAGCTCCTTCGAAAGCATTGCATTGTGGTATTCTGCAAACTCATTGAAGCGCTTGAGGCATCCTGTTTCTGGATCATAGTCTTCCTTTTTCCGGCTTCGAAATAGCGTAAGATATATCGGGACGCATCCTATTGGGAAATTAGCTGGAACCAATAAAGTTTTGGCTCCTTGACTGATCAATTCCTGTATAATTATTGCATCTATTTAAGATCCCAGTCATAAAATATTAGTATAGCATTTGAAAATTCCTGTGCATGAGAAATTTTTAGTTTTAATTTGACAATGCATGTTAGCATGAAGAAGAAGGAAAAGAATGCGTACATGGATGGTTAAACTGATGGTACTGATTACATCAGGAACAAAGGTTCGGACTTCATCTAGTGTTCTCCCTTGAAACAATGGATGGTTGTAGTCGTTTCCTCCTATCTCACCTACCACAAACAGAGCATTCCTCATGACAGAGCTGCCGCATCCTACACAGTTCAATTAATTAATTTGTGAATATATTTTTTTTCTATTTTGTAGATTTTTTTTTGAAGGTCAGTGAGCAAAGCGCTTACCGATTATTTCATTAATATAAAAAATTAAAGTACACAGTTATTTACACCACCACCCCTTGAAAAACACAAATCAATTAGGGGGCCTTAATCCGAAAATACAACATATACAAAGCACAACGCGTTATAGAACCCGCGGACCACAGTTAGTGTCATACCCCCGCTCTCTCTCAAACGACCGCAATCCACTATTGTATCTGGATTTTGGTGTCCTCCTTCAACCGAAAAGCGCTCTTTTCGTCTCCCGCAAACGTATGACGATTCATCTCCCGCCACAATGCCCACACACCAGCCGCCCACCCATTTATTGATGATCTTTCAACACTTGTCTGACTTCTTCTCATTTTCTTCTCTTCTTTTTTGTCCTCCCCTGATTTTTTTTAAGTAAATATTGGAGGTCAAACCACTCAACCAATTATTATTCACAAGAGATTCTTTTATTCAGATTTCGAATATGTGATCTCTCATATACAAAGAGCATTGTCTTTGTCACTAGACCAAAGACTTGTTCTTTTTTTCTTTTCTGATCTTTTGGGTACGTACTTTTGTTTGTTATTGCTTTGACTTCCCATATTCTTTGACAAAGTACGAGTTAGTTTAATCGCATTAAATGATCTACAAAGTATGAATAAACAAAAGCGGGTTGCTTTGTGTTTATTCATTATAAATAGTTGGTGAGAAAGAATTAGTGTTTTAAATAGCTAGCTATAGCAGCAAAATAGCGTTTTTGGACCTTAAAATCTATAACGCTATTTGTCGTTTTCGACGCTATAGCTATCTATAACGGCACAAGAACGGAGCTATAGCGGTTTTTTAGATTTTCTGCAATGATGCGATAATCGCTATTTAGAATCTGGCAAAGAACTAATAACTGTCATTATTATAAAGAAGCAGGGAGAAAGTTTCATATTAACTCTTTAATATATATATATATTGTATTAAAAAAATCATGGATCATGCCGTCTCTGCATGAACAAAATCCAATGGGACAGCAATAGACCACTGTATATATAATGCCAACAAATAATCAATAGACCACTGTATATATAATGCCAACAAATAATAGTGGCTAATAATTCAGATATATAATGCCAACAAACATTAAGGTTTTATTAAAAAAACAACAAAATAAGAAACATGAAAATAAGCTACCAAACAAAACCTGAACAGTCTCTCTCCTCTGATATCTCTCTATCACACACACCCAAAATGATAATTTAACAAAGAAAAATGAACTCTAACAACGGAAAAGGTACAAGAACTAGAGAAAAATCACACCAAAAACTACTTAGTGCTTTAATTTAATCAATTTCTGTTGTGCTGGTACTACGCAAAATACATGTTGAACCACAAATAAACATTTTTTTTTTTTTTTATAAAACAAATAAACATAGATAACAAGAGGTTTGATTCAGATAATACCTGATTCTTCCAAGATTGAAGGTAGTAATTTCTTGAACCACTCAAGCTGAGTACCAAGCGAGTAATCCGTCCAAGATGCCTCGATTCCCTTGGATTCAAAGTAGGAATTGTTCAGTGCCGTGGCGCCACCAACCGCAAAATTCGCACCGTGCAGGTAGTCCTCTGTGCTCTTTCCCGAGAGATATGCCGGGATAAATGGTAACCCGTTTGCTTCCGCTAATCAATGAAATATAATTAAGCCAGACAATCTCTTTGTTAAAACATAGCTCTAATTTAAAATCTAGGGGTAACATGAATTTTTTAAATTTTATTTATTTAACTAATTTTCATACAAATTATTCCAGTGATCCTAATACAAATTACATTTCCTTGGGTACCTGGCAACTGAATTTATTCCCAAATTCATAAGACAACTTAGTATAGAAGGAAGAAATTTATGAGTAAAGTGCACTAACCAATGAAATCGAGAATTAACCGTCCATCACAGAACCGGCCAGTGGGGCGACCGAAATAAGTCTCCCCATATGGCAGGTAACGGATGGGGTGGTAACCGTCACCGATAGACTTGAGGTAGTTTCCAGTGTCGCTGATCGAGTCACCGAAGCAGAAAATGCGGGTGAAGCAACAATTTCCAGTTTGTGATAGAAGTAGAATAAGGATTGTGAGTGTAGGGATGTGAAGAGAGAAAAGGAGATGCCCAGGAGCCATGAGAGATATTGTATTAGTCAATTTAGGGGATGTGCTTCATATACTTATCGTATGATGCTTATATAGTTAGAAGCAAAAAGCACCCAACGATTCGTTCGTTGTAAACAAAGTAACGTCTAGTGCTTTTTTATTTTTAATGGAAAAGGCACACAAATCCAGCCGACATTTTTATTCATATTTAAAGTTAATTACAAATTAATAAATTTACCCATGATTCCCGAGTTTTTTCAAAAATGTCCAAACCGGCCATTTCCTCTCCATTTTATGGCCGGTTTCCTCTTTTTTTTTTTTTAGAAACACTATGAAGAGCAAGATAATGAAATCTAACATTGAAAATTCAAATTTTTTGTTTAAATTATTTGTGAGATTACTTCTTTTGATTTATAATTAGCATATTTATACTAAAATACACTAGATTACTTGAAATTATTTTGAATTACACAATATTATATTAAATTACGCTATATTATGTTAAATTACGCTAAAATACGATAAATTCCGGTAAATAACTGTGTCTTCATAGTGATGTATATTAGAAGCTATTTTTTATTTCTCTTTTATCTTTATGGTGATTTATAATGAGAAACTATATTTTTTATAGGAGACATCTTGAAGAGCAAGATAATGAAATCTAACACTGAAAATTTGAATTTTTTTAAATTATTTGTTAGATTACTTCTTTTGATGTATAATTAGCATATTATATTAAAATACGCTAAATTACTTGAAATAATGTTGAATTACACTATATTACGTTAAATTACGCTAAATTACATTACATTACGCTAAAATACGGTAAATTACATATGAATAGGGACGATATCTTTCACTAAAAAAGCGAAAAAACGACGACAAAACTTCAAACGGCCATAAAACGGCGCTCGAGTGTCCGATTTCAGCAAATTACCACTTTTCGGAAAGCTTGCAAAAATACACATGCATCAATGCACATGATGCTGATTTCAAAATTCAAAATTGTCAAAAAACTAAGGGAAGAGCCTCAAAACTTGAGTTGAAGTTTCCGATTAAGATTTTCACTTCTATTATTCAATTTAAGTAGCTCAGTAAATTAGTTAGATAATGAACTTGTAGAAAACAAATTTTTACTATTTTTTATGATTCATGAAAGATGGTACAAATCGTTCTACTTTAGCGTAATTTTGCGTAGTTTAGCGTAATTTACCGTATTTCAACACAATTAGCGAAGTTATTATAATTTATTGTAATTTAGTGTAATTCAACATAATTTATTGTAATATAGTGTAATTCAACATAATTTCAAGTAATCTAGTGTATTTTAGTATAAATATGCTAATTATAAATAAAAAAAGTAATCTAACAATAATTTAAACAAAAAATTTGAATTTTCAGTGTTAGATTTCATTATCTTGCTCTTCATAGTGTCTCTAAAAAAAAATGAGGAAATGGCTGATTTCTGGGAAGAGAAACCAGTCATTTTATGGCCGGTTTGGACAATTTTGGAAAGAAACTCGGAAATCATGGATAAATTTATTAATTTGTAATTAACTTTGGATATTAATAAAAATGTACGCAAATCCAGTGCTCTTAAATCACCTCATAGCGGATACTATATAGTTGTTGTTTTTTTGAAGAATTATATACATGAAATTCCCCCTATTATATATTTACAACTAACCATATATTATCCAACCTAACAAAACTCAAAATCAATATTGTTATTTTTTAAACATGAGATAATAATCAAAATACTTAAACCGTCACAGTGCAGACAAAAACCATCCAACAATAATCTACAAAAATAAATAAAAGTTTTAATGTTAAAAAAATTGCTAAAAAAAAGTTTACAAAAATAATAACATGGAACCAAATATGTTTTGGTAGCTTTTTTGGTCCACATTCTTTGGTAGCTTTTTTGCTTCATTCAAGAAAAGTCTCAATGTCCTTTCTTTTTAAAGCATCCAATAAATACGCCCCATAATGTATCAGATTCACATCCATCCATTATTTTCAATTGTATGAGAAAGAGTGAACAATGCATTCCCATTAAACAAAAAATTAATTATAAATAAACTCTATTAAATTCATATATATCAGTGTTGTAAAAAATGTCCGTTTAGGTTTGATTAATCGGTCAATTAGTCGTTGGCGGTGATCAAACTGTCAAAAAAATTTCCAATTAATCGGCTGATTTTTTTCGATTATGACCGATTATTGCCGATTATTCCTGATTAATCACTTAGCGGTATCTATCCGTCCGACGAGCCATACCATTATTTACAACAATGATATATAGGATAATTCTTAACAATTAGATTGTGCAAATAAAATGAAAACAAGATGGTGGTGCTCATGACACAGTAATTGAGAAGATTACTTTTTCATGATGGGCAGCATGCTTGCACGATTTTCTTTACTTTTGTCCATGCTAAGGGCCAAGGGGAAAAAGAAGCGAGACATGTGGCTTAGAAACCGGAGAAGGGATATAACTGACTACTACCTTTCTCCTTTTTGATTGCCAATGGTGTTAATTTTTTTGTTTTTTTTTTTTGTTGTAAAGAGGGAGATCGTAGAATGTAGGTGTTGAAGAGCAAGATTAATTAAAGGAAAAGCAGGGAAATAATAACCTCCGACCCGTTAAGGGGATAGTTTCATCATCGGTTATTTTAGGAAAAGCCGAAATTTTTAAAGTTACAATTATCTCAAAAAAAAATAAACTAAAAAACTAGTACGAATCTGAGTATTCCGAGATCTACTACGGCCACAGAACACCTGTGCTGCTCCAAATGCTGGAGACTGCACAGGCGTTCTGCAGCCCCAGCCCGGGGTCCACAGAACCATTTTGCGACCCATGTATATTTTTTTTTGGCGCAGCAAACTTTGAGATATCTCATACGGGCATGCATTCCAAGAACAAAATTTTTTTTATTAAATTAATATCCCACGTGGTAAGGGAACCACGATCAAACAAAATATAATATTAGAATCAGTAGGAGAGACATCGATCATAATCCAATTTTGTTTTTTATTTTTAGTTTTCTCTATTAAAATATAAAATGTTTTTAAGAAAATAGATAGAGTCTTTCTATTATATCCAAATTCTAAGATATTTTATCTATTTTCTAAAAAAATTATATTTTAATAGAGAAAATTAGAAAAAAAAAAAACAGAACTGGGTTAGGATTGGTATCTCCCCTACTGATCCTAACGTTATTTTTTTTGGATCGGTTTCTCCCCTATCGACCTTTCTAGTGATTAAATATTACAAGTAGTCCTTTCTATTTCTTTCTCTTCTTTTTTATTATTTTCTATAGATAAAAAAATCTCGAAAAAATGAGCTAATTCTTAGAAAAGCTACTCCACATTTTACCATTTTTAGTATGTACATTAGGCAACTGTTGAAACAGGAAAATAGACAACCGTTAGATTATTTTGCTATAAAAACAATTACATCCCTCATTTGTAAATCACAACAATAAGCAATAAAATTTTGTTCAGTATATTTTCTTCTAAAATCCTTAAAATCATGTAGTATCAGAGCAGGAGTTAATTATGTAAATCACACAACAAAAAAAACACCATAAAAAACCTGGACTGAGTCTATGGTACTATGCATAACACGGATTGGTCCGTACTACAGATCAATATTTTCATTTCAAACTCCTAACGGTCGATCTGAACCGTTCAACATGATTTCCATATGAGAATATACTTGTAGGCTAAATTTTTATTTTTTTAAATTTTTTTACTATTTTTTAGATAGGTAGAATATCATTGTTTTTGGATGGTCCAGAATTTTCAGATCAAGTGATTTTCTACCTATCTTAAAATATAGTAAAAAATTCGAAAAAATATAAAATTTAGTCTGCAAGTACATATTCATAAGGAAATCACATTGAACGGTTTGGATTGACCATTAGGATTTTCAAAATGAAAATATGACTCCGTAGTATGAACTAATCCGTGCTATACATAGTACCATAGACTCACTCAAAAACCTGATTCAAGAACCATTCTCCCATTCTTGTAGTGTTAACACTGTCATATAATTTATGACCGAATAAATGTGATCTATTAATTAATATTATAAAATTTTAGATTTGTGTAAGATTTTAATTGTAGATTCTATGTAATAATTCCGTAATTATATATAGTTCAAATTAGGGGTGAAAACGGAGCGGATAATATTTGATCCGTATTCTATCCGTATTCGAAAAATTAGATACAGATATCCCGTAATATTCGTGTGAAAATAGATACGGATATGGTTTTAAGTTTTAATTATCCGTAATTATCTGTAATTATCTGTATCCAATTAGTAAATATTTTAATATATATTATAAAAAAAATATTTTATTCACCATTATAAATAGATAAATAATATGAACTTTAGTATTTTTTTTAATAACATTTATATATTTTTTTAATAAATATCAAATCGAATCTGTGTCTGTATCTGATCCATATATGTATCCAAAAAATAAAAACAAATACGGATATAATTTTACCACTATCCGCTCCGTGAAGAAGACTTAAAGAAAGGAGAGAACTGTGAATTGACTATATTATTTCTTTAATAGTTTAGTGGTAAAATTGACTATATGATTTTTTTAATAATTATTCTTCACAGTTTTCTCCATTAACTATAAAAAGAAGACTTAAAGAAAGGAGAGAACTGTGAAGAATAATTGCATGGAATTGATTAATTGTCCGGAACCGATCGCTATAGATTCAAATACCTAACTGCATATTTGGTTTAATTTAAAATTCAACATAAAAACATGTGTGCTATCATTGTACATAAAAAAATGTTGAAATTAAAGGCAGATTTAGCTTAAAAGAATGGGGTCAATTAATATTTTTTTAAAAGTTTTTGTATTTATGTATGATTTTCTAAATAATTTAGAATAAAATGTCATTGTACTATAAAAATTACACACATTCTTAGTAAAAAAAATTATTTAATTGATTATTATATGTGCTTGACCCTCATAGTTCGAAAATCTGACTCCGCTTTGCTTGAAACGGATAATCAATAAAAATAGTTGCCGCTCAAAGATTTTCAAAACTGATTAGATGAAGTCTAATGATGATGTTCCTCTTGTATATGCTCAAAATATAAATAAATATACAAAGATCCTTGTTCGTATCATAGTGACAACTTAATGATTTGGTAAAGGTTCGGTAGGGTTAAAAATTTGTGATTCAGAAATAATTCAATATAATTTGAGAATAGTTCAAAATAATACATCGAGAGAAAAAAAAATTCCTACAAGAGAGCAAAAAAAAAAAATTTAGCGAAAAATTCCGGAATTTTTTTTTTAAATTTGCAAATTATTCGAGAATTATTCTGAAAAAGTTCGAGAAACCGAATAATACAGGAATTGCTTCATTTTAACTATTCTATGATATGGATGGGCTCCAGAGTTCTGCAACAGAAGATCGAAAACCAAGGAGCCCACCACATGATCATAAAATGATGAAATCTCAGAGTTCCATCATCTATGCATGCGTGGAACAGTGCAAAGGAATAAATATTGGTGGTCCCCGAAATACAGTGGGAGAAGTAATTGAAAAGTGGGGTTTTATGTAAGTGGAAATGGCTTTTTTAAGCCGAAAGTAAGGAATTTAACCTCCCTAAACTTTTCCACAACTCAAGTCTTTATGGTCCCTTATCAAGATGCATGCCTACTTATAGTAGATGTGCACCTTTTCAAAAGCAATATATGTTGCTTAAGGTTTTTATTTTTTTTATTTTTATTTTTTGCTACCAATCCTGGAATAGTGGAAGGGCCGAACTTTTGTTTTGTAGCATTTCAAAATAATAAATTCAAAAAGTAACAGACAATTCTCAAAATGTCAAAACTTAGCAAAAAAAAAAAAAAACAGACTAAGTTTGTTTGTCTAGTGACAAATTAATAGTTCGGGTTCGGTTCGGCGAGGTTAAAAATTCGTGATTTGGTATAATTCGGATATAATTCGGAAATGATTCGGTACAACAAAGAAGCAAAAAAAAAAAACCAAAAAACCGTAAAAAAAAAAAAACTTTGAAAAAAATTTCGCGTTTTTTTCACGTTTTTATCGTGAATAATTCGTCAACTCGCGTTTTATACGCGTTTCATTCGCGAATAAAACGTATTATACGTTTTTCAGTGTTTTATTCGAAGTTCGGTTCTGTAACATCGAAAAAACGAATTATACGCAAAATTATACACGAATCTTGTCACTATGGTCTACGGTGTTCATTGGATCTGGTTTAATCGGTTTTAAAGAGAGTTTAGATTAATCGGTTTGTTTTTTTTTTGTTAAATAGACTGGCTTGGTTCTTTTTTTAAACCGATTTAATTGTTCGGTTTGGTTTGGTTGAGAAACTTTAAAACCAGTTAAACCAAACCAACTGAAAATTTTAAACTTGTCTCCTGTCCAAATCAAACATTTAAAAAAAAAAAAAGAATTACGACATAATGTATATTGCTTGGTTCGGTTTAAAACCGGTAAACCGAACCAAACAAAAATTTTAAATCCATCTTTCAAAAATATTAACAAAAAAATGTTTATTTTTATGATTAATTTTATTATTTCGGTTCAACCGAACAAATCAAAATTTAATTTGGTTGATAAGTTTACTTTTATGATTAATCTTCTTATTCGGTTCGATTGTATTTTTAAAATCGAATAAAATTTTAATTTACTTATTTTATTTCAATTTTAATCAAACCGAATTGATGAACACCCTATACTTTTCACTCAGAAGTGTCAAGTGTGACATGCAGATCTAAAAAAACACGTCATACTAGGTCTCCGTGTCACTCAGATCACATTGATTTTTTTACTTATTTTTTAATTTATAAAATTTCCTTATTATTTGTCATTCTAATTGAATAAATTACATACTAATATTTGTTATTTTTAGTCGCTTAAAATGATATGCAATATTATTTGTTGTTGTTAGTCATTTTGATTCACCATGTTTGCTAAGTTCCGGAATTTTAAAAAATTGAGATTACTTTTTTTTTTTTTGTGTAAATGCTATGTATGTCCGTTTTATCTCTACACCAGACACTAGTACAAAAAAGTCCTTCACTGATCCTCAATCACCGACGGTTCTGTTATCTAAACAGTCGGTGTTGAGCAGCTTACCAATACTGACGTTTTATTAGCGGAAGCATCAGTGTTGCTCGTATCCTTCACTGACGGTTCAATTAAATAACAGTCAGTGTAGAGTTACTACACTGACGGTTTTACAAAACCGTCAGTGAAGAGCACCTACACTGACGGTTTTATTCGAACCGTCAATGTAGTTACTCAACACTGACGGTTTTTCGTCAGTGTAGCATACCTACACTGACGGGTGGTAGAACCGTCAGTGTAGGTACTCTTCACTGACTATTTTAAAATCGTCAGTGTAGGTATGCTACACTGACGGTTTTAAAAAACCGTCAGTGTTGAGTAACTACACTGACGATTCGAATAAAACCGTCAGTGTAGGTACTCTACACTGGTTGTTTTTTCAATTGAACCGTCAGTGAAGGTATCCAACTCCAGCTATTAATCTGTTTGTTTTTTTTTGCGTTTTTCGCATTTCAGCAACCAAATTGTAATGAAAATTTTATTAGTGATATTTATGCAATATTTAATTTTATAGCATGTTTATTGCTTAATTAAATGATTTTAACAAATTAAATTATATAGCATTACATGCATGTTGTTTATATGACTCATATCTTCTATGTATGAACTTGAAACATAAACTCTTGTTTCATGAGTTAATGAAGACACACGGGAATACAAATTTATAACTATTTGAGAATAAAATTGCAATGCTTGTTTATTAGAATGAACATATTATATTTAATAAGTATGATTAGTAATTTAGGTGATTAGTGAAATTTAGATAATTAACATCAAATTTTGACTTTAATTTTAGAAAATATTTTGTAATGAAAATTTTATTAGTAATATTTATGTAATAATTAATGTTATAACATGTTTATTGCTTAATTAAGTGATTTTGACAAATTAAATTATATAGCATTACATGAGTTAATGAAGACGCACGGGAATATGTCGTCTGTGGGTCGATCGGAACCGTTTAAATTAAAGAGCACTGCATTTATTGTCTTGCATCCAAGTTTGATCAAAATTTGTTTTAATTACCCATCCATCTAGTTAACTGAAAATTGAAGCATCGTATGGCCATAAACACTTCATGTTGGATCGAAGGTCATATATAATAAAACTTCTGAACTTTTATGTTGGTTACGTTCAATGTTCTCCCTTGATCATTTTAAAATAGATTTGGAATGATTTCACTGCAGATCGACCGTTGATTTTCCCCTTGAAAATGAACGGTCTGATTCCAAACTTCCTTTTATGTTAATTTTATTATCATTTTTTTTTTCTAATTTGTGATTCACTGATTGCTTTTATTCCAAAACCGTCAGTTTTGATATTTTTACTGACTGCTTTTATTTTGGAACTGTCAGTGTGGATATACTACACTGACTGTTTTTAATTAGTAACCGTCAGTGTTGAGGTTTTATATTGACCGTTTTTATTTCAGAATTGTCAGTGTGAATATACTGTATTGACTTTTTTTTTTCCGGAGCCGTCAGTGTTGCTTTATTCACTGACTGTTAAGTATTAGAAATCGCCAGTGTTGAACTGTTGATTATTGCTCCATTCCACTCCGAAAAATTCATTTACCCCGTTCTCTTCGATATCGTGCCATTTAATTTCCGAAAGTATTTGGAGCTGCTGTCTCTCTCTCAACACAAACCCTCTCTTGCTCTCTCTCTTAGGGCTTGTTCGGTTTTTACTGTGCTCGTGGAAAAAAAAATTCACTCAGAACCTGTTCAGCGTACTGAGAGGAACGGAAATAGACATGAGAAGAGTAAATTTTTGAACTGATTTTTACTGTGCTCGTGGGAAAAAAAAGTTCTCCAATTATTTTTTTCTCACGAGCACAGTAAAAACCGAACAGGTCAGTGAAATTTTTTTTTTCCAGCACAGTAAAAATCAGTTCAAAAATACCCATTCCCGTTCCTCTCAGTACGCCGAACAGGCCCTTAGCTGCTAAAACCTTCCCCAATGTCTCTCTCTCCGAGTACAAACCGAGGCGCTGTCCTTCTCTCCCTCTTTCCTCTTCTCCGAGCACAAACCCACCTGCCACTGGTCTCTCGCCTCCACCTCCGACTCCTTCTCTGCCTCGCCAGCCCGCTGCGCTCGTGCCCACCCGCTCCGCCATTTCGTTCGCCCTCTCTCTCTCTACCGAGCACAAACCCTCCCCCGTTGTCTCTCTCTCTAAGCCTGAGCACTGAGCACAAACCAACCCTCCCCCCGCTGTCTCTCTCTGCGAGGACTGATCATCTACCAGTTCGTCACTCTCTCTCTAGGTTTGTTATTATGGTTAAATAGTTACTAGATTTTTCTTGAAATTTGTGAATAATAAAAATTTTCTGAAATTTGTGAGCTAGGATTGAGCGTTTCAATTTGAAATTTTGTGGAATTAGGTTTGAATTAAGTGTTAGGATTAAGGGTTTGAAATTTTGTGAAATTAGTTCAATGTTATTCTCGGTTTAGGATTATGGCTTCAATTTTTCTGTGAAATTAGTTCAATGTGAAATTAGTTCAATATTTGTGTGAAATTAGTTTCAATTTGAAATTTTGAATTAGGCCTTGGTCAATCCATGGTTAGAACCTTTCCAAGTTTACTTTTTTAAATCAATAGCTGCAATGCTCTATGCTTATTTATAAAGAAAGAGAATGACGTAATCTAGTAACTAAACTTAGGCTGAATTTGGCAACTTTGCTTTCAACCCTTTTTTTTAAACTTGCAAAAGTTTACTGTGGTACTAGTTCACAACCAATAGACCAAATGGTGAACACACTAATTAATTAAGTATAAGAAACGACAGCTTTTAAAATAATAGTTAAGTTTCTTTTGAAATCATTGATTATTTGGTAGGAGTTACTTCAGAAGTGCACTATTTCTTCCTTCAGGTCATGAAACTCCTGTTCATTTATTACCAAACATTTAAGTCCATCTTTTTTGCTTCAATACTGTGTTTGGTTCAATCTGTTGTGCCGAGATGTGAGGTGGAGCATTGGAAGTGCTACTGGTCAGAGCCGAAGGACTAAATCATGCTCATTTTTCCGGTCACCTCCCTCCCTCTTATCTTTTTTTTTTTTAATATATTATTTACTTGTCTTCCATAGATGTCATTCTGTTTGTTTTCCTCATTTTCTTCAGGCAGGATCATCAGGTCATTATGTGATTATCCAATGCGGCAATCAGCAGTTAAAAGCAAAATTTCTTCAGGTGTATCCGCATCCGTTTACAGCCCTAGGTAAATATGATATTATGAATTTTAAAGCCGAAACACGTAATTTCCAAATTTTGAGAGACATACATAACAGTCCCTCTTTTTAAAATTAATTCAGAACCACTTCAAGTATGAATTGACCCAAAAGAAATTACTTGATTACTTGATTATGCCAAAAGAAAACTAAATATTCAGAATTGTTGAATCTCCTATAATTCAGACTTCATCGACTCAAACTTCAATTCCAAATCAGGAGAGGATTCACATATGTCGAGCCGTGTGATTATCTTGCTAAATGCTCCTTCTACAATTAGTTCATTTGCTCTCTCTGTCAAATGAAACCCATCCCAAGAGAAATATTTGGATGGATCAGCACAAACCCTAGATCTCTCATTGCCACAAGAGATCTCAAATGTGAAATTGTACTGGCCTTCACCTCCACAACAGGCAAATAAGGGATTCTTGAATCCTATATCCAAAAAAAAAAACCCAACAAAAATAAGCTCTAGCAGAAGTAATATACCAGAGATCTTCTTCCAACTATATATGTATATACATCTCTTATTAAGAACTTGAGTGAGGCTATATATGGTACTATGCGTAGCGCAGATTGGTCTGTACTATGAATCAATATCTTTGGTTGTAACGTCCAAATAGTCGATCTGAACCGGTCAACATGATCTCCATATGAAAATATACATGTAGATCGAATTTCACATTTTTTTAGATTATTTTTACTATTTTTTAGATAGGTAGAAAATCACTTGATCTAATCTAAAAAAAATATAAAAACTCTAAAAAATATAAAATTTAGTCTGTAAGTACATTTTTATATGGAGATCATGTTGAACAGTTTAGATCGATTATTTGAACTTTGAAGACGGAGAATATATATTGATCCAACCAATCCATGCTATGCATAGTACCATAGCCTCAATCAAAGAAATTTCTGGTATGTCTGGGAATTTATTTGTTGTAAAAAAAACCATTCACAAACAGTTACAGTAAAATTCAGAAAACTTGCCGTATCGTTCGGCTGATTTGAATATATCGAGTGAGGCTCCGTTGTAATCAGCATGTATGATAGTAGCATCTGGATATAATCGCTGCAAATTATTCAACTCTTCTTTGAGCAAATTTTCATGGTGATCTGAGAATTCATTCAACCACTTCATGCAACCGGTCTCTTCATCGTAATCTTCATTGTTTTCGGTACGGAACATGGTCAGATAGAATGGGGTACAACCAAAAGGTATGATTCCTGGTACCACTAATGTTTTCGCCCCAAGCTCAATTAATTCCAGTTGATTAAAAGATATTTGATTTTTTTATTAGAAATTTAAACCATCATGCTAATTTTTCAGAGCCATGCTATGTACTGGGAATCTACACAATGCAGTCTAAATGCAAATGTTTAATTTAATCAGTGAATTTTCATGACATAAATTGTGTATGAATACCCATTTCTGTTCATATCTGGTCTGTGTTTACTGAAATTTTAACAAGGAATTATATGTTTGCACATAGAGACTTTATTCAATGATCAGGTTAAAACATGCATAGTCCACAATTAATAAAAATGATGTTCTAAAAGAGATAAACAAACAATCACCTTGATGCCTGCACCAATGGCTTGGATGACATGAGGCACAAATGTGCGTATTTCATCAAACGGTACACTAAAAGATAACGTCGGGATGTGGTAGTCATTCACTCCAATCTCTCCTACCAGAAACAATGAACTTTCCAAAATGTTTCTACAATCTGCTCAAACAGTGTATAATACCTTTACAATTTTTGAAATTTGAATTTATTTTTCAAGGTAAAAACTTTATATCCAATACAGGAGTTTAACCTAAGTAGAAGCTTTATATACGAATGCTAATTTGACCTTATTTCAACTTTTAACCTTTTGTAATTAGTAATTACCTGATTGAGGACATAGAAGTGTCAATAATTGCTTGAACCATTGGATCTGAAGTGCTAAGAACCCCAACCTCGGGTCAGCCGCTGTAATGCCCTTCTCTTGGAAGAAGGAAGTATTCATAGCCGTTGCGCCTGCGACCGCAAAGTTTGCGCCATAGAGAAAATCCTCCGCTGTTTTGCCATTAAGATAGGCTAGTGGTAGGGACATACCAAGTTCTTTTGCTGTATAAAGACCCAAAAGGCAGTTGGTCAGAAGGATAAGGTTATTGAAATTGACAGATGAGTTAATACTTCATGCAGCGCACTAATCATATGCTGCAGTTGTTGCAACTCTATTGTTCATGCGCAGCATGAAGTAAAAACCTTTCCGTCAATATCAAATTTGGCATGATAATAAAGGAGCACAAGGGAAAGTTACCAATTAATCCTGTGACTTTTCATTATTTCAAATTGTTGTTTTAGTTCTATTGGCAATGTAATATTTTTTGGAGACTATTTTTCAAGCAATGCAAAACACCTACGGATTTTTTCTCAAAAAATATCAGAGATAAAGTTATAGTTCAATCATTCCTGTGTTGCAATTGTGAACCAGAATATTCTGAATTGTTAGAAATAAAATCTCTTTAAGTTGATTATATTTGCTAGTTAAATAGAGACAATTTATTCAAGGGGCACCTCCTGTTGGTTAAATTATGACCATGTCTAGTTGTTTGGTATTATAATGTGTACTATCAATTTTATTATCAATTTTATATTTGTAGATGCAATTGTTAAATTTTAACTAGTTTTTAGATGAATTATAAATTTGGATGATGTGAGTGTGTACATATACCATGCCAAAATTATCATTTTTTTTTACTTATAATACTGAATTAATAATATAATAAAAATAATAAAAATAATATATATACTAGCCGTATCGTATCCTATATATTTGAAAATTGCCGTATCGCCGTATCCATATCGTATCTTCTATTTTTGAAAATTGTCGTATCGCCGTATCCGTATCGTATCAGATACGATACCCGTACCTGTATCCATGCAACATAGCTTCTAATTGATAAGACCGAACATTACTCTTAAACCTACTACATATTTTTTTTATTATAATAAAGGGAAACATGGGTATTTTATAAATTTAAAATGAGTTTTAATAGAAAAGACAATAAACTAGGTAAATTTGTGAGTTTTTCAAATTTCGAGGGGTAAATATGATATTATGAATATTAAAGGTCAAACACGTAATTTCCAAATTTTTGAGAGACATATATACATAAAAGTCCCTCTTTTTAAAATTTATTCGGAAGCAGTTCAAGTATGAATTGACCCAAGTAGGCCCAAATTTTGTGACTTATTAAGGTTCAAAAAATTACTTGATTATGTCAAAAGAAAACTAAATATTCAGAATTGTTCAATTGCTGAATCTCCTATAATTCAGACTTCATTGATTCAAACTTCAATTCCAAATCAGGAGAGGATTCACATATGTCGAGCCGTGTGATTATCTTGCTAAATGCTCCTTCTACAATTAGTTCATTTGCTCTTTCTGTCAAATGAAACCCATCCCAAGAGAAATATTTAGATGGATCAGCACAAACCCTAGATCTCTCATCGCCACAAGAAATCTCAAATGTGAAATTGTACTGGCCTTCACCTCCACAACAGGCAAATAAGGGATTCTTGAATCCTATATGCAAAAAAAAAAAAAAAAAAACCCAACAAAAATAAGCTCTAGCAGAAGTAATATACCAGAGATCTTCTTCCTGCTATATATGTATATATATACCTCTCTTATTAAGAACTTGAGTGAGGCTATGGTACTATGCATAGTGCAGGTTGGTCTGTACTATGAATCAATATCTTTGGTTGTAACGTCCAAATAGTCGATCTGAACCGTTCAACATGATCTCCATATGAAAATATACTTGTAGATCAAATTTTTACATTTTTGTAGATTTTTTTTACTATTTTTTAGATAGGTAGAAAATCACTTGATCTAATCTAAAAAAATATAAAAACTCTATAAAATGTAAAATTTAGTCTGTAAGTACATTTTTATATGGAGATCATGTTGAACAGTTTAGATCGATTATTTGAACTTTGAAGACGGAGATATTGATCCAACCAATCCGCTTTATGCATAATACCATAGCCTCAATCAAAGAAATTTCTGGTATGTCTGGAATTTATTTGTTGTAAAAAAAAACCATTCACAAACAGTTACAGTAAAATTCAGAAAACTTGCCGTATCGTTCGGCTGATTTGAGTATATCGAGTGAGGCTCCGTTGTAATCAGCATGTATGATAGTAGCATCTGGATATAATCGCTGCAAATTATTCAACTCTTCTTTGAACAACTTTTCATGGTGATCTGAGAATTCATTCAACCACTTCATGCAACCGGTCTCTTCATCGTAATCTTCATTGTTTTCGGTACGGTACATGGTCAGATATAATGGGGTACAACCAAAAGGTATGATTCCTGGTACCACTAATGTTTTCGCCCCAAGCTCAATTAATTCCTGTTGATTAAAAGATATTTGATTTTTTTATTAGAAATTTAAACCATCATGCTAATTTTTCAGAACCGTGCTGTGTACTGGGAATCTACACAATGCAGTCTAAATGCAAATGTTTAATTTAATCAGTGAATTTTTCAGAACCGTGCTATCTGGTCTGTGTTTACTGAAATTTTAACAAGGTTAAAAAAATGCATAGTCCACAATTAATAAAAATGATGTTCTAAAAGAGATAAACAAACAATCACCTTGATGCCTGCACCAATGGCTTGGATGACATGAGGCACAAATGTGCGTATTTCATCAAACGGTACAAGTGACGTCGGGATGTGGTAGTCATTCACTCCAATCTCTCCTACCAGAAACAATGAACTTTCCAAAATGTTTCTACAATCTGCACAAACAGTATATAATACCTTTACAATTTTTGAAATTTGAATATTTTTTATTTTTGAAGGTAAAAACTTTATATGCAATACAGGAGTTTAACCTACGTAGAAACTTTATATACAAATGCTAATTCGATTTGTTTCAACTTTTAACCTTTTGTAATTAGTAATTACCTGATTGAGGACATAGAAGTGTCAATAATTGCTTGAACCATTGGATCTGAAGTGCTAAGAACCCCACCCTCGGGTCGGCCACTGTAATGCCCTTCTCTTGGAAGAAGGAATGATTCATAGCCGTTGCGCCTCGGACCGCAAAGTTGGCGCCATAGAGAAAATCCTCTGCTGTTTTGCCATTAAGATAGGCTAGTGGTAGGGACATACCAAGTTCTTTTGCTGTAAAGACCCAAAAGGCAGTTGGTCAGAAGGATAAGGTTATTGAATTGACAGATCAATTTATACTTCATGCAGCGCACTAATCATATGCTGCTGTTTTGCATCTCTATTGTTCATGCGCTGCATGAAGTAAAAACCTCTCCGTCAATATCAAATTTGGCATGATAATATCTCTTTCGCTTTTTAGTTTTGCAAAAAAGGTACACTCCTTTATTCCATCTTTTCTTTTCTTCTTTTGTTGTTGTTGTTGTCTAGGTTTATTAAATTCCTAAATAGGCATTTAATACATGAAGTATATATATTTGATACAGATTCTGATATCTATTCCAAGGAAAAAGGTGTGATTTTAAATTTGTGAATTGATAAAGTGGGACAAACTAACCAATAAAATCAGGGAAGACTCGACCATCGGACCATCGGCCGGTTGCCTTGTGAAAGAAAGTCTGACCATAGGGGAGCATCGGGGCATCACCAAATATCGACAAATAGTTACCAGTATCAGTGAGCGAATCGCCAAAGATGAACATGCGCGGGTAGCAACCATGGCAAAGATGAGCTCCACTTAGTAAGAGGATTGTGAGTTTGAAGAAGAGATAGGAAATGATATTATAGGAATTGAGACCTCTTGTTCCATTTAAAGACATTTTTGGAAAACTGTAAGGATAATATGGGAATGGAATTATGGAAACCTCTTGCTCAGCTTATAAAGACATGTTTTTGAATCCAAATCCAGTTTGATCTCTATAGAGTATATAGATTGTTATTATTGGACGCTATCCCATTAAGCACATAGCCCCAGTGACATAAACAAATAAATTATTTACTGCAAATTGCTACACTATCAAGGCTTGACTAAGCATCAATAGTTTTGTTTGTTAGTATAACAACTTCTATTATCAGGAAATAAAAATAACAGGAACCTGTTATTCCAATTCCGACCGTTGATTTTTGTTGAGATTTGTGCATGAAAAACTTACTTTGTTGAAATTCACACATGAAAAAGTTTGAACGGTTCTAACATACTCGCGCATGACAAAAGTTATTCTTGCAATAATTTGAACCGTTCCAATTCCAATTCCAATTACATACTCTCCTTATTCCAATTCCAATTACCAAAAATTTGCAATAACAACTACTAAAATTCGCGCATGAAAAACTTACTTTTTTTTATAACCGTATCTGTATCTTACATACTCTCCTCTTTTTTGGTAATTTAACAACAAAAAATAACAATCCTTATTGCAAATTAACTGCCTAGTAGTACTTAGTACCCTTGAAAATTTTAGAAATTTTTTAATGATTTATTTGAGGTGTTATTAGGATTACTAGCGAGCTAGTGTGATTTCTGTTTGAGGACTATACCAGTACTAATAGTTTTCATTGTCAGAACAAGCTTGCATTCTGGCACTCAATGTGAATTTTAGTTATGGTTATATATTGTAAGGGCATAACAAGTTAATTATATATATATATATTTTTTGAATTAGAAATTCAAATTATATCTGTAGTCGTATTTGTATCCAAAGAATATCTGATCTGTATCCATATCCATTTAATATATGATCCTTATTCGTATCTCATTAATATTCGATCTGTATCCAAAAAAAATACGGATACGAATATGATTTTAGCACTATCCAATCCGTTATCGGATCCGTTTGCACCCCAAGATGTCAGCGCCTCACCTGTCAAGTTTTATTTAGTTTTTTATCCAATCTACGTTAGTTGAGTTGAACATCTTGCAATTAGCCAAATAAGTCCAAGAATATATATTAAAATATTTAATGATATGAAGAAAACACAAAGTCCAAGGATATAATAAAATAATGGTATTGGTTAATATATACTTCGATGGCCTTGTTTTTTCTGACTTTTTTGGTTAGAGTTATTCTCTCTGAAAAATATAAATATAAATATAAATATATATATATATATATATATATAGAGAGAGAGAGTTGGGCTACGGTACTTCGCAAAGTAAAACGAGTGTTTTACTTCACGTCTATATTTTCAATTTGAAACTTCAAAACGTCGATCCGAACCGTTCAAGTTGATCTCCATATTAAATTGTGCTTGGAGACCAAATTTTACATTTTTGGAAATTGTTTACTATTTTTATAGAATTTTTGAAAATCGCTGTTTTTTCAAAAAATCCTGGACCATCAAAAACAACAATTTTTAAAAATTCTAAAGAAAGAGTAAAAAATTTCCAAAAAATGTAAAATTTGGTCTCCAAGCACAATTTAATATGGAGATCAATTGAACAGTTCGGATCGACATTTTGAACTTTGAAATCGTAAAATATGAGTGTGAAGTAAAACACTCGCTTTACTTCGCGAAGCACCATAGCCCAACTCTCTCTATATCAAAACATTTCGGTTGGCTAATATCAAAACGTTTGTTCCGGAGCCATGGAACAAACGTTTTGGTTTTTACATTTTCAAAATCCAAATGGTTAATCCAAACCATTCAACATTCAATCTATAATAAAATGTACTTGGAGACTAAATTTTACATTTTTTGGAATTTTTTTACTATTTATTAAGCCAATTTTAAAATCGTTGTTTTAAATGATCCAGAAATTTTTCACTGTTTATTAAAATCATCGATTTTAAAACTGACTTAATAAATAGTAAAAAAATTCCAAAAAATACAAAATTTGGTCTCCAAGCACATTTTAATATAGCGATCACATCTAATGGTTTGGATCGACCGTTTGGACTTTGAAATTGGAAATCCAATTAGTTGCACCACGGCCTAGGAACAAACGTTTTGATATATATATATATAGGAAGTGTCTATGGTGCTATGCATAGCATAGAGGCCTTCGTGCTATGGCTCAATTTTTGAGTTTTCAAAATCCTAACGGTCGATCCGAACCGTTCAACATGATCTCCATATGAATATGTACTTGCAAACCAAATTTTACATTTTTTTGAATTATTTTACTATTTATTAAGCCACTTTGAAAAAAACAGTAATTTGTACACAACAGTAAAATCTTCTGGACCATTGGATCAGCAATTTTCAAAGTGGCTTAATAAATAGTAAAAAAATTCAAAAAAATGTAAAATTTAGTTTGCAAGTACATATTCATATGGAGATCATGTTGAACGGTTCGGATCGACCGTTAGGTTTTTGAAAACTAAAAAATTGAGCCGTAGCACGGAGGCCCTCTATGCTACGCATAGCATATTAGCCAGATTCTATATATATATATATACTGGTAAACTCGATTAGTTGTGTAATTTTGGTTGGTACAACTGATTTATCTCAGGCAGCACAGAAAAATATTATTTAATCAGGTAAAAATTTCGGAAAACAGAAAGATCAATATTAAACTCAGCTTGTTTAGTTGTGTAATTTTGGTTGGTACACCTGATTTCTTATCTACATTAGAATGTAGCATGTAATTTGTCTACTTGTACAAAGATTAATATATATCTCAGCTTGTTGCAATTAAATGTCATAACATTCACATATATAATTTGATGTAGCTGAAGCTCTTGGTTTTCCATTTCCAACACCATACCTTGATGGGAAGACAGGTGAGGCGCTGACATCGAATATTAATCGGATACGAATAAGGATCAGATATTAAACGGATACGGATACAAATATTGTTTGGATACGAATACGACTACGGATATAATTTAAATTCCTAATTCAAAAAATATATATATATATAATAAACTTGTTATGCCCTTACAATATATAACCATAACTAAAATTCACATTGAGTGACAGAATGCAAGCTTGTTCTGACAATGAAAACTATTAGTACTGGTATAGTCCTCAAACAGAAATCACACTAGCTAGTAATCCTAAAAACACCTCAAATAAATCATTAAAAAATTTCTAAAATTTTCAAGGGTACTAAGTACTACTAGGCAGTTAATTTGCAATAAGGATTGTTATTTTTTGTTGTTGTTAAATTACCAAAAAAGAGGAGAGTATGTAAGAATATCATGTTATCCACAAATATAATCTAAATAATTTTAGTTTTTTTCTACCAAATGTTTTCATGAAGCTGCTCAAAACTTATAACCGTATCTATATCTGTATTCGGAACTATTTGTATCCGACTATCCGAATCTGCAAAAATTCGGATACGGATTCGTATTCGGACGGATAGTATCTGATCCGGTTGCACCCCTACTGACATCCAAAGAAAAAAAAAATACTCGCATTTAGAAATATTAAAAGCTAAAATGGTAATGAACACCAGGTCCAAATTTTATTCTATTTTTTTTGCAATTTGCAGAATAAAAAATTCAAGAATGGTCACAGAACAGAATCTTTATTTAATAAAAATTAAAGAAAGAAGAATTGGCCCCAGAGTCAATATATATGACAATATTTGTTGAATAATATTAAGGACGCCACCATGTGCTAACAGGCCACAGAGAATTACAAAATTAAAAAATGGAGAAAGGCTGGGATTTTATGTAACAGTGTTAGTGTTCAATGCAACTTATATGAGATTTTATCCTAGTTGTCAATAAATATGTTATATAATTTTAACATTAAATTCAAAATGAGATATGGACGCAAGCGTACATATGAATTATTTCACTAATAAAAAAGTTCATATTGTACAATTATTATATATGTAATTGACATAATATAAACAAATTTAATGATTTAATATTTATTAATTTACACATAAATAAAAAAAAGTTAAAATCCTTTAGTAGTAATCACCATTGAGATAAATATATTCTTCTCATAATTATAAAAAATAAGTTCGTGACAACAGAACTCAACTTCCAGCTATATATTGTTTAAAACGCATTTTCTTTTTTATCCTTGTATCTTGTCTTAATAGTATATAAATTGAGATAAGACTAGAATTTAATAAATAAAATTAGCATTTAGAATTTTAGAACATACTTCACTTTGTCAAATTAATTGTGATGATGACAACTGTAATAATAATTAAAGAAATGGAAAATAAGAAAGGTTCTTTCATGGCTTTAATTAATTTAGTGAGAACATAAGTAAGATTTAAGTTTTGATGGGAAATTTGGTTATTAGAAAATTTTGATGGGTATAACAACAATTACCTTACATTATAATAGTATAGTAATATAGTCACCATGATAATAGGGAAATAAATCTGCTGTTATTCTTTGGGAATAACATGAACCTGTTATTCCAATCTCAACCGTTCAAACTTTTTCATGCACGAAATCTCAACAAAATAAGTTTTCATGCACAAATCTCAACAAAAATCAACGGTTGGAATTGGAATAACAGGTTCCTGTTATTTATTTCCTGATAATAGAAGTTGTTATACTAACAAACAAAACTATTGATGCTTAGTCATGACTTGATAGTGTAGCAATTTGCAGTAAATAATTTATTTGTTTATGTCACTGGGGCTATGTGCTTAATGCATGGGATAGTGTCCTATAATAATAATCTATATACTCTATAGAGATCAAACTGGATTTGGATTCAAAAACATGTCTTTATAAGCTGAGCAAGAGGTTTCCATAATTCCATTCCCATATTATCCTTGCAGTTTTCCAAAAATGTCTTTAAATGGAACAAGAGGTCTTACAATCCTTGCCTTTCTCTTCTTCAAACTCACAATCCTCTTACTAAGTGGAGCTCATCTCTGCCATGGTTGCTACCCGCGCATGTTCATCTTTGGCGATTCGCTCACTGATACTGGTAACTATTTGTCGATATTTGGTGATGCCCCGAGGCTCCCCTACGGTCAGACTTTCTTTCACAAGGCAACCGGCCGATGGTCCGATGGTCGAGTCTTCGCCGATTTTATTGGTTAGTTAGTCCCACTTTATCAATTCACAAATTTAAAATCACACCTTTTTTCCTTGGGATAGATATCAGAATCTATATCAAATATATATACTTCATGTATTAAATGCCTACTTAGTAATTTAATAAACCTAGACAACAACAACAACAACAAGAAAAGAAAAGATGGAATAAAGGAGTGTACCTTTTTTGAAAAAATAAAAAGCGAAAGAGATATTATCATGCCAAATATGATATTGACAGACAGGTTTTTACTTCATGCAGCGCATGAACAATAGAGTTGCAACAAATGCAGCATATGATTAGTGCACTGCATGAAGTATAAATTGCTCTGTCAATTTTAATAACCTCATCATTCTGACCAACTGCCTTTTGGGGCTTTATACAGCAAAAGAACTTGGTATGTCCCTACCACTAGCCTATCTTAATGGCAAAACAGCAGAGGATTTTCTCTATGGTGCCAACTTTGCGGTCGGAGGCGCAACAGCTATGAATCATTCCTTCTTCCAAGAGAAGGGCATTACAGTGGCCGACCCGAGGGTGGGGTTCTTAGAACTTCAGATCCAATGGTTCAAGCAATTATTGACACTTCTATGTCCTCAATCAGGTAATTACTAATTACAAAAGGTTAAAAGTTGAAACAAGATCGAATTAGCATTCGTATATAAAGTTTCTACTTCGGTTAAACTCATGTTTTGGAAAAGCTGCCGATTCCGAGTTAACTCGGTATCGGCCGTCACCGATCAGAATTTCACCCGAGTCTCGTGCCCGTGCGAGTTTTTCAGAAAAACTCGGATGAACAGTACTTGACTAGGCCGAGTTAGCTTTTGAAGAATTAAACTTTTGGAGAAGAAGTTTTTGGTGAACGAAGCTTTTTTTTTTTTGGAGAACGAAGTTTTTGGAGAAAGAAGCTTTTTTTGGAGAAGACGAAGTACAATGGGCATCCGTTCAGTAATTGGATTTTGGTGTTTTCCGAATAGTAGGCTAGTAGAAGTTACTTGGTAAGGGATTAATTGGCCTTAACGGGTGAGTAGCGGTGCCAGTAAACCCGGTAAGGGATTGTCAGAAGAAAGCAAGGGAACTTTGCAGTTCGAACCCCGAGTTTTCGGGAAATATTTCTGGGATGAGAATGGGAAGCATAGTTTAGTAGAATTTAGTTTTTTTTTTTTTTAACGAAAGGTATTCTGGTAGAAGTTATTTTATGTCTTTTAACTTTCTCAGCTTTCTATTTTTATTTTTGGGATTTACTGTGTAAGCACAGTGTAATTTCAAACTTCATAATCAATGCAAGAGACCTACGGGTATTTGAATACAAAACAAGCTTTCTGTCTTTTTTACCAATTTTTTTCTACTTTTTGGATATAAAACAAGCTTCTGCCAAAAAAATCCGAGTTACCGAGTCAACTCGGCCGATTCCAGCCGATTCACCCGATTCTAATTCCACGGTCAAGAACCCGATTCTGATTCCGATTCCGAGTTTCAGAACCATGGAACTTAAACTCCTGTATTGGATATAAAGTTTTTACCATCAAAAATAAAAAATATTCAAATTTCAAAAATTGTAAACGTATTATATACTGTTTGTGCAGATTGTAAACATTTTGGAAAGTTCATTGTTTCTGGTAGGAGAGATTGGAGTGAATGACTACAACATCCCGGCGTCATCTTTTAGTGTACCGTTCGATGAAATACGCACATTTGTGCCTCATGTCATCCAAGCCATTGGTGCAGGCATCAAGGTGATTGTTTGTTTATCTCTTTTAGAACATCATTTTTATTAATTGTGGACTATGCATGTTTTAACCTGATCATTGAATTAAAGCCTCTATGTGCAAACATATAATTCCTTATTAAAATTTCAGTATACACAGACCAGATATGAACAGAAATGGGTCTTCATACAGAATTTATGTCATGACAATTCACTGATTAAATTAAACATTTGCATTTAGACTGCACTGTGTAGATTCCCAGTACATAGCACGGTTCTGAAAAATTAGCATGATGGTTTAAATTTCTAATAAAAAAATCAAATATCTTTTAATCAACAGGAATTAATTGAGCTTGGGGCGAAAACATTAGTGGTACCAGGAATCATACCTTTTGGTTGTACCCCATTCTATCTGACCATGTTCCGTTCCGAAAACAATGAAGATTACGATGAAGAGACCGGTTGCATGAAGTGGTTGAATGAATTCTCAGATCACCATGAAAAGTTGTTCAAAGAAGAGTTGATTAATTTGCAGCGATTATATCCAGATGCTACTATCATACATGCTGATTACAACGGAGCCTCACTCGATATATTCAAATCAGCCGAACGATACGGCAAGTTTTCTGAATTTTACTGTAACTGTTTGTGAATGGTTTTTTTTTACAACAAATAAATTCCAGACATACCAGAAATTTCTTTGATTGAGGCTATGGTACTATGCATAGCGCGGATTGGTTGGATCAATATCTCCGTCTTCGAAGTTCAAATAATCGATCTAAACTGTTCAATATGATCTTCATATAAAAATGTACTTACAGACTAAATTTTACATTTTTTAGAGTTTTTATATTTTTTTTAGATTAGATCAAGTGATTTTCTACCTATCTAATAAATTAGTAAAAAAAATCTAAAAAAATGTAAAATTTGATCTAAAAGTATATTTTCATATGGAGATCATGTTGAACGGTTCAGATCGACTATTTGGACGTTACAACCAAAGATATTGATTCATAGTACAGACCAACCTACGCTATGCATAGTACCATAGCCTCACTCAAGTTCTTAATATGAGAGGTATATATATACATATATAGCAGGAAGAAGATCTCTGGTATATTACTTCTGCTTCGCAGCAGATTCGGACTCCTGCCTCTCTGGTATATTACTTCTGTTAGAGCTTATTTTTGTGGGTTTTTTTTTTTTTGCATATAGGATTCAAGAATCCCTTATTTGCCTGTTGCGGAGGCGAAGGCCAGTACAATTTCACATTTGAGATTCCTTGTGGCGATGAGCGATCTAGGGTTTGTGCTGATCCATCCAAATATTTCTCTTGGGATGGGTTTCATTTGACAGAGAGAGCAAATGAACTAATTGTAGAAGGAGCATTTAGCAAGATAATCACACGGCTCGACATATGTGATGAATCCTCTCCTGATTTGGAGTTGATAGCTGAATCAATGAAGTTTGAATTACAGGAGATTCAACAATTGAACAGTTCTGAATATTTAAGTTTCTTTCGGCATAATCAAGTAATCATGTAATTTCTTTTGGGTCAATTCATACTTGAACTGCTTCCGAATAAATTTTAAAAAGAGGGACTTTTATTTATGTATGCCTCTCAAAAATTTGGAAATTACGTGTTTCCCCTTTAAAATTCATAATATCATTTTTACCCCTCTAAATTTGAAAAACTCACAAATTTACCTAGTTTATTGTCTTTTCTATTAGAACTCATTTTAAATTTATAAAACACCCATGTTGCCCTTTATTATAATATAAAAAAAATATGTAGTAGGTTTAAGAGCCAACATTTTTATTAATATCCAAAGTTAATTACAAATTAATAAATATACCTAGGATTCCTGGGTTCTTCCAAAAATGTCCAAACTGGCTATTTTGTGACCGGTTTTTTTTTTTTTTTTTTTCCGTTTAAACTCTATAAATATACCATAATTCCTCCTTACAATTCACACCGAAGTTCTTCCGTTTAATCCATTTCAGGTAAGGTTTTTATTTTATTTTATTTTTTATTATATTTTTTAGAATAATTAATTTAATTATTAAAAAAATTAATTATTCAAAAAATTAAATTTAATTATTAAAAAAACAAATTTAATTATTAAAATAATTAATTTAATTCCTTTAAACCCAAAACCCTAAACAGACATGTAAATTAGTAATCTGATAATTGTTTACCATTTTCTAAAATATAGTTTGTTTACCATGACCATTATTTCATTATACTATGGTGGAAAGATTCAGTTGGTTCATTTGTGATTCTCGATAATATCTCACTTGTGGACTTGAAATCCATGGTTTACACAAACACTGGTTATAACCCATAAAAGTGAAACTTAGAATTAGCAACCCGATTATTCTTGGGAGTGTTGTGTTTCAGTTTGGTGCCAATTTCACCGTAGGAGGCACTTCAGTCTGCTCTGATTCAGGTATTATAATATATCAGATCTTAATCATCGATGCATTAATTATTGGTGGTTTTTAATGGTTTTTGGAATTTCATGACAATGGTATCAACAATCCTGAGGGTGGAGGGGAATTTTTTTATCCTAGAAATTATAAAATTCGGACGTACGAAAATAGAAAGAGTGTCTCGTTTATATCAAATATAGTAAGGTCACATTCATTGAGTTCAATCCATAAATTTTTTAAACTGCGCAGAGGGAAAACAAATTTATGGATCGTGAACAGTAATTCTGATCCATAAAGGGATTGATTTTTCGGCGGCACAAAATCCTATGTAACCATTGATTTTATACGGATGCAGAGGGTTTTGTGCCGCAGAAAATCAATCCTTTTATGAATCGGAATCACTGTTCACGATCCATTCACTAACTGGTTGATTTTCTACGGTACCAAACCCTCTGTATCCGCAGATACAGAGGGTTTTGTGTCACAGAAAATCAACCCCTTCATGGATCGGAATCACTGTTGACGATCCATATATATATTTTTTTTGCAAATTCTCTGCGCAGTTTAAAAAAATAATGAATCGGAATCAATGAGTCTGATCTTACTATATTTGATAGAAACGAGGTACTCTTACTATAAGTCTGTTCTTACTATATTATGGTCCAAACGAACAAATGAAATTCCAAATACCTCATTCCAACAAAACTTATCCTTCGTAATATGAGATGGTTTTTTTTTCTTTTAGCAAGTATATTTAATTGCTAAAATCCAGCTTAAAAAAAAATGCATATATGTTGTCTGGATTGTGTAGATTTCCCTGTAGGAGGTTTCGTAATTATTGTTTTCAAGTGAAACTGAGATATATGACTTTGGGTTGGAATCAGGACCACTAAAAGAAGCCCAATAGGTGGCCATCAGGGCCCACAGAACATTTACTAATTTTTCATATTAGCCCAGAGAAGCCCATAATAATTTATTTTCGAAGAGCCCAGCTTCTGACCTAATTAGTTAATAGTCCAACTATAAATTAAGAAACTCATTTTCATACGCAGAATTTCCTTTTTGTATTTGATAGACTTCTGACCTAACTCAGGATTTTTCGAATTGATATAACAAATGACATACTCTATTTTCTTTGAATTAAGAAAAAAAAATAATCAAGGAAAGGAAACCAATTTCCTCCGTGACAGTTAGGGGTGGCAAAAAAACTCGTAACTCGTGAATCGATTATGACTTGCATTTGACTTGTTCGCTAATAGCTTGTTCGTTAGTGGACTGAGCTATTAACGAACCAGCTCGTCACTAGCTCGGTCCAGAAATAACGAGTTTGAGGTGGAGTTTGAGTTGGGCCTAGCTCGCTCGTGAGTTGGCGAGCTAGCTCAGTCCAGGTATGAATTGTAAATTTGTATGAATTTGTGTGAATTTTTTATGCATAAATTTATTTTGTGAACTATGTTTGTTTGAATTTGTGGATTTGATATTTTGGATTGTATGAATTTAGTTACAAATTTAATTTATGGTAGTTGATTTGCTTAGTTGTACTTGCATTAATTTATTTGAATTTGTGGAATCACTTGCATTAGCCTAAATGTTTTGTAATCGGCTCTCTAGCCTTTTTTTTTTTGTATAAATTTAAATGAACGGACACGATTCATTTGATTTGTTCGGTATGACAGATAGAGATTTGGATTGTAATTTTCAAAACTCCTTTTAATTACATGTAAGGATTACGAATATCAAACAGAAATTAAAGATTTATTATCAATTTTGTAATTTACATATTTTATTATATGAAATACAAAAACAAATAGAATTGTAGTCCAATGATAATAAGGTTTATATCGTATCTGTCAGTATCATCTTAGCAGTTTGAGAAGATTTCCACATATAATTGCTGGTTCAAATTAAATTTTGTCCATTGCAGATCAAAATTCTACGCATTGTCAAGTCCTCTTGTTATTTTTTTCTATGATTTCATTTTCTTTGTTACCTCTGGTCAAAGTGAAGTTTCAGTGGGATTGTCTTTTTGGCAAAGTATCAACAAGTTTATTTGAATGTTTTGTAGCTTAACTGCGAGATTTTAGATGGATTAGTTGACTCAAGTTGTTGGTCTCTCTCCTTGGGATAGGAATGGGGTGGCAAGGGATTGGTCTGCGTTCTTTTCTCAAAAATTAGTCTAAGGCTCTGAGACTGAAAATGAGCATATACTATAGCTTAGTGGAATCAAATTTGGAAACAAAAAAATTTGGATATAATCAGAAGTTAACAATGTAATGATTTGTAGTTTACTTAAATTTAGTTTTACATCATAATTAAATTGACAATCACAGGAACGGAACCTAAAGAATTAGGTTAAACTAATTTTTACTATTCAAAATTATGTGTTGTAGAGAATCACTGACAGTGATCACAATACTACAAAAACACATTTACTATTGCCCATTTACTATCAGATGTTCTTTGGCACGGATGGTGTTTGTAATCAGGAGCAGAGCTGTAATTACTCGAAACTTTTTACCGACTGTTTGGGTTTAACCAACCGATGGCATTGATGGGCCTCTCCTTTGCCATCGGTTATGTTTATCCTACTGTTGGTTTTGAGTGTTTATGCAATATCGGTTGGGTTACTGGCTCGATGGTGTAGAGGTGGTGATTTGTACTATCAGTGATGTCAAATGAGCCATTAGTATTAGGTTGATCAATACCAACTTTGGTCTTTTTGAACTGATGGCTATGTTCTCAGAGGTAACGCTATAAATACTTAGAACTTAGATTTTAGTATAAACCAACTTCTCCATGCATTCAACTGATGGTTATGTATTGTGTAATTAAGTTTAGAGATATATTGTGCAATTACAATGAGATAATTATTTAATAACATACATAATACCAACTCAATAATAGCAAATTAACTAAAGATTATACACAGTTCTTAAAAACAAACCGTGTATGGTTTCCAAAATAATACACGGATTGTCTTGTAGAAACTGTGTATATAACCTTAGTTATTATACACGATAACTGTGACTATGTAGAAATTACCATTTTCAGCGTCATTTTTTTGGAAGTCTGACATGGTTCGCTTATAGGAACCATGTACAATGTACCGATCTTTTCATACACGACACTCATTGACACAGTTGTGGAACCATGTGCCATTAGCTTTTCGGACAATGTACAGTCGTGTTTCTGTAGTAGTGTATAATGACTAATCTTTTGACTAAGTACTGGTTACGAATAAAAACATGTTGATAATAATAGTGCCGTATTAAATCATTCAACTACAATATGTCATCCAAGCATCACCACCTCAACTTTGGATTGAACTGAAATGATTTGCCATTCTGCCACAGCAGATCGAACGAGCAGTCAAGATATAAACGAACGGTCTAAATCTTTTGTGGAAAAGTCTCAATAACTGCAAATGAGCGGGATGTAAAAAAAGTAGAAAACCTGATCAGTGGACCCAACATTTTCGCGGGTAATGTATCCATATCCGCTACAATTGATGGTGTATAGTAGAGGCTGAAATCAAGATCCAAAGCATTCGATTAATTGAGAGATCAAACTGATTTAAAGTGCACCTACTCGGGAGATATTTAGTTGGACCATTCTCATGAGTTGAGTAACTCATTTAACTCACGAGTTGAGTTCGAGTTGGACTCAGCTCCCTCATTAATTACAATTTGGACTCGGTTGAGTACCTGCGCCTGATGAAAAATACGACTTTGTATTTTTGTATATTTTTTATGTATGTAGCAACTATGTTTGTACTTGTGAAATAGTGATTACATGGGCGAACAAAACTTAAATGATAACACAAAAGATAGCATCTAACGGTCTTTCTACTCTAAGTTCCTTAAAATTTAACAGTTCAACACTTTAAAATTCAAAGTGCTAGACTTTTAAATTCGTGTAAACTTGACTAGCATGCTATTTTCCTGAATTGAATTCAAGTTACCCCTGACTCAAGCTAACTCAGCTTGGACCGACCACACATTAATCAACCTCTTAATTTGGGCCCCTCGTGAAAATGGTAAATGGCGCTCATTCCATATCCAATCTCTTCCACGACGATGTAATCTCGTTTTGAGCCACACACACACACACACACATATATAGATCATCAAACACGACGGCATTGAAAGGAGAGAACCAAAGAATTTTCCAAGGAAACCAAACCACATAATTTTTGTAATAAGCAGTAGTAGTTATAATGCGTAATTTTAATGACATAATAATCAAATGTAAAAAGAGATGATCATATAACCATCCGGCAAATTCGCCTAGCTTGTACATGTTTTTCTTTGTTTAATAAAATTTTTGTAGGCCTGCTATTTCACAAATAAATTTATTACTAATAGCATCAAAACCCATTTTTTATTAATAGCAAACTAAATAAAAAATATCGAAATAGAAGTAGGTTTCTAGAAAATTTTGAAATATTAGAAGAACGGGATGGTTTATTCCATCCGAACCATCCTGTCCAGCTAATTTCGTCACTAATCATGCAAAAACTCTAAAAAAAAAAAAATCTAGACATGATAGTTCATTCCGTCCAGTATTGTTCATAATTTTTTTTTCTTCGTCTTTCATAGTTCTTCTAACCCCCTCCCCCCAAAAAAAAAAACAATGAACAGTACTAGACAGGATGTATTATCACGTCCAAGATTTTTTTTTTAATTAATGAGTTTGCGTGGTTAGAGACACAATTATCTGGACGTGATGGATGAGATAAACCATCCTGTTCTTCCTATATTTCAAAATTCCACCAAATCCTGCCCTATTTCTATATATTATTTATTGAGTGAGCCTATGGTGCTATGCATAGCAAGGATGGCTAGTGTACTACGGCTCAATATGGTACTTTTTAAAATCCTCACGGTCGATCCAACCGTTCAATGTGATAACCATATGAATATGTACTTGCAAAGTAAATTTTATATTTTTTCGATTTTTTTTACTATTTTTTTAGATAGGTAGAATTTTGATGGTCCAGAATTTTCAGAAAACATTGATTTTTCTACCTATCTAAAAAAATAGTAAAAAAATTCGAAAAAATATAAAATTTAGGTTTGCAAGTACATATTCATATGATTATCACATTGAACGGTTGGATCGACGGTTAGGATTTTAAAAAGTACCATATTGAGCCGTAGTACACTAGCCATCCGTGCTATGCATAGCACCATAGGCTCACTCTTATTTATTTATTTTCTATTAATAATTAAAAAAATTCGGTCAAATCCCTGCCTAGCATCAAATTTCAATGATTTTCATTTTTTGTTCTCTGAATATGTAGTGATAGCTGTGCAAGCAACAGTGTGGCGAACCAGATATATATATTTTTTAGATATACTGTAGTAATGGTTGAAAACCTACAAATGTGTGCGTGTGGCCGCTACAACGTGCCATGCGTGTGCGTGTGCGATCTTAATGGGTATAGTTACTTATTGTTATGCTAACAGTACAGAATGTCAAATGCTTAGCGCCACATACTCACTGCTCCGAATTGAAGCAAAAATAATGTGGTTATATTTTTGTAAAAATGACACTAAAATTTTCCACTAGAAAAGCTTTATTTATATAAGTAAATTTTGATATTTAAACACTTATTTTTCCTACAGGATCTTTTATTAATCAAAGCTTCAAGAAACGTGTAGCTTTCATCTGCAATTGTCATTAATCAAAGTACTACAGTCCATTCATCACTTGAACAAATTTATGCAGTTGTCGGACAATCAAGAGGAGGTTTCACTGTGGAAAATTCAGCAAGAAAGCTAACCGTTCACTCAAAAGAGAGCGATCAAATCTAACGGTTCAGAGTATCAGTTTCCTACTATGTCTAACCAAGAAAACTGCAAAAAACGCTCACTCAGTTGTCGGACAAACAAAAAACGCACACTCAAATCTAATGGTATGTTTGGTTGGATTGAGAATAAGTTATTTTTAGAATTAGGTTATTCGGAATAGCCTATTCGATATTTGGTTGAGTTAAAATAGCTAGAATAGTGAATCCAAATTTTTTGTTTTATTAGAATAGGCTATTTTTAAGAGTTTTGAAATTTAGCTATTCTAATAAGACAAACAATAACTATTTTTGATTTGACTATTCTAGCTATTCTTGTTTTACAATCAAACATACCCCATGTGGATAAAAAAAATTTAACAGATCAGTTTTGTCTTCATGCAGTCCAAGGACTCTAGGATAAAAAAAAGCTCTACAAATGGATCTGTGCGCTGCATGAGGCAAAACTACTCTGTTAATATCTTCACCCGTGCTAAATCATTCCCACTTCTTTTTCTTTCAAATACACACAAATCCTGAACAAATCACCAAAAGAAACAATTATCACAACCCATTAGCAAATACCATCCCACCTCTCTCTCTCTCGCCTCTCTTCCTCCCCAATTAATGGCTTCTTTAGAAGAAGTCCCTTGCTTTCTTCTATTTTCTCTCTCTACCTCTTCTCTCTCCTATTCATGTCTACTTCAACAAACACCATCACCTCCAACTCATCTCTCTCAGGCACCAACCAAAAACTCATCTCTCCTCAAAAGCAGTTTGCACTTGGTTTCTACCAGCCTCCCAATTCCTCCTACTGGTACATATCCATCTGGTACAATACCATCTCCGTGCAAACATCTGTCTTCATAGCCAACCGAAACGAGCCGCTCGCCGACCCCGCCACTTCCCATCTCACCATTGGTTCCAATGGTAACTTGGTCTTGCTTAACGGGTCTAAAACTGAAGTATGGTCCACTAATGTTAGTGGTATAAACCCGTTAAACAAAACCGAAGCAGTGTTGAATGATGGTGGAAACCTCATGTTGAGATATGTGTCGAATACATCTAATGTATTGTGGCAGAGTATTGACAACCCAACCGACACGTGGTTACCGGGCGGTAAATTGGGTCTCAATAAAACAACTGGTATTGGCCAAAGGTTGATTTCTTGGAAGAGTTTGGCTGATCCAGCCGAAGGTATATACTCTTTATTATTAGACCCAAATGGTACCAGCCAATTTTTCATACAGTGGAACAAGACTAAACAATACTGGACCAGTGGTCCCTGGAGTGATTCACAGAGAATTTTCACTTTAGTCCCGGAAATGACCGGCAAGGTGGAGAATTACATATACAATTTCACTTATGTGAGCAACAAGGAGGAGAATTACTTCATCTACTCGATGAAACCTGAAGCCAATCTGATATCGAGAACTGTATTGGATCATAATGGCCAAATCAAAGAACTAAGTTGGGTAGGCACAGCATGGTTTCAGTTCTGGGCTCAGCCAACGGATATTTGTGATGTGTACGCGCTCTGTGGGCCCTACGGTAGTTGCAATGGGAATGAATTGCCGTATTGTAATTGTTCACATGGGTTTTCACAAATGTCTAAGACCAATTACAGTTTAGAGGATTATAGTGGTGGGTGTGTGAGAAATACAAAATTACAATGCGAAAATGGCAATCTGACTAAGGTACAACAAGATAAATTCTATGTTTTGGATAACATGAAATACCCCGACAATTTGCAAAGTATACAAGTTAATAGTGCACAAGAGTGCGAGTCGGCTTGTTTGAAAAATTGTTCCTGCTCAGCTTATTCGTACCAGAGCGGGTGCAATTTGTGGTATGGTGGTTTGTTGAATCTCCAAGATGGATATAGTGGAAGTGATCCAGCTGGTACGCTTTATCTCAGGTTGGCTGCATCAGAATTTACTGCGAGTAAAAGTCACACAGGTTTAATTATTGGTGTAGTTATAGGCGGCATAATTGTTGTGCTTTTTTGTATCATAGTTGTTCTGGTTGTAATGAAGAGAAAGAGAGATCAGAGGAGAGCTCGATTGTTAAAGGATTTCAGAGGTACCTTAATTGCATTCCGGTACGATGATTTGCAATTTGTTAGTAAGAACTTCTCTGAGAAATTGGGTGGAGGTGCATTCGGTTCGGTTTATAAGGGGTATTTACCTGATTCAACTGCTATTGCTATTAAGAAGTTAGATGGTTTTCACCAAGGCGAGAAGCAATTTAGGGCTGAGGTCAGCACAATCGGTACAATCCAGCATGTTAACTTAGTTCGCTTCATCGGGTTTTGTTCTGAAGCCTCTCATAGGCTACTGGTTTATGAGTACATGCCTAAGAGCTCTCTTGATGTGCAATTATTTAATTGCGGAGATGTGATACTAAATTGGAACACTCGGTACCGAATTGCGCTTGGTACAGCAAGAGGGTTAGCGTACCTACATGAAAATTGTCGGGATTGCATCATTCATTGTGACATTAAACCCGAGAACATCCTCTTGGATGACAGTTTGGTGCCAAAAGTTGCCGATTTCGGATTATCAAAGCTTTTAGGTCGGGATTTTAGTAGGGTTTTGACGACCATGAGAGGCACCAGAGGTTACCTAGCGCCAGAGTGGATAACAGGCGTACCGATTACTCCTAAAGTAGATGTTTTTAGCTATGGCATGATGCTTTTTGAGCTAATATCTGGCCATAGAAACAACTCTGATCAATGGAATATTGGTTCATCAAGTACCGGTTTCTTCCCTGCTTTTGCTGCTAGGAAGTTAATTGAAGGTGATGTTCAGACACTTTTGGATCAAAAATTGAACGGAGATGCACCAATTGAAGAGATCGAAAGAGCATGTAAGGTGGCATGCTGGTGCATACAAGATGACGAGACAGCTCGGCCAACAATGGGACAAGTAGTGCAAATTTTAGAAGGCATTTTGGAGGTTAACACGCCACCGATGCCGATGTCACTTAGAGTTATGGGGGAGAGCCCTGATTACATCAATTTCTTCTCGGATATTTCTAATGGTACACCTTCGAATACCCAAAGCAACACCTCAACTACCAGTGAAGCTAGTTCACTAGTTAAAAACTCAGGCTGAATTCGTCTAATTTCTCTTATTCAAGTTCTAGAGTTGGACTGTGATAATTAAGTTATTGCATTATTCGTCTAATTGAGGATGATTATTTAGATATCAATTAGCGATGTAAATTGTAGAGTCCATGAGAGGATTACGTTAATATTTAATTGAATATTCTCAAAAAAAGCCCTATGCTTTTCATAATAAATATTTTTCGAATTACGTTATCTAAGCTAATATATTATTTCATCTGCTCTTACCTTACTTGAATTTCTCCCTTTTTAAGCTACTTATCTAATTCTTCACATGGTATAAGCTGAAGCTTGATACAATGCACAAATCAAACTTATGCATGTTTTTGTAAGTGTTCAGGAAGCCACTTGTGCTTTCTCTTTGTAATGATCCTCTAGAGATACTTGCCAAAGGTACAGGTGACTGGTACCATGGTTCAAAGTTTCAAACAGCATGTCCTTGGAGGAAACATGGGTACCAGTCTTGCACTCTATAATACCAAAATTCACTATCTAACACGACAAAATATTATCCTGAGAAAACCGAATTCTAGGCTCTTCTAATTAAAGAAAAAACATGGCTCAAATATTCTGGAAATTAAAAACTTTAAATAATTCTATGGAATCAAGGTCACCATATTAAAAACCACAGCCGAGAAAGAGGTACAAAAGGTTGTAGAATAAGACTGCGGCCCAATTTGTTTGTTAAACTTGTTTTAATGTGGGCCTAAAAACAAGCAATCGGCCCAATTTGGATGTGTAGGAATAATTTTGGCAATTTTTTAGCCGAAGGATATTTGTTTTTTTTTCCATGATGTATTCTGCCCAACAAATATATTTACGTCCTTACAAATCAAAGAAGAGCATTAACTGGTACAGTATAGCTTTTATACGTTTTAATCAACCCTCTTATTCTGTCACGCTCTTAATCTACTACAAGGAAAACAGGCTTTCCCGGCATTTAAAAATGCCACTAAAAGGCAGAATAAACGCCTCCATTGACTTGTAGTGCAGATTGGAGAGTCGGGAAAGGCCTTTTCCGACGTTTCGAGACCTTTTTGCCGGTGTTTAAGAAACACCATCCGAAATTAGACATCCCGGCATTTGGACGCGCCTGGAATTATAGGGTTTTTACCGGCAAAAAGGTCTGCATTATAGGCCTTTTCTTCAAAGGCATTTCGAGACCTTTTTGCCGGTGTTTAAGAAACGCCATTCGAAGTTTATAGGGTTTTTACCGCCACTTCAGAAATGCCGCCAAAAGTCGTAAATTCCCGGCGTTAATTTATAAGTCTTCTCCCAGTGTTTGGATGCTTTTCCCGCCGTTTGGAAAGCGTCGTCCGAAATTTGCCTTTTCCGGCGTTTCCGAAACGCCATAAAAAGTCTTCATACATTAAAAAAAAATTATGCCTTTCCCGACATTTCTGAAACGCCATCAAAAGTCTTGGCATATAATAAAAAATTGTGCATAAAGCCAGTACAATGAAAATGAATACTATTTTCGTACATTCAAATTACCAAGACAAATCTAATTATTAGTTAATGTACACAACAACAGAGAGCTTTTGCCACACTTAAATCAAGCCTATCAGAAAGGACATAAGCTCGTACCCGGGAAACAAATACATATTGTCTACTTGGTTTACAAATCCCATTTTACCATCATCTGCTTCACATTAAAAAAGAGTGATTACGTGTATGTGTTGAGAATAATTGAATAATTAAAGGGTAGAATTGTATAATAGGAATAAAGGGTAAAATTGTAATTAGGAGAGTTATAGGAAGTTACCGTTATGTACTTTTAGTGAGTACCAACGGTACAATAGGAAATAGGTAATATAAAGGCTCATTTCTCTTGTAAGAATATACAACAGAAAAAATAGAAAGAAAAAAAATTGTTCTCCACAGACTTTGCATCTCTTCATAAAAAATAATATGGTATCAAAGCTGCCAGGTTCTGTGACCGCAAAAACAACTGCATATTGTACCAGTAAATTGGTATTCACAAAACAAGCAAAAAACCCATAACAGAAAAATTAGCAAAGAGCAAAATGGCTCAAGAGGGGTAGGGCAACACGAGGCTACCAATAATCACTAGTGGAAAAACACACATCAGGAACGGTTAAAAACACGCATCAGGAACGGACCTAGAGGCGACACTGACCCAGCTGTTACAGATAGTAGAACTAATTAGGAACGGTTAAATAACCGACACTAAATCCCATAATCAGGAACGGTTGTTTGATATAGCCGATACTGATATGGACAATCAGGAACGGTTGTTTGTTATTAGCCGATACTGATGTTGATAATCAGGAATGACCTTTAAGGACAACCGATACTGATTTTAACAATCAGGAACGGCCTTTTAATAAACAACCGTTACTGTTCATATATATATATATATATATATATATATATATAATTTTATTTTATTTATTTATTTATTTTTTTTTTTGTGCAAAATGTGGGTATTCGCATGAGCTAATTCAAATATCACATTTAGATCAATAATTAATATGCCACAATCACAAACAAAAGACATTAACATGCCATAAAAAAAAATATCCAAATTTAATTCCATATATCCACAAAACACACAAAATTATCCAAGTTAATTGTGATAAAAAATCTATTTACTTGACTTAAATTAAAAATGCTTCTCTTTCTTACAACCTATAACTAATATGAAGGATAGTACCACCTGAGAAGTAAAATTCATTATGGACAATCTATTTGCAGCTTCTACTTCGAAGTCAATATCAACAGCAGAAGTAAAATATTTTATTATCAAATTGCAAGTGAATCCCTGTACTGATTTGCAAATAGACTTTAAAGTTTAAAAATATCAGTTTCAGAGTAAAATATTATTAATACATTACAGGGCACAATGGACTATTATGTAAAGAATTGTGGCTTTAAAATTTATTTATTGGCAGCAATTAATACAAATCAGGTTAAGAGTAAAAATATCATACAAAAGGGCATTGTAGCTGTACAATACAAGAAGCTAAATTGCAGTTTACTTTTGTTCTTTTGTTTTATGCTTTTCCTATACCTTTCTTATAGAAAAGCCCATGCACACATGAATCATATTATGGGATGTCAGAATGTTACCTTTTGACTTCCAAGTGTAGTTTCAAAGGTATTTAGAGATGTTGGACAAAATATATGACACATTAAAAAAGAACAAAAGAAAGAGGAGATCGAATCTAGCTTCTCGTCATGTTTCGCCACTTGTCTTTGAGATCAATCTGCTCAATAAACAGTGAACATCTTAGATTTAAGGAGCAGTTTTATGTATACAGTTTCAAAATATGAAAAAAAATATTACTCATTTCCCTATCTAAGCAAAATATCATGTGCTAAACCTTCTAAATCAAGCAAAATATCGTTGTAACCTATCTTTGTAACCTTCTACATACATCAGGGCAAGAAAAAGAAGAGGGAATTTGGGGATGAGTGAACGAGGCAACTACATGTTTTAAAGGGAAGATGACATTCATAATTTCTTTCAGGGGTATATAATATAATTGTAGTGGGCCTAGTGGCACTGTGGCATAAGGGTATTAATGAAAAAAATTTCTAACAACTAAAATAATATATCACAAAGTGTTACCTCTGTTCTCTCTTCAATATATAGCGGTACTGATCCAACATTTTCTTCCAATTCCCTCTTCCAAATCTTCAGGATCAGAAACAAAAATAGTAAGTGTTAAGAAACAAAATTAGTACTTGTTTACATAATCAAACATGTACCACAAGATAATTTAATTAAAGTACTTGTTTAATTAAAGACCTGAAACCTTTCTCAGGAGATATAAGATAAGGTTGGTACTAACTTGAATAAATTAGACATAATTTAGTACTGGAAATGCAATTAACTCAACGTAATTGGGTACATGACCATTGCTTCCATTATCATTGGGTACAGTGGATTAGAGTCGCTGACAGGTCCATGACCATTGCTTCCATTATCATTGGGTACAGTGGATTGAATTGAAATCACAAAATTTCTAATAATTAATTTGAATTGAAAGCATATAATTAATTGGGTACAGTAGATTCATATGGTAAGTTAAAATGTACAGCATGGTCAAGTTGGTCATAATCAATAACTTAACTACAACTAATTAGCAATTGAGCAAACAAGCAAGATTAAAGCAACAAGTAATGAAATTAACAAGAAAACAACAACAATAAAATAAATTGGAGGAAGTTGAGAATAACTCGAAACCCGCACCTTAGCAATGTCGGATATGATGATTAAAGTGTCACTGCAGTATGGACATATTCGACAATACTTCTTGATCCATTTGTGCAAGATCTGTACCTCTGCCGGTAAACAAGGTCGATTCGGTAGTTCAATAGTATCGTCTAGTACTTTAGTTAGTTACAACACGTGGAACTTGCAAAATTCCTGAGTGAGGCTCGGTCAAGGACATAAAATAATTTCAATTCATTGGTGATAGAAGGTTACACAACAGAGTTCCTCTTTGTTCAACTTATGATAAGAAAATGTTAAGTGACACAAAATGCAAAAGTTTAGTATAAATGAAATCAAGCTTTTGGGCAAACTAGATATTCATTTTTTTTTTTCTTTCTCCACATCAGGTTGCTTTTGTCTATACTACTTGAGCTTTAAAAGGAATTAGCAAGAAGTTCTTTGTAAGCATTCTTGTATATTTCACAATTTTGCCCAAAAGTAGATTAAATTCTAACTCAAAGACATTAGATTTTTATTCTTCCTAATCATTCCAAATTTAATTTCAATTTAAATTAAAAACAGTAAAAACTCAAGTGTGACCCCTAAAAAAATATAAGGCAACATTAATACAAGCTAAGCTTCAATTTTAGCAAAAAGAAAGTATATGAGAACTTGATAATACCATAAGCCAAATTAAGATCAATTGACTTCGATCACGCGCTATTAAGGTAAAGGATTAAGGGAAAGGATGGAACAGCCAAGGATTGAGGGAAAGGATGCAACATAGGAAAAGAAAAAGAAAAAACAAAGACAAAGCTTACAAACCTAGGGTTAGCAGGAGAGGACGGTGTCGGGAGTGGCCGGCAGGCGTCAAAAGTGGTCGAAGGAGTGGAGACACTAGGAAGGCCTAGGGCATGTTAGATCGGCAACGATCGCGGGGAGAAGCGGTCGCGTGGAGGGAAAGCACCGGATCTTTCACGGAGGAGAGCACTACGAAGAGAGACCATGAGAGAGTGAGAGATAGTCAGTGTTGGTTGAGCGGCGGCAGGGAGGAGAGACGCCAGAGCAGAATTTGGATGAGTTTGAGGGTTTGAGGAGAGGGGAGCGTGAGGAGAGGGGAGCGTAAGGAGAGGGAAGGAGAGAGGGTAGAATGAGGAGAGCGATAAAGGAGGCAAATAAAAATTTGGGACTCAGCGTTAAATCAAAAAATTTGGGACTCAGCGTTACACCAGGATCGGTCATTTATAAAAAGCCGATCTTAATAAGTTTGGACTTATCAAGAACAGTTATTTATAAATAACCGATCCTGATAAGTCACTATTAAGAACGGTCATTTATAAACAGCTGTTCTTGATATGTCTGGACTATCAAGATCGGTTGTTTATAAACAACCGATCCTGATAAGTCACTATCAGGAACGGTTGTTTATAAACGACCGTTCCTGATATTCTGGACTATCAAGATCGGTTATTTATAAACAACCGATCCTGATATCTATTATCAAGAACGGTCTTTAAATTTGTCCGATCCAGATATATATTAGTATCTCTTTTATGCTATGTCCGATCCTAATGTGCCGATACTAAATGTACATTTTCCACTAGTGAATACCTCCAAGCTCACAAACACTTTGCTCAATGGCAAAAATTATCTTTCATGGGCAAAGGTTGCATCCAGAGCGCTCAGCGGTCGAGAGATGCTAGAATACATCACAGGAGAAAACAAAGAGCCCACAGCCGCAAACCCGAATTTGCTGACCGAACCCGAAAAAAAGGCAGCAAAGACATGGAGAATCTAAAATGACAAAATAATAACTTGGCTCACAAATTCTATGGAGCCATCCATTTCAGATCTTTTTCTCCTCTCTGACGCGGCCTTTGAGCTATGGCAAGAAAATAACTACTCCCGTATCTATCAACTCAAACAAGAAATCCAACAAGAAAAGCAAGGCACGAGAAAGCATATAGAGTACCTTGGTGCTCTTCAAAAGAAAAAAGACGAGCTCTGATCGTATCGGCCGCTAACCACCGACTTGGCCATAATAAAAAAACGAGAAGAAGAAGATGTTATATTTGAGTACCTTATGGGATTAAACCCTAGCTATGAGGCCGTACGAGCTCAGATCATGAATACCATTCCACTCCCTTCATACTCCCAAATCAAAAATATTATCCAACAAGAGGAGAGCCGAAGAGAGGCCATGGGTGGTCCACAAGTCACAATCGACGAGGCACACGAGACCCACAGCCTCGCCGCAACCAACAAATCAAGTTTCCCCAAATCCGGTCATAACCCTAACTCTCAAAATCGCCAAAATCAGGGAAGTGAGACATGCTCAAATTGTAAAAAGGAGGGACATACTCAGGAGAACTGTTGGTTTCTCCACCCTCACCTCAAACCGAAGCACTGGAAGGCGAAGGAGAAAGGAGAGAGAGGCGGTGGAAATGAGGGAAACAGAAAAGAAGGGGGCGAAAATGAAGGGGGCAGGAGCAATATCCGTGCTTGGGGAGAAAGAAGCTGGTTCACAACCCAAACAACTTGATTCAGCCCATTTCGCTAGCGAGTTAGATGGGTTGGGCGGTGTAACACTATGCAAAATACATATATGGAATTAATAATTGAAAATAATATACAAAATGCCTGGATATGTTTTTAGTAAAGTAAATTGCATTTTAGTGTGAAATATCATTTTCATTAAGTAGAATATGATGATTAAGTTACTTTGTAGAAATATATGTTGTTAATTTGAAATTCTAAAATGTTCGAATATTCAAAAGTCAGACAAATTAATAGATACAATAGAGAATTAAACAACTAGTAATATTATAACTTTCTTATTAGTATTTGGACTGATTTACAAGGTTCGAAAATTTGAAGGTTACATATGAAAATGTAAAATTAAGAAAAGAAAAAAAAAGAAACAGAAAAAGAAAAATGACCAACGTGGCATGAAGGCCACGCGGCCCACGCTGGTTGACACCCCACCTTAATACTCCTTAATTAATTGATCTATCTTTCTCTTTTAAACTATTCATGCTCTTTCCGTGAGGCAACAGAGAGGAATCTATCTTCAAAAACATTATAATTGAATTGGTGTTTCAATCTTTGTTTCTTCTTGGAAGTTAAACGTGCACTAGGTATTTCTTCTCATCCTCTATATATATATATTGTTCTTTTTTAATCCGATTTAGGATTTTAGTAAAATCTGAAAATCAACAAGTAAGCTTGCTAAAGAAATTAAAAGGGTCATTGGGTTACTATATATATTTTAAGGAATATTGATTTAACGGATTGAATAAAACAAGCTAAAATTTTGTGGGAATTTAGTTGCAAACATGTTTAATAGTGTATCTTAATTGATTTGCTTGAGGCCTCTCTTTTACCCTTGTGTTTTCTTTAATTGGATTTGAACTTGAAATATTGTGATGGTGCTTACCTTTGTAACAAGGTTACCTGTCTGGTTTAATTCTCAGATTTTTGGTTTAGAGTTCCAACCTAAATCGTACCTGTCGATATCGAGCTCAAACCAGCTTGTACTTGCGTATTGTTACCATTTTCCTTGTGGTTTGACATTTCTTGTTATTTGCTAGGATTGACTGATTAACGTTGAGGGTTTAGAGTACTGGTACCTGTCAGTACCGGTCTCACTGTATTATGTTACCATGGGCTTAATTGTAAACAAAATAGGATAAGGAAGGCATAATTTGTAAAATACCTATGAATTGATAAAACCAAATTGTCAGAGGGGCCTTGATGCAAAATTACATATATAAATTTCGAATGGAAATTAAAGAATGGAATTTGATTTAGAATGTGAGCCTTCGGGCTTTGATTAATAAATAAAAAAGAGGAATGAGCCTTAATTATATATGTTAGGCTTTAGAATTTAAAGTTAAGTTGACTTGGATTGTTGGACTTGAACTTAGTTAATTGAACTGGATACGAATGTGAACACTGATGAATGTTTATTGGAAATACTAAACAAGATTTATTAAATATAGACATATTTAGAAACTAAATATTGAAACACATATTCTGATATGTTCTATTAAAGTGTTTCAAGTATTGATCAGTATATATATGTATTGTTTTAAACATAGGCGTAATTACAAAAAGGGTACAAATGAGACATAATGTTCAGGAGAAAAAGACTATCGGTGATCTCACCTGTTGCCCTACGATATCAGGTGCGCGGTTATTGAATTAGTCTGAGATCCATGACTAGGAATTAAATCGTAACTCGCTGTGCATTTTGAATATTTGATTGACTGCATTGATTGAACTGTTGCATCATATGCATAGCCCAATACAATTGAAACTGAAGTCTGTTGACTGTCATGTTAATATTATTTATCGATTGATTGATTCTTATTGCAAATGATTGATTGACACCACAGTGATTGAGTTGATTGAATATTGAATACTGTAATCCTTGAACCTCCATATAGTGGAAAAAAATGATTAATATATTGTAAAGTCTAGCTAGCTACTAGACTTTACTCCAGGACCCTTATGCGCATATGGTGAATGGCCCCAACTGAACCCAGTACTGGTTGGGTAGGGGATATTGAATAAATATGAATTGTGACTGCAAAACTAATGAACTGTGGTAACTGTCTTATCAATGATTTCTTTCCGATAATGACAGTATTGTGATATTGATTTCGTATTGTTTCTGTTAACAATTGTCAGGATAGTTAGAACTGTCTTATCATTGATTTTCTTTCCGATAATGACAGTATTGAGATATTGATTATGTATTGTTTCTGTTAACAAAAGTATCAGGATAGTTAGAACAGTATAAGCCATAACACGACATATATATGTTATTGTATCTGTCAGTGTTACCAGACTAGAAATTGTAATATTAAGAAACCAAACGTTACCAGACTTTATGGTTTAAAAGATTTTGACCCAAACTATTTATTCTGATAAGATTCTTAGAGTTCTGATTTATTTATGTAATTGTTGTTGTTCAATTGGATACTGTTATTGAGCATTTGCATTCGTTATTATGAAATGAACTGTTAGTTTCTTGTGCGGAGATTTCATTATGAATATGGATTTTCTTCAAATCAAATAACCTCAGTGGCAATTAGCACTGAGAAATAATTTATTATTTCTCACGCGTTTCCTCTTGTGGGACTCACAGGTTTGTTAGATGAAAACAGAGAAACGCTTTTGGGGTTATAATTGACAGCAAAGCCACCTAAATGTATGAGATTTGAGTTTATTATATCTGACAGGGTGCAGAGAGTATATCTCTAGCATCATCCACTGTAAAATGTCAGATAATTTTTGTAAATAAATTGGGATGTGAGAAAAATAATGGATGATATTGGCAATGCATAAAAAGATCCATGTCTTATGTTATGAATATTGAATGGTAAATAGACGCGGTTGGAATTGTCGCACCTCCGGATCGGAGGTGTGACAGGCGGTAACAAGTCAAACGGGTCTAGAGATCAATTGCAGACCATAGTTCAACAACTCTCTGTGTTGCTAGCCAAACAAAACCCTTCATTTTCTGGTATTTCTTCACAATCAAAGAATTTAAATTTATTAGATAGAATAATTATTGATAATGGAGCTACGGACCATATGTTTGGCAATCAAAAATTTCTAAAAAATTTAGACATGACAAAAAAAAAAACCAATTTGTCTTGGTAGCAAATGGTATGAAGGCTCAAATAAATGGCATAGGTGAAAAATATTTACAACGTGCTATATTTAAAAACTTTTCTTATAAACCTACTTTCGGTACAAAAATTAACACAAGAGTTAAATTGTGATGTAATTTTCTCTTGCAAAAATGTTGTATAAACCGGGTAACCAGAATGAAAATTGGTAAGGGATTTATCGAAAATGGACATTATTTTTTTAACTCAAAAAATTATCTTTGTAATGCTCGCGAGCTTACAATGCTCTGCAATGGCACCAAGATCTCAACTCTAATTACTGTACTCCTCCTAATAAGCTTCCCCAAGATCTCCCTTGGATATATGGTACACACACACACACACTGGTGAACTCGATTAGTTGTGTAATTTTGGTTGGTACACCTGATTTATCACAGGCAGCACAGAAAAATATTATTTAATCAGGTAAAAATTTCGGAAAACAGAAAGATCAATATTAAACTCAGCTTGTTTAGTTGTGTAATTTTGGTTGGTAGACATGATTTATTATCTACATTAGAATGTAGCATGTAATTTGTTAACTCGTACAAAGATTAATATTTATCTCAGCTTGTTGCAATTAAATGCCATAACATTCACATATATAATTTGATGTAGCTGAAGCTCTTGGTTTTCCATTTCCAACACCATACCTTGATGGGAAGACAGCAGAGGACTTTCAGTTTGGTGCCAATTTCACCGTAGGAGGTGCAACAGCTATGAACCATTATTCCTTCAAGGAAAAGGGAATATCAGTTGATCCAAGGGTTGGCTTCTTGGCATTTCAGATCCAATGGTTTAAACAGCTACTCAAAGTGCATGGTCTGCTCTGATTCAGGTATCTTTGTTTAAATCTATCTTGTTGTATATAATATATCAGATCTTAATCATCGATGCATTAATTATTGGTTGGTTTTATTTCTGTAATGGTTTTTGGAATTTCATGACAATGGTATCAACAATCTTGAGGGGGGGAGGGGGCCAAAGAGTTAAACCTCAATTTCAGGTCAAAAGAAAATGTAAAAGTAACTCTCAGTGATGAAATTAACCTCATCTCTTCTTTTAGTCTTAGTCCGTAAATTTTATTATCGTTTAATATACATGAGTACTTTGCAAAGCTCAGATTGATCCGTACTATGAATTCATATTTTCGTTTTTAAAGTTCAAACGGTCGATCTGAACCGCTCAACATGATCTCTGTATAAAAATGTATTTGTAGACCAAATTTTTTATTTTTTTAGAGTTTTTTACTATTTGTTTAGATAGGTAGAAAATCACCTGACCCAAAGACTATGAACTATTCAAAAATAGCAATTTTCTATCGATCTATAAAGATAGTAAAAATAATTCGAAAAAATATAAAAATTATAAAATCTTCTAACTGGTACAAACACACTGTTCATTATTGGTTAGCTGCCTAAAGGTATCTGAACAGTGGTGATTACCATCCTAAACCATGGTTAGCGTAAAATATTTGATTGTCAACCTTGTAGGATTTGATAGACCATGTTTCAAAGTCGAAACAAAAACGATTACGAAAAAAAGACAGGTTGCACTAAGTGGCTCAACGAATTTTCAAGTTATCATGACAAGCTATTGCAAAGCGAGCTACGTAAACTACGACAACTATACCCATATATGTGCAACAATTCTTTATGCTGACTACTATGGAGCCTCCATTAGTATCTTTGAATCGATCACCAAAAAAATATGGTTCTTTTATGTCTTAGCCTTTTCTCTACAATTACATTATAATAAAACTTCATGTTAGTTTTAATTATTACGTGGTCTATGTTATTATTGTGCATCAATTTCATTTACAGAAATTAATGAAAGGGCACTAATGAAAGGGCACGAGTAATTTTTGATAGAAAAATTCAGATTGCTATTTATTAAATATAATGGTCACAAAGGTTGCCTCAAAGTTATTTAAGGACCTCTTCTCTTATTTGGACGGATCTCATCCTGAAAACTTGGTCCATAAAATTAATAAAAGAAGTAAAAGAAAAACGCTTAAGGTCTGCATCATCACGTCTGAGGAAAACCGTTGATAATCAGTATTTACGCTTCCGCTTAATGATGTCGTCACTTCAAAACAGTAAGTTTTAAATTACGGTTTGCTATTTTATTTTGGATTTATGAATTCTGAATTGCTTGTGTTCCAATTGCAAAACACGTTACGATTTTATTAATTTCTATCACTTCATTCTTGAACCAGAACTTGTTATTAACAATAATTTCTACATCAGAGAAGTAAAATGTCCTCAGAACACATTCACAAGTTTCAGCATTAAATCAAACTTATGTTGGTCTCTTACAATCCCTTTTAAACTAAGTCTGGATATGATAGGCCTTGCTAAACTGACAATATTCTCTTCGAGAAATTTCTTCAAACACCTTGTCTGCACAGACTAGCTTAGCACATCCATAATATTTGCAATTACAACATAATAATATGACTCAATAATTTCGTTCAAGAAAAATCCTATGGATCAAAGCACCAAAAGAAAATTTCACAAACAAATTAATCAATATTGATTAGTTCTGTTCAAGGCATCATTGGGTTACAACATTGGGTATGAAAGGCATAATTAAACAGCACCTCAATAGTCTATATTCGAGATTGCTTACAACATTAATTGGGTTCGGAGTGAGTGACAAAAATCATTTTGAGTTCAAGGAAGAACCCTATTATTAGGACGATTCTTTTCAATGGATACAAGTAAAATTATACAGTAGCAGCTATAGGAACACAAAATTAGCAAGGTCCAAATCGTTCATTTTGGGCTTAACCCATGGGCCTTTGGAATGAGATAGTTTGTTCTGCTATTTACAGCAGGTATATATAAAATATTAAAATATGCTACTCTCTACTCAGGTATATATATAATTTCAGTGCTATTTATGATCCAAACGAACAAATGAAATTCCAAATACCTCATTCCAACAAAACTTATCCTTCGTAATATGGGATAGTTTTTTTTTCTTTTAGCAAGTATATTTATTTGCTAAAATCCAGCTTAAAAAAATGCATATATATATGTTGTCTGAATTGTGTAGATTTCCCTGTAGGAGGTTTCGTAATTATTGTTTTCAAGTGAAACTGAGATATATGACTTTGGGTTGGAATTAATGTTCCAAATATCGAATCAGGACCACTAAAAGAAGCCCAATAATATTTTGAACACCAATATCAGATGTGCAGTGTCAAAGGATACTCTTTGGTAGTTCCTGTAATTATACTTTCCTATCAATGAAATGAGCTTTGTCTCTTTTAAAAAAAAAAGAAAAAAAAGAAGCCCAATAGGTGGCCATCAGGGCCCACAGAACATTTACTAATTTTTCATATTAGCCCAGAAAAGCCCATAATAATTTATTTTCTTAGAGCCCAGCGTCTGACCTAATTAGTTAATATATAGTCCAACTATAAAATAAGAAACCCATTTTCATACGTAGAATTTCATTTTTGTATTTGATAGACTTCTGACCTAACTCAGGATTTTTCGAATTGATATAACATGACATACTCCATTTTCTTTGAATTAAAAAAAAAATTCAAGGAAAGGAAACCAATTTCCTCCGTGACAGTTAAGGGTGGCAAAAAACTCGTAATTTGTGAATCGATCATGACTCGCATTTGACTTGCTCACTAATAGCTTGTTCGTTAGTGGACCGAGCTAGCTATTAACTAACCAGCTCGCCACTTGCTCGGTCTAGAAATAACGAGTTTGAGTTGGAGTTTGAGTTGGGCCTAGCTCACTCGTGAGTTGGCGAGCCAGCTCAGTCCAGGTATGAATTGTGAATTTGTATAAATTTGTGTGAGTTTGATATGCATGAATTTATTTTGTGAATAATGTTTGCTTGAATTTGTGAATTTGATATTTTGATTTGTATGAATTTAGTTACAAACTTAATTTATGGCAGTTGATTTGCTTAGTTGTACTTGCATTTATTTGAATTTGTGGAATCACTTGCATTAGCCCAAATGTTTTGTAATCGGCTCTCTAGCCTTTTTTTTTTGTTATTTTGTATAAATTTAAATGAACGGACACGATTCATTTGAGTTTTTAGATTTATGACCCAACAACTCCTTTTAATTATATGTAAGGATTATGAATATCAAACAGAAATTAAAGATTTATTATCAATTTTGTAATTTACATCTTTTATTATTATGTTTTTATTTTGATATGCTTATTTTCGTTCCGTACTTTTATATATGTGTAGTGATGTTGATATGAAATACAAATACAAATAGAATTGTAGTCCAATGATAAGGTTTATCGTATCTGTCGGTATCATCTTAGCAGTTTGAGAAGATTTCCACATATAATTGCTGGTTCAAATTAACAGTGGTCACAATACTACAAAAATTCTGTGTGTTGTAGAGAATCATTAACAGTGGTCACAATACTACAAAAAAAAATATTTTTCTATCGCTTATTTGTCACCGAGTGTCCTTTGGCACGGATGGTGTTTGTAATCAGGAGCAGTGCTGTAATTATTTGGAACTTTTTACCGCCTGTTTGGGTTTAACCAACCAATGGCATTGATGGGCCTCTCTTTCGCCATCGGTTATGTTTATCCTACTATTGGTTTTGAGTGTTTCTACAATATCGGTTGGGTTACTGGCCCGATGGTATAGAGGTGGTGATCTGTACCATCAGTGATGTCAGATGAGCCATCAGTATTGGGTTGATCAATACCAACTTTGGTCTTTTTGAACTGATGGCTATGTTCTTAGGGGCAACGCTCTAAATACTTAGAACCAAGATTTTAGTATAAACCAACTTCTCCATGCATTCAACTGATGGTTATGTATTGTGTAATTAAGTTTAGAGATATATTGTGCAATTACAATGAGATAATTATTTAATAACATACATAATACCAACTCATAATAGCAAATTAACTAAAGATTATACACAGTTCTTAAAAACAAACTGTGTATGGTAATTTCCCAAATAATATACAGATCTCTTGTAGAAACTGTGTATATAACCTTAGTTATTATACACGATTACTATGACTTTGTAGAAATTACCATTTTCAGCGTCAATTTTTTGGAAGTCTGACATGGTTCCCTTATAGGAACCATGTACCATGTACCGATCTTTTCATACACGACACTCGCAGACACGATTGCGGAACCATATGCCATTAACTTTTCGGACAGTGTATAGTCGTGTTTCTGTAGTAGTGTATAATGACTAATCTTTTGACTAAGTACTGGTTACGAATTAGAACATGTTGATAATATTTGTGCCGTATTAAATTATTCAACTACAATCTGTCATCCAATCATCACCACCTCAATTTTGGATTCAACTGAAATGATTTGCCATTCTGCCACTGCAGAAATGAGTTTCAACATGCTTGATATAGTTGTAAATTAGTGTACAAATGCTTGTTAGATGATTCTCTGTATTGTGATATTTTGATAATTCACTGTTATTATTTTGTTATTTAGTGACATGGTTGATATAGTTTGATTAATTGTTGGAATTGTAATTGTTGAATATTATTTACTAGCAAAATTGGAGGATGCTACATCTTGAGCGAAACATGTAAGGAAATTCGGTGGCCCAAAATAAAACATTAGTCTAATGGGCTGGTTTAAATGGGCTGATTAAATGGCTTAATTAAAGGTGCGCATCCAGTGCATATTGTCAACAGATGCTTGATTTAAAAGGTGCATTAACCATTGCATAATAACAGATTCAATGCATTGCGCTAAAGGGTGCATACAGACAAAGGGTGCATTGATTTAATGCCATAATAACAGATGCGTTGATAATATGATGAGCTATTATCTTTTGGCTTAATTAAAGAATGCATGATATGATAATAATAGATGCTTAATCAAAAGGTGCGTATCCATCCTTTGACTCATATGTTATTATCCATTCTGTCGCTTATCCATCCTGTTCCATATTTATCTCCCCTATAAATAATTGCTTTTATGACAAGCATAAGGAAAAAATATATTCTAACAGTAAGGTTGATCCTCTCTTCATCGATATTTCATAAAGAACAAGTTGTCATTGCTTAGAAAGAGAAAGAGGAGAGAAATCGCTTTGCAGTTCTTCTGACGGTTTGCGAAGAACGTTTCAAGAGTATTGTTCTACAGTTTACAATGGATAAAGGTATGTAATCTAATTGATTGATTTACACGTGGAGACTTTGATTTCTAAGATCTTTGATTTGCTTTTAATGTTTTTTAAATTCCGCTATCGAAACTTTACAGATGATTAGTTGTACTTATTTTAATGATTGTGTGTAAGTAGTTGAGCACGATAACGTCTACTTACATGTGGTATCAGAGCCAGGTTTCGATCCTGGGACCTGTGGGTTATGGTCCCACCACGCTTCCGCTGCGCCACTCTGACAAGTCCAATTTCACTTAGGTGCACAGGACTTGGACATAGCACTATTACTCGATAAGCCCGATGCTATAACTGATGAAAGAAGCGAGGAAGATAAGGCCTTTATGGCAGACTGGGAAAGTTCTAACAGGTTATGCCTTATGTTTTTGCGAATGACGGTTGATGGAAACATTAAGGTTGCTCTTCCGGACACGGATAACGCTCAAGAGTTTCTAGCAAACGTCAAGGCACGCTCACAGACAGCCGATAAGTCGCTTGCCAGTGCGCTTATGGCAAAACTTACCACCATGAAGTATGATGGTAGTCACACTATGCATGCACATATCGTAGAAATGACATCTCTCTCCGCAAAACTTAAGGGTTTGGGAATGACAGTTGAAGAAGGGTTTCTAGTTCAATTTATTTTGAATTCTTTGCCGAATGATGTTTATAGTCCGTTCCAAATTAATTATAATGCTCAAGAAAAGAAATGGAACATAAATGAATTGACTAGTAAACTTGTTCAGGAAGAGGCAAGGCTTAAGGAATTGAAACCTAACACTGTTCATTTTTCAAATTTAGAAGCTGGGTCGGGTTCTAATGCTAAACCAGGGAAAGCTAAGACCAAGAACAAGAAGAAGGGGAAAGCTTTTCAGGTGTCTTCTAATGCAAGCTTTAAGAAAGAAGGGAACAAGCAAAAGTGCCACTTTTGTCGTAAAGTGGGTCATTTTCAGAAGGATTGTCTGAAAAGGAAGGTTTGGTTCGAAAAGAAAGGCATGACTCATACTTTTGTTACTTTTGAGTCAAATTTTATTGATGTTCCTAATAATACTTGGTGGATTGACTCGGGCTCTACAACTCATATTTCAAACAATTTACAGGGATTTCTTACGATCCAAACCACAAACCAAAGTCGACAAAGTGAAAGATATGTAATTATGGGCAATAAAGACAAGGTGCCAGTGGAAGGTGTCGGTACATACCGACTTATATTAGGTTCTGGCAATATTGTCGATTTGTATGAGACACTATATGTACCTTTGTTTTCTCGCAACTTATTATCTGTATCTAAGTTGGATGATTGTAGCTATGTATTTAAATTTGGATCTTTAGTTTATATAAAAATAATTGCATGATTGGTTGTGGCAATTTGATTGATGGATTGTATAAATTAGAGTTAGATAATTCTTATGTAGAATCTCTGATTACTGTAAACAATACTATTAGAATTAAAAGAAATATGAATGATGAAAAGTCGGCGTACTTGTGACACAAAAGATTGGGTCATATATCCAAAGAAAGAATGCAACGTTTAGTGAAGTCTGAAGTTCTTCCAAACTTGGATTTTACTGACTTAGGTAAATGTATCGACTGTATAAAAGGCAAGCAGAAACATACTAAGAAAGGTGCCACTCGTAGCTCTCAACTTCTAGAAATAATTCACACGGATATTTGTGGACCATTTGACGTTCCCTCCTTTAATAAAGAAAAGTATTTCATCACCTTCATCGATGATTTTTCACGTTATGGGTTTGTTTATCTTCTAAATGAGAAATCACAATCTATTGATGCACTTGAGGTGTTTATAAATGAGGTTGAAAGACAGTTAGAAAAACAAGTGAAAATCATTCGATCTGATCGCGGTGGGGAATTTTATGGTAGATATGACGAATCAGGACAAAATCCTGGACCCTTTGCTAAATTCTTAGAAAAGCGTGGGATATGTGCGCAATACACTATGCCCGGCACACCACAACAAAATGGTGTTGCTGAACGTCGTAACAGAACACTTATGGACATGGTTCGGAGTATGCTCAGTCGCTCAACTGTGCCTAAATCTTTGTGGATGTATACACTTAAGACCACCATGTATTTACTAAACCGGGTTCCTAGTAAGGCAGTAGAAAGGACTCCTTTCGAATTGTGGACGGGAAGGAAACCTAGTTTATGTCATATACATGTATGGGGTTGCCCTGCGGAGGTACGTTTGTATAACCCACACGAAAAGAAATTGGATTTCAGAACTGTTAGCGGATTCTTTATTGGATATCCAGAAAAATCCAAAGGGTTCAGATTTTACTGTCCGAATCATAGTACGAGAATTGTTGAATCCGGAAATGCACGTTTCATCGAGAATGCTGACGTCAGTGCAAGAAGTTCTGATCAGTGTAATTCTGATCTTCAAGAAATTACAGAATAAGTTACTGTTCCTTTGTCTGTTGTTTCGAAAGTAGTTGTTCCGACTGTTGTTTCGAAAATAGTTCGTCCGACTGTTCCAGAACAACCAATTGCTACTGAGGACATTCCGATTGAAAACATCGTTGTTGATGATGTAGTTGAACCAAATGCTATACCATTAAGAAGGTCTACCCGTGAACGAAGATCGGCTATATCTGACGATTATTTGGTTTATCTACAAGAATCTGAAATTGATTCTGCAATTGATGATCCGGTTTCATACAAGAAAGCTATTGAATGTGACGAATCCGATAAATGGATTGATGCCATGAAAGACGAGTTAAAATCAATGGAACACAATCAAGTCTGGGATCTTGTCAAATTGCCTCACGATTCCAAACGAGTTGGATGTAAATGGATCTTTAAGATCAAACGTGACTCAAAAGGCAAAAGCTAGACTGGTTGCCAAAGGTTTCACTCAGAAAGACGGCATTGATTATAAAGAGACATTTTTGCCCGTCTCTAAGAAAGATTCTTTGCGTATCATCATGGCTTTAGTGGCTCATTACGATCTTGAGTTACACCAAATGGACGTCAAAACTGCTTTTCTGAATGGAGAACTCGAAGAGGAAGTCTACATGGATCAGCCCGAGGACTTTTCAATTGGGGGAAAGAATATGGTTTGCAAATTGAAAAGGTCGATATATGGGCTGAAACAAGCATCACGACAATGGTATCTCAAGTTCAATGATGTGATTACTTCTTTTGGTTTTAAGGAAAACATTGTTGATCGTTGTATATACTTGAAGGTCAGTGGGAGTAAGATAATGTTTCTAGTTCTATATGTTGACGACATTTTACTTGCGACTAACGATCTTGGAATGATGAAAAGCACCAAGAATTTTCTCTCGAAGAATTTTGAAATGAAAGATATGGGCGAGGCGAACTATGTGATAGGAATATAAATATTTCGTGATCGATCACAAGGTTTGTTAGGTTTGTCTCAGAAAACATATATTAACAAGATTCTCGGGAGATTTAGGATGGAGAAATGTTCAGCTGGTAAGGTGACGATTCAGAAAGGGGATAAATTTGGTTTATATAATTTCAGTGCTATTTATGATCCAAACGAACAAATGAAATTCCAAATACCTCATTCCAACAAAACTTATCCTTCGTAATATGGGATAGTTTTTTTTTTCTTTTAGCAAGTATATTTAATCGCTAAAATCCAGCTTAAAAAAAATGCATATATATATGTTGTCTGAATTGTGTAGATTTCCCTGTAGGAGGTTTCGTAATTATTGTTTTCAAGTGAAACTGAGATATATGACTTTGGGTTGGAATTAATGTTCCAAATATCGAATCAGGACCACTAAAAGAAGCCCAATAATATTTTGAACACCAATATCAGATGTGCAGTGTCAAGGATACTCTTTGGTAGTTCCTGTAATTATACTTTCCTATCAATGAAATGAGCTTTGTCTCTTTTAAAAAAAAAAGAAAAAAAAGAAGCCCAATAGGTGGCCATCAGGGCCCACAGAACATTTACTAATTTTTCATATTAGCCCAGAGAAGCCCATAATAATTTATTTTCGAAGAGCCCAGCGTCTGACCTAATTAGTTAATAGTCCAACTATAAAATAAGAAACCCAATTTCATACGTAGAATTTCCTTTTTGTATTTGATAGACTTCTGATCTAACTCAGGATTTTTCGAATTGATATAACAAATGACATACTCCATTTTCTTTGAATTAAAAAAAATTCAAGGAAAGGAAACCAATTTCCTCTCCGTGACAGTTAAGGGTGGCAAAAAAACTCGTAATTTGTGAATCGATCATGACTCGCATTTGACTTGCTCACTAACAACTTGTTCGTTAGTGGACCGAGCTAGCTATTAACGAACCAGCTCGCCACTTGCTCGGTCTAGAAATAACGAGTTTGAGCTGGAGTTTGAGTTGGGCCTAGCTCGCTCGTGAGTTGGCGAGCCAGCTCAGTACAGGTATGAATTGTGAATTTGTATAAATTTGTGTGAATTTGATATGCATGAGTTTATTTTGTGAATAATGTTTGCTTGAATTTGTGAATTCGATATTTTGATTTGTATGAATTTAGTTACAAACTTAATTTATGACAGTTGATTTGCTTAGTTGTACTTGCATTTGTTTGAATTTGTGGAATCACTTGCATTAGCCCAAATGTTTGTAATCGGCTCTCTAGCTTTTTTTTTTTTGGTTTTTTTGTATAAATATAAATGAACGGATATGATTCATTTTAGTTTTTAGATTTATGACCCAACAACTCCTTTTAATTACATGTAAGGATTACGAATATCAAACAGAATTAAAGATTTATTATCAATTTTGTAATTTACAACTTTTATTATTATGTTTTTATTTTGATATGCTTATTTTCGTTCCGTACTTTTATATATGTGTAGTGATGTTGATATGAAATACAAATACAAATTGAATTGTAGTCCAATGATAAGGTTTATATTGTATCTGTCAGTATCATCTTAGCAGTTTGAGAAGATTTCCACATATAATTGCTGGTTCAAATTAACAGTGGTCACAATACTACAAAAAAAAATATTTTTCTATTGCTTATTTATCACCGAGTGTCCTTTGGCACGGATGGTGTTTGTAATCAGAAGCAGCGCTGTAATTACTTGGAACTTTTTACCACCTGTTTGGGTTTAACCAACCGATGGCATTGATGGGTCTCTCCTTCGCCATCGGTTATGTTTATCCTACTGTTGGTTTTGAGTGTTTCTGCAATATCGGTTGGGTTACTGGCCCGATGGTATAGAGGTGGTGATCTGTACCATCAGTGATGTCAGATGAGCTATCAGTATTAGGTTGATCAATACCAACTTTGGTCTTTTTGAACTGATAGCTATGTGCTCAGGGGCAATGCTCTAAATACTTAGAACTTAGATTTTAGTATAAACCAACTTCTCCATGCATTCAACTGATAGTTATGTATTGTGTAATTAAGTTTAGAGATATATTGTGCAATTACATTGAGATAATTATTTAATAACATACATAATACCAACTCAATAATAGCAAATTAACTAAAGATTATACACAATTGTTAAAAACAAACCATGTATGGTAATTTCCAAAATAATATACAGATCTCTTGTAGAAACTGTGTATATAACCTTAGTTATTATACACGATTACTATGACTGTGTAGAAATTACCATTTTCAGCGTCATTTTTTTGGAAGTCTGACATGGTTCCCTTATAGGAACCATGTACCATGTACCGATCTTTTCATACACGACACTCACAGACACGATTGCGGAACCATATGCCATTAGCTTTTCGGACAGTGTATAGTCGTGTTTCTGTAGTAGTGTATAATGACTAATCTTTTGACTAAGTACTGGTTACGAATTGGAACATGTTGATAATATTAGTGCCGTATTAAATTATTCAACTACAATCTGTCATCCAATCATCACCACCTCAATTTTGGATTCAACTGAAATGATTTGCCATTCTGCCACTGCTGAAATGAGTTTCAACATGCTTGATATAGTTGTAAATTAGTGTACAAATGCTTGTTAGATGATTCTGTGTATTGTGATATTTTGATAATTCACTGTTATTATTTTGTTATTTAGTGACATGGTGGATATAGTTTGATTAATTGTTGGAATTGTAATTATTGAATATTATTTACTAGCAAAATTGGAGGATGCTACATCTTGAGCGAAACATTTAAAAGAAAAAAAATCTGCCAAAATGGCAACACCAACGGTTAAAACAAGTGTTGTAAGGACCAACACCATCTGTTTGTTGAGTGGAACAAATGGTGAAAAGGACTAATACCATATGTTCAATTTAAATCGAACAGACGGGGAAAGTACCAACACCATTGGTTTTCAACCGATGACATATGTACATATTTTTGCTATTGGGTCATAGCCAACGGTTCAAAAAGTACTTTAGTTCAAATAATTTCCCTTAGACGAACCCGTTCTCGCTCTCTTTGTACCTCCAGTTTTTACTATTTTGTTGAAAAATGAAAATCTTTTAGTTGTACCCAGCCAGGTAATATTTTTCAGTACGTACATAACTACTAAAAAGAAATCATGATACTTTAAACTTTAAATATCAAATCATTATCCAAAATCCAAAACCCTCAACTGGGGTCAATTCAAAGGTTAATTAATTAATAGATAGTGGTGGACTGGTGATTGATGCGAATCAACCATTAATTATTTTTAAATTATTACTTTCCAATCAATTTCTGAACTCTGAAGTGGTCGTGACGACTGGACAGCGAAGTCCGTCAACAAAGCTTATCTTGGATTGTAAGGATTTCTTAAATTCACTCCGTTTCATAAAGAAAAGACTTGTCCAGTTGCCCTCTGAAAGCATATGTGATTGGTTTCTCCAGTGCTTGTTAACTCCGGAGAAAATGATGAAAATAAGCTGAAGAGAAAAGGTGGTGGAACCAACCATGGTTCTGAAACTCGGAACCGGAATCGGAATCGGGTTCTTGACCGTGGAATCAGAATCGGATGAATCGGCCGGAATCGGCCGAGTTGACTCGGAAACTCGGATTTTTTTGGCTGAACCTTGTTTTGTAGCCAAAAGATAGAAAAAAATTGGTAAACAAATAATTTATAGAAAAACTATGTTAACACAAAATATTATACTCAAATAATCCACTAATTATATAATGTAATACAATAATTACAAATAGAATACATTTTTTATTGTCAGAAGATATGCCGAGCTGGCTGGATCATCTCATCGTTCTCTGTATTAAAATACGAATAGAGATATTGTTGTGTCTATTTCAAATTAAGTAACAAGATATTATAAATTAATTATAATGTCGAATAAAATAATAGAGAACAAAACTAGTAATTAAATTAGATTTGTATACTAATATTTAACTAACAAAAAAATATGTACGTTTGTTCTAACATTAATATGTACTATTCTAACAAAATTAGTAATTAACTTAGATTTGTATGACTTCAGCTTGTATGCAACTCTCCAGCTGTATAACTCGGCCATTTTACAAACATTTTTTTACATAAAATAATTTTAATCACAGTTTTAATGGCTGACTCAGCCAAACTCGGTCAAACTCGGGTCAAACTCGGTCAAACTCGGCCTGACTCGGTCTGACTCGGCCTAACTCGGTCTGACTCGGCCTGAAAATCGGCTAACTCGGCCGAGTCAAACACTGTTCAACCGATTTTTGCTGAAAAACTCGCATGGGCGCGAGACTCGGGTGAAAATCGGATCGGACATGGCCGATACCGAGTTGACTCGGCCGAGTTGACTCGGAATCGGCCGATTTTCCAAACCATTGAACCATCTATGGAGAAAAGGAATTTGGTAAGGTCACTCCGAGAGAGCTTGCAGTCTTGCACTAACTCTTCATTTATAAATTTTTTTCAAGTAAATAACGTAAATGGTCCAGAAACATTACCTATCTATTATTTTGATATTAAAAGCTTCTAAAAAAAAATCATGATACTTTAAACTTTAAATATCAAATCATTGTCCAAAAAAAAAAATCAACATTCTTTTTTAGTATGAATGAGATAAGAAAACTATTATGTTTTGTACTGATCAATTAACTAAATGTAAAATAATTAATTTCTATCCATTTTTTGGGAAGCAAAGTATAAAAATAATTTTTCTATCTATTTTACTTCACTTTAAATAATTTTTCAGTTTTTCTCGCATTTTTAGGATTTCTTTGTTTGTCCAGTAAACAATTAAAAAATCAACTAAAATATTTTAATAAATAAATTTTTTCAGAATATTTTTTTGTTTTACAATTATTACAATTTATTCCAATGTTATCAGAACTACTCTGTGCGCTGCATGAGACAAAACTACTCTGTTAATATCTTCACCCGTGCTAAATCATTCCCACTTTTTTTTTTAGAAGAAGCAAATACCATCCCACCTCTCTCTCTCTCTCTCTCTCTCTCCCTCCCCAATCAATGGCTTCTTTGAGAAGAAGCCCCTTGCTTTCTTCTATTTTCTCTCTTTACCTCTTCTCTCTCCTATCCATGTCTACTTCAACAGACACCATCACCTCCAACTCATCTCTCTCAGGCACCAACCAAAAACTCATCTCTGCTCAAAAGCAGTTTGCACTTGGTTTCTACCAGCCTCCCAATTCCTCCTACTGGTACATATCCATCTGGTACAATACCATCTCCGTGCAAACATCTGTCTTCATAGCCAACCGAAACGCGCCGCTCGCCGACCCCGCCACTTCCCAGCTCACCATTGGTTCCAATGGTAACTTGGTCTTGCTTAACGGGTCTAAAACTGAAGTATGGTCCACTAATGTTACTGGTATAAACCCGTTAAACAAAACCGAAGCAGTGTTGAATGATAATGGAAACCTCATGTTGAGATATGTGTCGAATACATCTAATGTATTGTGGCAAAGTATTGACAACCCAACCGACACGTGGTTACCGGGCGGTAAATTGGGTCTCAATAAAACAACTGGTATTAGCCAAAGGGTGATTTCTTGGAAGAGTTTGGCTGATCCAGCTGAAGGTATACACTCTTCATTATTAGACCCAAATGGTACCAGCCAATTTTTCATACAGTGGAACAAGACTAAACAATACTGGACCAGTGGTCCCTGGAGCGATTCACAGGGAATTTTCACATCAATCCCGGAAATGACCGGCAAGGCGGCGAATGACATATACAATTTCACTTATGTGAGCAACAAGGAGGAGAATTACTTCATCTACTCGATGAAACCTGATCAGATAACGAGACTTTTATTGGATCATAATGGCCAACTCATAGAACTAAATTGGGTAGGCACAACGTGGATTCAGTTCTGGGCTCAGCCAACGCATATTTGTGATGTGTACGCGCTCTGTGGGCCCTACGGTAGTTGCAATGGGAATGAATTGCCGTATTGTAATTGTTTACATGGGTTTTCACAAAAGTCTAGGACCAATTACAGTTTAGAGGATTATAGTGGTGGGTGTGTGAGAAATACAAAATTACAATGCGAAAGCGGCAATCTGACTAAGGTACAACAAGATAAATTCTATGTTTTGGATAACATGAAATACCCCGACAATTTGCAAAGTATACAAGTTAATAGTGCACAAGAGTGCGAGTCGGCTTGTTTGAAAAATTGTTCCTGCTCAGCTTATTCGTACCAGAGCGGGTGCAATTTGTGGTATGGTGGTTTGTTGAATCTCCAAGATGGATATAGTGGAAGTGATCCAGCTGGTACGCTTTATCTCAGGTTGGCTGCATCAGAATTTACTGCGAGTAAAAGTCACACAGGTTTAATAATTGGTGTAGTTATAGGCGGCATAATTGTTGTGCTTTTTTGTATCATAGTTGTTCTGGTTGTAGTGAAGAGAAAGGGAGATCAGAGGAGAGCTCGATTGTTAAAGGATTTCAGAGGTACCTTAATTGCATTTCGGTACGATGATTTGCAATTTGTTAGTAAGAACTTCTCTGAGAAATTGGGTGGAGGTGCATTCGGTTCGGTTTATAAGGGGTATTTACCTGATTCAACTGCTATTGCTATTAAGAAGTTAGATGGTTTTCACCAAGGCGAGAAGCAATTTAGGGCTGAGGTCAGCACAATCGGTACAATCCAGCATGTTAACTTAGTTCGCCTCATCGGGTTTTGTTCTGAAGCCTCCCATAGGCTACTGGTTTATGAGTACATGCCTAAGAGCTCTCTTGATGTGCAATTATTTAATTGCAGAGATGTGATACTAAATTGGAGCACTCGGTACCAAATTGGGCTTGGTACAGCAAGAGGGTTAGCGTACCTACATGAAAAATGTCGGGATTGCATCATTCATTGTGACATTAAACCCGAGAATATCCTCTTGGATGACAGTTTGGTGCCAAAAGTTGCAGATTTCGGATTATCAAAGCTTTTAGGTCGGGATTTTAGTAGGGTTTTGACGACCATGAGAGGCACCAGAGGTTACCTAGCTCCAGAGTGGATAACAGGCATACCAATTACTCCTAAAGCAGATGTTTTCAGCTATGGCATGATGCTTTTTGAGCTAATATCTGGCCATAGAAACAACTCTGATCAATGGAATACCGGTTCATCAAGTACCAGTTTCTTCCCAGCTTTTGCTGCTAGGAAGTTAATTGAAGGTGATGTTTAGACACTTTTGGATCAAAAATTGAACGGAGATGCACCAATTGAAGAGATTGAAAGAGCATGTAAGGTGGCATGCTGGTGCATACAAGATGACGAGACTGCTCGGCCAGCAATGGGACAAGTAGTGCAAATTTTAGAAGGTATTTTGGAGGTTAACCTGCCACCGATGCCGATGTCACTTAGAGTTATGGGGGAGAGCCCAGATTATATCAATTTCTTCTCGGATATTTCTAATGGTACATCTTTGAAGACCCAAAGCAACACCTCAACTACCAGTGAATCTAGTTCACTAGTTAAAAACTCAGGCTGAATTCGTCTAATTTATCTTATTCAAGTTCTAGAGTTGGACTGTGATAATTAAGTTATTGCATTATATGTATTACTCGTCTAATTGAGGATTATTTAGATATCAATTAGCGATGTAAATTGTATAGTCCATGAGAGGATTACGTTAATATTTAATTGAATATTCGCAAAAAAAGCCCTATGCTTTTCAGAATAAATATTTTTCCAATTACGTTATCGAAGCTAAAATATTATTATATCTGCTCTTACGTACCTTACTTGAATTTCTCCCTTTCTAAGCTACTTATCTAATTCTTTACATGGTATAAGCTGAAGCTTGATACCATGCACAAATCAAACTTATGTTTTTGTAAGTGTTCAGAAAGCCACTTGTGCTTTCTCTTTGTAATGATCCTCTAGAGATACTTGCCAAAGGTACAGGTGACTGGTACCATGGTTCAAAGTTTCAAACAGCATGTCCCTGGAGGAAACATGGGTACCAGTCTTGCACTCTATAATACCAAAATTCACTATCTAACACGACAAAACATTATCCTGAGAAAACCGAATTCTAGGCTCTTCTAATTAAGACTGCGGCCCAATTTGTTTGTTAAACTTGTTTTAATGTGGGCCTAAAAACAAGCAATCAGCCGCAGAAATTTAATTAAGCCCTGTTTAGATTTGGATGTGTAGGAATAATTTTGGCAATTTTTTTGCCGAAGGATATATTTTTTTTTTTCCATGATGTATTCTGCCCAACAAATACATTTACGTCCTTACAAATCAAAGAAGAGCATTAATATACTACAAGAATATTAATCAACCCTCTTAATCTGTATAGCTTCTATACGTTTTAATCAACCCTCTTAATCTGTCACGCACTTAATATACTACAAGAAAAACAGGCTTTCCCGGCATTTAAAAATGACACTAAAAGGCAGAATAAACGCCTCCATTGACTTTTAGTGACATTTCTCTAAATGCTGCAGATTGGAGAGTCGGGAAAGGCCTTTTCCGACGTTTCGAGACCTTTTTGCCAGTGTTTAAGAAACTGATTCCAAGTTAGACATCCCGGCATTTGGATGCGCCTGGAATTATATTTTTGGCATTTATAGGGTTTTTACCGGCGCTTCAGAAATGCCGCCAAAAGTCATAAATTCCCAGCGTTAATTTATAGGTCTTCTCCCGGCGTTTGGATGCTTTTCCAGCCTTTTGAAAAACACATCCGAAATTTGTCTTTTCCTGCGTTTCCGAAACGCCATAAAAAGTCTTCATACATTACAAAAAATTATGCCTTTCTCAACATTTCTGAAACGCCGTCAAAAGTCTTGGCATATAATAAAAATTTATGCATAAAACCAGTACAATGAATATGAATATTATTTTTGTTCATTAAAATTACCAACACAAATCTAATTATTAGTTAATGTACACAGCAACATGGTTTGGAAAATCGGCTGATTCCGAGTCAACTCGGTATCGGCCGTCTCCAATCCGATTTTCACCCGAGTCTCGCGCCCGTGCGAGTTTTTCAGCAAAATTCGGATGAATAGTACTTGATTCCATAGAATAGAGACAGTTTGATTCCATAGAATAGAGATAGCAAAATTCAGATGAACAGTACAAGACTTCATTTATTAAATAGAGACAGTTTGATTTATTTATTTATTTATTTATTATTTTTACTTGAGTAAAAATAAAATATTAATTGTTTATGAAATAAAATATTTTCTATGAAAAGAAATCAATGCATATACAAAATAAAATATGAAAATGTAAAAGTTGAAATTCAATATTTTATTTGTCTTTTGTAAATTTATTCAGTTTTTTAATTGTTTTATCCAACAGTGTATATTTAATTTTTAAATTAGATAAATATTATTTTTTAAGTAATACACTGCAAATTTGATTGTTATCCGTCCAAATTTAATTATTATGAGTGTTGGAATAAATTATTTGACAAATTTAGTACGAAACATGCTTCTGCCAAAAAAATCTGAGTTTCCGATCCGATTCGTCTGATTCCGACCAATTCACCCGATTCCGATTTCACAGTCAAGTATCCGATTCCGATTCCGATTATGAGTTTCAGAACCATGACAACAACAGAGAGCTTTTGCCACACTTAAATCAAACACATCAGAAAGGACATAAGCTCGTACCCGGGAAACAAATACATATTGTCTATTTCGTAAATAGAATTATATTTACAAATCCCATTTTACCATCATCTGCTTCACATTAAAAAAAGAGTGATTACGTGTATGAATATAAGAAAATTATTACATCAAGAGATATGGAGATATCATACCCAAAAGACATAATTGAAAGGACTATTTTTTTAAACTGCATTCAGCTGATGCCAAGCAACATAGATATTATTTATATTAGTATACTATCGGTTAGGACAGACGCACCTTTAAAAAAAGTTAATTTCATTTTTTTTGTTTCAAACAAATTTTTTTATTGTTCTATTGGTACATTTTGTTAACCGTTTATTTCAACGTTCGCTCATGAGAATATCGCCATATGTTCAATAAAGAAGTGAGTTGGTATTGATCAACCATACATTGACGGTTCATGTGACAGTAAAGATTACTATCTCTACGCCATCGGTCCCTTACGTAACCCAACTGATGTCGCGGAGATATTCAAAACTAACTGTAGGATAAAAATATCTGATGGCAAAGGAGGGGCCCATCAATGTCATCGCTTGGTTAGATTTGAAAAAGTTCCAAGTATTTATAGCGCTATATCTGATTACAAACTATTTCGGTACCATAGACCACCCGATGATAAAGGAGATAGTAAATGTGTTTTTTGTAGTAGCAGATATGATGACGTGCTGTCCCATTGGATTTATTTAGTTCATGCGGAGACGGCAAGATCCATGGTCCCATAATCAGAGGGTTTTGTGTCACAGAAAATCAACCCCTTTATGGATCAGAATCATTGTTCATGATCCATATTTTTTTTTTTTTTGCAAATTCTCTGCGCAATTTAAAAAAAAATAATGGATCGGACTCAATGAGTCTGATCTTACTATATTTGATAGAAACGAGTTACTCTTTCTATTTCCGTATGTCCGAATTTTATAATTTTAAACCTCAATTTCAGGTCAAAAGAAAATGTAAAAGTAACTCTAAGTGATGAAATTAACCTCATTCTCTTCTTTTAGTCTTAGTCCGTAAATTGTATTTTCGTTTAATATAAATGAGTACTTTGCAAAGCTCAGATTGATCCGTACTATGAATTCATATCTTCGTTTATAAAGTTCAAACAGTCATCTGAACTGCTCAATATGATCTCTGTATAAAAATGTATTTGCAGACCAAATTTTATATTTTTTTAGAATTTTTTACTATTTGTTTCAGTGTTTTAAATAGCTAGCTAAGGAGCGCTATAGCTACGCTATAGCTTTTTCGGACCATAAAAGCTAAGCTATGAGATAAAAGTGCGCTAATTCAGCTACGACCGCTATAGCTGTAATAGCTGACCGCTATTACAGCTATGCGCTACGCGCTATTGCTACCGCTATGCTACATGAGCTTTTTTTTGCGATTTACATGGGCTTTTGTTCTTATTTATGATGTGATATAGTCTGCTATGATAAGTATTCTAAACCAAACTATGTGCTTATGTTCCTATTTGTGATTTAGTCTTTCATTCTATATCAGAAAATATTCAAATATTAATTTTTTCTTTTGCTTGCTCTTTGTCTAGTATTCACTTGTAAAATTATTACCGTTCGTTTCAATTGAAAGCTAATTTTGATTATTATAATATATAAAATGTTCAAATAAGTATACTTATTTCATTTCACTTGTAAAATTAATTGCCTTTTGTCTATTATAATCTGTAAAACTATCAAGTATGAACTATTAAATAATATTACCTTGTAGATCTTTTTTTTCTTCTAATTTGCATGATTGAAAAAAGTATAGACTTAGATTAGCTATCATTTGATTGTTACACCAATTCTCTAATATTGATAATGTTGATAATTAGTAGAAATATAGAATATTTGAAAAGAAAAAAACGGTACGTATGATAGCTTTCGCTATAGCTACGCTATTCGCAATAGCTTTTTTTTTTGCCTCCCCGCTATGCCGCTATAATTGCTATTGAGAACCTTGATTTGTTTAGATAGGTAGAAAATCACTTGACCTAAAGACTGAACTATTCGAAAATAGCAATTTTCTATCGATCTAAAAAGAGAGTAAAAATAATTCTAAAAAATATAAAAATTATAAAATCTTCTAACTAGTACAAACACACTGTTCATTATTGGTTAGCTGCCTAAAGGTATCTATTTCGTCATGAACAGTGGTGATTACCATCCTAAACCATGGTTAGCGAAAAATATTTGATTGTCAACCTTGTAGGATTTGATAGATCATGTTTCAAAGTCGAAACAAAAACGATTACGAAAAAAAGACAGGTTTTTTGCATTAAGTGGCTCAACGAATTTTCAAGTCATCATGACGAGCTATATATTGCAAAGCGAGCTACGTAAACTACGACAACTATATGCAACAATTATTTATGCTGACTACTATGAAGCCTTCATTAGTATCTTTGAATCACCAATATAATATGGTTCTTTTATTTCTTAGCCATTTCTCTACAATTACATTATAATAAAACTTCATGTTAGTTTTATTTATTATGTAGCCTATGTTATTATTGTGCACCAATTTCATTAACAGAAATTAATGAAAGGGCACTAATGAAAGAGCACGAGTAATTTTTGATGGAAAAATTCAGATTGCTAGCTATTTATTAAATATATTGGTCCCAAAGGTTGCCTTAGTGTTATTTAAAGACCTCTTCTCTTATTTGGACGGATCCCATTCTAAAAACTTCTTCCATAAAATTAATAAAAGAAGTAAAAGAAAAACGCCTACGGTCTCCATCATCACGTCTGAGGAAAACCGTTGATGATCAATATTGACGCTTCCACTTAACGATGTCGTCACTTCACCACAATAAGTTTTAAATTACGGTTTGCTATTTTATTTTGAATTTATAGATTCTGAATTGCTTGTGTTCTAATTGCAAAACATGTTACGATTTTATTAATTTCTATCACTTCATTCTTGAACCAGAACTTGTTATTAACAATAATTTCTACATCAGAGAAGTAAAATGTCCTCATAACACACTCACAAGTTTCAGCATTAAATCAAACTTATGTTGGTCTCTTACAATCTCTTTTAAACTAAGTCTGGATATGATAGGCCTTACTGAACTGACAATTTTCTCTTCGACAAATTTCTTCAAGCACCTTGTGTGCACAGACTAGCTTAGCACAGCCATAATATTTGCAATTACAACATAATAATATGACTCAATAACTTCGTTCAAGAAAAATTCTACGGATCAAAGCACCAAAATAAAATTTCACAAACAAATTAATCAATATTGATTACTCATGCACGCCTGTAATGTAACCAAATTAGTTCTGTTCAAGGCATCATTGGGTATGAAAGGCATAATTAAACAGCACCTTAATTGTCCATATTCGAGATTGCTTACAACATTAATTGGGTTCGTAGTGAGTGACAAAAATCATTTTGAGTTCAAGGAAGAAACCCTATTATTAGGACGATTCTTTTCAATGGATAAAAGTAAAATTATACAGTAGCAGCTATGCTATAGGAACACAAAATTAGCAAAGTCCAAATCGTTCATTTTGGGCTTAACCCATGGGCCTTTGGAATGAGATAGTTTGTTCTGCTATATACAGCAGGTATATATAAAATATTAAAATATGCTACTCTCTACTCAGGTATATATATAATTTCAATGCTATTTATATCCAAACGAACAAATGAAATTCCAAATACCTCATTCCAACAAAACTTATCCTTCGTAATATGGGATAGTTTTTTTTTTCTTTTAGCAAGTATATTTAATCGCTAAAATCCAGCTTAAAAAAAATGCATATATATATGTTGTCTGAATTGTGTAGATTTCCCTGTAGGAGGTTTCGTAATTATTGTTTTCAAGTGAAACTGAGATATATGACTTTGGGTTGGAATTAATGTTCCAAATATCGAATCAGGACCACTAAAAGAAGCCCAATAATATTTTGAACACCAATATCAGATGTGCAGTGTCAAGGATACTCTTTGGTAGTTCATGTAATTATACTTTTCTATCAATTAAATGAGCTTTGTCTCTTTTAAAAAAAAAGAAAAAAAAGAAGCCCAATAGGTGGCCATCAGGGCCCACAGAACATTTACTAATTTTTCATATTAGCCCAGAAAAGCCCATAATAATTTATTTTCTTAGAGCCCAGCGTCTGACCTAATTAGTTAATAGTCCAACTATAAAATAAGAAACCCATTTTCATACGTAGAATTTCCTTTTTGTATTTGATAGACTTCTGACCTAATTAGTTAATAGTCCAACTATAAAATAAGAAACCCATTTTCATTCGTAGAATTTCCTTTTTGTATTTGATAGACTTCTGACCTAACTCAGGATTTTTCGAATTGATATAACAAATGACATACTCCATTTTCTTTGAATTAAAAAAAAAATCAAGGAAAGGAAACTAATTTCCTCCGTGACAGTTAGGGGTGGCAAAAAAAAACTCGTAACTGGTGAATCGATCATGACTTGCATTTGACATGCTCGCTAACAATTTGTTCATTAGTGGACCGAGCCGTAAACGAACCAGCTCGCCACTAGTTCGGTCCATAAAAAACGAGTTTGAGTTGGGCCTAGGTCGCTCGTGAGCTGGCGAGCTAGCTCAATCCAGGTATGAATTGTGAATTTGTATAAATTTGTGTGAATTTGATATGCATGAATTTATTTTGTGAACAATGTTTATTTGAATTTGTGAATTTTATATTTTTGTTTGTATGAATTTAGTTACAAACTTAATTTATGGCAGTTGATTTGCTTAGTTATACTTGCATTTGTTTGAATTTGTGGAATCACTTGCATTAGCCCAAATGTTTTGTAATCGGCTCGATCTCTAGTCTTTTTTTTTTTTTTTTTTTGTATGAATTTAAATGAACGGACATGATCCTTTTGAGTTTTTAGATTTATGACCCAGCACTCATAAAGTTCGTTCGGTATGACTGATAGATAGAGCTTTGGATTGTAATTTTCAAAACTCCTTTTAATTACAAGTAAGGATTACGAATATCAAACAGAAATTAAAGATTTATTATCAATTTTGTAATTTACATATTTTATATTATGAAATACAAATACAAATAGAATTGTAGTCCAATGATAAGGTTTATGTGGAAATATTTACATATTTCCACATATAATTGCTGGTTCAAATTAAATTTTGTCCATTGCAGATCAAAATTCTACGCATTGTCAAGTCCTCTTGTTATTTTTTTCGATGATTTCATTTTCTTTGTTACCTCTGGTCAAAGTGAAGTTTCAGTAGGATTGTCTTTTTAGCTTAATTAACAGCGAGATTTTAGATGGATTAGTTGACTCAAGTTGTTGGTCTCTCTCCTTGGGATGGCAAGGGATTGATCTGCGTTTTTTTCTCAAAAATTAGTCTAAGGCTCTGAGACTGAAAATGAGCATTTGTTTCCTCAATTATATACCATAGCTTAGTGGAATCAAATTTGCAAAAAAAAAAAAAATTTGGATCTAATCAGAAGTTAAAAATGTAATGATTTGTAGTTTACTTAAATTTGTTTTTACATCATAATTAAATTGACAATCACAGAAACGGAACCTAAAGAATTAGGTTAAACTAATTTTTACTATTCAAAATTCTGTGTTGTAGAGAATCATTGACAGTGATCACAATACTACAAAAACACATTTACTATCGTCCATTTACCATCGGGTGTCCTTTGGCACAGATGGTGTTTGTAATCAGAAGTAGCGCTATAATTACTTGAAACTTTTTACCCACTATTTGGGTTTAACCAACTGATGGCGTTGATGGGCCTCTCCTTTGCCATCGGTTATGTTTATCCAACTGTTGGTTTTGAGTGTTTCTGCAATATCGGTTGGGTTACAGGCCCGATGGTGTAGAGGTGGTGATCTGTACCATTAGTGATGTCAGATGAGCCATCAATATTAGGTTGATCAATACCAACTTTGGTCTTTTTGAACTGATGACTATGTTCTTAGGGGCAACGCTCTAAATACTTAGAACTTAGATTTTAGTATAAACCAACTTCTCCATGAATTCAACTGATGGTTATGTATTGTGTAATTAAGTTTAGAGATATATTGTGCAATTACAATGAGATAATTATTTAATAACATACATAATACCAACTCAATAATTGCAAATTAACTAAAGATTATACACAGTTCTTAAAAACAAACCGTGTATGGTAATTTCCAAAATAATACACAGATCTCTTGTAGAAACTGTGTATATAACCTTAGTTATTATACACGATTACGTACTATGACTGTGTAGAAATTACCATTTTCAGTGTCGTTTTTTTGGAAGTCTGACATGGTTCGCTTATAGGAACCATGTACAATGTACTGATCTTTTCATACACGACACTCGCAGACACGGTTGCGGAACCATATGCCATTAGCTGCTTTTCGGACAGTGTATAGTCGTGTTTCTATAGTAGTGTATAATGACTAATCTTTTGACTAAGTACTGGTTACGAATTAGAACATGTTGATAATATTAGTGCCGTATTAAATTATTCAACTACAATCTGTCATCCAATCATCACCACCTCAATTTTGGATTCAACTGAAATGATTTGCCATTCTGCCACTGCAGAAACGAGTTTCAACATGCTTGATATAGTTGTAAATTGGTGTACAAATGCTTGTTAGATGATTCTGTGTATTGTGATATTTTGATAATTCACTGTTATTATTTTGTTATTTACTGACATGGTTGATATAGTTTGATTAATTGTTGGAATTGTTAGAGGAGGGATCAAGTTACAACAAATTGAGTTACAACAAAGTTACAACAATCATTTTTTTCATTTTCCAAGTCCAAATCGTCGATCCAAACCGTTCGACATGATTATCTAAATAAAATGTGCTTGCAGATCAAATTTTATATTTTTTTGAATTTTTTTACTATTTATTAAGATGGGTACAAAATTCAGTGGTTTGAATATGACTATTTTTTGTAAAATACTTAATAAATAGTAAAAAAATTCAAAAAAATGTAAATTTCATCTCCAAGCACATTTTATTGTGGAAATCATGTTGAATGGTTTGGATCGACGATTTGGACTTTGAAAATGAAAAAAATAATTGTTGTAACTTTGTTGTAACTCAAATTTGTTGTAACTTGATCCCTCCTCTTGTAATTATTGAATATTATTTACTAGCAAAATTGGAGAAAAGGGACCAACACCATCTATTTGTTGAGTGGAACAAATGATGAAAAGGACTAATACCATATGTTCAATTTAAATCAAACAGACAGGGAAGTACCAACACCATTGGTTTTCAACCGATGACATATGTACATATTTTTGCTATTGGGTCATAGCCAACGGTTCAAAAAGTACTTTAGTTCAAATAATTTCCCTTAGACGAACCCGTTCTCGCTCCCTTTGTACCTCCAGTTTTTACTATTTTGTTGGAAAATGAAAATCTTTTAGTTGTACCCAGCCAGGTAATATTTTTCAGTACGTACATAACTGTTAAAAGAAATCACGATACTTTAAACTTTAAATATCAAATCATTATCCAAAATCCAAAACCCTCAACTGGGGTCAATTCAAAGGTTAATTAATTAATAGATAGTGGTGGACTGGTGGACTGGTGGTCGTGACGACTGGACAGCGAAGTCGGTCTACAAAGCTTATCTTGGATTGTAAGGATTTCTTAAATTCACTCCGTTTCATAAAGAAAAGACATGTCCAGTTGCCCTCTGAAAGCATATGTGATTGGTTTCTCCAGTGCTTGTTAACTCTGGAGAAAATGATGAAAATAAGCTGAAGAGAAAAGGTGGTGGAACCAACTATGGAGAAAAGGAATTTGGTAAGGTCACTCCGAGAGAGCTTGCAGTCTTGCACTAACTCTTCATTTATAAATTTTTTTCAAGTAAATAACGTAAATGGTCCAGAAACATTACCTATCTATTATTTTGATATTAAAAGCTTCTAAAAAAAAATCATGATACATTAAACTTTAAATATCAAATCATTGTCCAAAAAAAAAAATCAACATTCTTTTTTAGTATGAATGAGATAAGAAAACTATTATGTTTTGTACTGATCAATCAACTAAATGTAAAATAATTAATTTCTATCCATTTTTTGGGAAGCAAAGTATAAAAATAATTTTTCTATCTATTTTACTTCACTTTAAATAATTTTTCAATTTTTCTCGCATTTTTAGGATTTCTTTGTTTGTCCAGTAAACAATTAAAAAATCAACTAACACTACTACAAAAATAGTCATTGTACACTGCACATTGTACACGGATTTGGCAATTTTATTAAAAACCGTGTACCAAATATGATTTTTTACTTGTTCAAAAGATCTGCACGATTTCTACACGGATAATTAGTTAATAATCAGTGTAGAATTATTAGAGAGAGCTACACGGTTTATTAGAAACCAAAAATCCGTGTGTAAAGAGGTCCGTGTGCAAATAATTGAGAGAGCTACACGGACTTTTAATACAAAGCCGTGTAGGAATATACACACGGATTTTTGATAATATATCCGTGTAGAAATAGTAGAATTGTACACGGAATTATAACTAAATAGCCGTGTATGTTTAGTTGGAGAGCTACACGGATTTATAACTAAATAGCCGTGTATAAAAGTGTAGGGTTTTAATGTCTTCCCCTTCCAGCGCCGTTTTGATCAAGTCTTTTAGTACATCTCTCTGAACTGAGCTTTTTCCTATCAGATTTCTGCGAATTTGATCGAGGCCAGCAGCTGATATCTGAGATAATAAGCGGTATGTACTTCATATTAATTTCCTATGATTGCAATTGATCTGTTCTATGCTTTACTCATGATGTTTAACCAAGTCCTGCGCATGCTTCACAAAAAAAGGGCATAACTTTTGATCCGTCCGTCGGATCGGGCTGAAATTTTGACATGAGCTCCACAGCCCCAAAACCAAGCTAACTTACTTGTCAGCCCGATCCGACCGTCAGAAATAGAGTTTTCGAACTTTCTTTACAATCTCAGAGTTTTTAGGGTCTTTTCGTGCATCATTTACTGTTTTGACTTTGCACGATTAAAGTTTACTGGTACAAAATAATTGTTTGAAATTTGGGCATAAAAGTAATTGTTCTGTGACTGATTGTTTTGCATAAAGTATGTGTTATAAGTCATTTATGCACATGAGATTTATGATTTTCTGAAATACTAACTATTATCAAATTATAATTTTGTAGAATGTGACAAACCAACCGCATTACACCAAGGATCAGATCGACGATGTGCGGTGCATGTGGGCAAGGTGGTTTATCATGGAATTTTGTAATCCTCGATATGGATTTGCATAGATTTGTAATAAAAATATGTTTCGAATGAATTTATTGCTATATGAATTTTGTATAAATTTAGTATATGAATTTCTTGCTAATTAATCTGTTTCAAATGAATTTATTGCTATATGGAATTTTGTATAATTTCTGTCGCAAAAAATTGGCTAGCAAAGCTGGAGGCTAGCCCAAAAACAAAATATACAAAAAAAAAAAAAATTAGCTATTATACACGGATATTTCACAATCGTCCGTGTACGATAGAAAAAACAAAAAAAATTAGCTATTGCACACGGATATTTAACAAATGTCCGTGTATAATAGCTAAGAGAGCTACACGGACATTTAATACAAATCCGTGTGCAATAGTAATCATACACGGATATTTTGGAAAAATCCGTGTATGATAGCCTTGCTGGAGACGAAATACAACAAAATCTTCAATTATTTGTACACGGATATTTACCAAACGTCCGTGTATAATAGCTAAGATAGCTACACGGACTTTTAATACAAAGCCGTGTAGAAAGAGTAAACGTACACGGTTAATTAGGGGATATCCGTGTAGCTCGGTAACTTGGATAGCGGCACCGGCAGGTCTTTGTACACGGTTAATTAGGGGATATCCGTGTAGAAATCATTATAATCACACAGGGTTAAATATCCGTGTGTAGTTTCTGACCTATTCATACACCCTGGCTTTAAACACGGCAGGAAATCCGTGTAGCTCTTCCATTAATGTCCGTGTGCAATCTCTTTTTCTGTAGTAGTGATTGTTTACCCATATCTATTACTTATATGTATTACTTCAACTTCTTTCTTATATTTTGTTAATCTTATTTGTTGATTAAATGTTAAAAATTATTTTAAACTGCAGAAATCACTCGCTCTTGTAAGCAGTTCCCAAACAAGTTATGTTACATCTATTACACATTATTAATTATAATAAAAATTAAACCATCTACTTAACTAACAGAAAACTATTCTTTCATGCAGTTCCAACAAAGTGTTGCGCCTTTAGCCGACGAAGCAGGTTTGATGAAATCTGGTGTATGTGGGCTAATTGTTCATGCATGAGCATTGTAAATGATTGATGATTATTTGTTGTGTAGGACAATAATTTTGGAGGTGTAAAATATTTCTAAATTTCAATATTGTTTATTTTGATTAAATTAGTATAGTGATTTCGTATTTGTTGTGCTAAAAATTGGGCGATTTTTGGTATTTTGTACTAGATAAATTACAAACAAAATATTAAAAAGAAAATAGCATCACATACATGGGTACTCTTTAAGTCTTATCAAACTGAAAGCTGCACTATAATCAAATCACGACGGATCTCCAAGAGAAAAACAATGGCTAAAATATTTATTACCACGGACAATTATATAACAAACTGTGGTTAAATATTATTTATAACTGGCGACAAAAGAAAACATCCACAGTTCGTTGGTATATATCTGTGGGTACATATTTAATCTAGTCACGGTTTTGCAACCGTGGGCGTATTTCTACACTTTTATAAATGGTGACATGAGTCACAGTACTGAAACCGTGGATAATTTACATTTTCTGCCGTGACTAGCCTATTTTTCTGTACTAGTGCATGTGTGTCATTTTCAAACTAGTAACAAGTTGCAAATGCCCCATTGCTTCATTGCCCAATCGTATCCAACATCTTTATCGTTGATTTAGAAGTTCAAGCAAAAGATCTGAATGCTCAACATGATATCCACGTTGAAATGTGCTTAGAGATCAAATTTTATATTTTTTGTAATTTTTTTACTATTTTTTAAGATAGGTACAAAATTAATGTTTTTGGATGGTCCACAAACATGTAAAAAAAAGGATGCGTTCTTGGAGGATGCGTTAAAATGATATCCACGTTAAAATGTGTTTAGAGGATGCGTTCTTTAGAAAGAAGTTAGCGGTACTCGTATGTAAAATCCACTAATAACTGTAAAGTCCACTAATAACTACCTCTGTGACACAATATGTAAAATGTAATGTAGCGTTACAGTCATTGTTCCTAACGTTTTATGGTAGATTTATCATCTCTTAATTGGAATGCAACATTTCCAATATATGTGGTACGACATAACAGAGATTGCTGTCTTATTTTGGTTTTGCACTGTCAATTATCTGACTAATTAGCTACATAACTTCTACGGATGAACATCCTATATCATGCTATATTTCTCCATTGACCATGACGTTAAAATTTGGAACCATACGTGCACAAAAGGTGGTCCAAAAAAATTGTAAAACGTTCTTCTAGAATGATGCGAACATACCTTAACTACCCCCTGCCCAGAAATCTATATATATGAGTATTTTACTACAAAATATCACAAAACAGAAATTGTGTTTAATTTGTTTAACTCCCAAAATGAGAGCAATGGTTCTCCTCATTGAACAAGCCTACTCTTCTCCTCCACTATTCTTCATCTCTCTTATCACCACCTTAACCCTTTTGCTCCTGGTGTTTGTAAAAACGTTTAACAACAAGCTCAACCCCCCTCCATCTCCTCCGAAGCTCCCGCTAATAGGCAACCTCCACCAACTCGGTCCATTAGCGCATCAGTCTTTCCAAGAGCTCTCGAAGAAGTATGGACCAATCATGCTTCTTCACCTTGGAGAAATACCAACACTTGTCGTTTCTTCCCCGCACATGGCACGTGAAGTTCTAAGGACACATGATTCCGTCTTCGCAAGCCGACCACAATTTAAAGCCGCCACTATCCTGTCATATAATCACCATGATATTGCTTTTGCGCCATATGGTGAGCAATGGAGGTCTTTGAGAAAGATCACCAGCATGCACTTGTTTAGTTCCAAAAGAGTCGTGCAAACTTTCAAGACGCTAAGGGAGGAAGAGGTGTTGTTCATGTTAAACAAAGTAAAAGAAGAGGCAGCAGCATCACCCGAAGGCATCGTGAATATGCGAAAAACATTTTACAAATTGACTAATGATATCATTTGTCATATGATAACTGGAGAGTCGTTTAGGAGAGACGGGAGGGAGGAGAAGTTGATGAACATGGTATTCGATAGCGTCCCTCTCCTTGGCAAGTTTAATCCGGAGGATATTTTTCCTTCTCTCAAATGGATAGGCCCTATTATTGGTTCAAAGGTAAGAAAGGAAGCACAAAAAATATTTTTGACCGGCTACGCAATGATGACCGAGATTCTCAATGATCGTATTGAAGGGAGGAGTGACGGTGATCAAGATTTTCTAGATATCTTACTCAAACTTCAAAAGGATGAAAAACAAAAGAAAGAATTCCAGATAAATGATTTGCACATCAAAGCACTTTGCTATGTGAGTTTTTTTTTTCTTTTCCTATTGCATAAGAACAAAATCTTCAAATTAAAAAAATATATATATCCTAGCTATAGTTCATAATACATACATCTTTCTTTGTTGAAGAAACATTTTTTCTTTTTGGCTTCAAAAGCCCTTAGGCAAGGTTTTTGAAGCAAAAAACAAAAATGAGGGTTTCCTCTATTTCATGTGCCTCAATCATACCTCAAAATTTTAAATCAATAATAACAAATGTTCTATAATTTATATGGCAAAATAAAACCGTTAAATATGATCTATATTATTTTCTCTACATGCACTTAAAACTATCATTTACAGCTTTGATTTCATATAAATCAATAAGTTGAAAAATCAACATTGAGAGTGTATACATATCAATGTATTTTTGTAAGCTCTTGATACTAATTGAAACAAAATCAAAATGACATGATATTTTTACGTGTCTAGAAAAATGATGTGGATCACATCTTACTGTTTTGTTTTGACATTTAAGTCTTAAATTTTAATTTAGTATGGTTCTAAAAATAGAGGCATAATAGAAGCACAAAAATGAAGGCATTTGAATCCACCTCAAGATAAAATGTTTATTTTGCCTCACACTAAAAATAAATTCATTAATTGTTTAATTCTGTATGCAGCAATCATTGACAGCCGGGTCAGAACCTCTTGCCATAAGTTTGGAGTGGACCATGCTAGAGCTCCTAAGGCACCCCAGAGTATTGAAGAAGCTAGAAGAGGAGGTGCATCAGATTCCGTCGCAAAATGAGTTTCTCAAATCCGAAGATGTGAGCAAGTTGACATACCTGAAGGCCGCCATCACCGAAAGTTTCCGGTTACACCCCCCGACCCCGCTACTAGTTCCGAGAGAATCCATGGACTACTGTAACATTGAAGGTTATGACATTCCAAAAGGATCAAGAATCTTTGTCAATACATATGCCATGGGCAGAGACCCAGATGTTTGGGACAACCCATTGGAATACCGGCCTGAGAGATTTGTCGATAATCCATTCAACTATAATGGCAGCACTTACGAGATAGTTCCCTTTGGAGGAGGCAGACGGATTTGCCCCGGCATGCAGCTATCACTTCTGACGATGGAGCTAGCACTGGCAAATCTCTTGAGGATATTTGATTGGGAGCTCCCAAGTGGGATGAAGCCAGAAGATGTTGACATGACCGAGGCACCGAGCTTGTCGCTCAAGAAGAAGGAGGATCTTGAGTTGGTTGCCAAACCTAAGCAAATGACAACTTAAATTATAGACATTGTGTAATCACTGTAATTTAAAATAAGAAGAAAAAATAAGATTCAATAGCCTCTATGTGTGTTATGCTTGCAAAGAGTATATTTCTATGTTTCTTTTTTCCTTTTTTCATGAAATCGCTGGGTATTGTATTCAATAAATTAATAGTGAAGGTTTTATAATGGAGATAGTTGCAATTATATAGTTTCTATTTACTTTGACTGCGTTTCCGCTATGTTATATGCTTGTCCTTATTTGTCCATTTCTTTTGGAGAAAGAACACTATGGATTACATGTTAACAAGAATTTTCGTTTTCTTTTACCTTTCTTCTGTTGAAAATAATCCAAGTCAGAAATGAATACGGACCGTATCAGCCAATAAAAGATGCAGTTTTTTATATTTCGGTTTTAGAGCAGTTTTTATTTTCTGTTTAGAGTTAATTGTAAACTTGGACAGCAAGTTATCTATTTAGACATGTGCAGGAAGTAGTGGGTAGTTATTAATTAATATGTCAAGTAGTGGGTTGGTTATAGGTTAGTTATAGCAAAGTTAGTGGAGTTAGTGGGGTGCGAAATGAGGGATATGCACCACTATAAATACCAGATCTGTTTATGTTAATCAATCAATGAAAAAAATGGAGTTGTGAGAAAGTTTCGGCTGCTGCCCTGTTTTCTGTTTTTTCCTCTTTTCCGAAAAACTCCCAACAAAATTGGTATCAGAGCAAGGTGAGAGATCAAGGCAGATCCGACCAAGCCAAAGGTGAGAGATCAAGGCAGATCCGACCATGGCCGACGCAGGCAACAACACCACCATTAGCATGTCAAATCAGATGGTACCTTTGTTCAAGGGTGAGAATTACGAATTCTGGAGCATCAAGGTACGAACTATGCTGAAATCTCATGGCTTGTGGGAACTAGCAGACAAGGGAATACCGAATCCTGATCCGACACCAATCGACACAGCCAAGCGAGATGCAAAGGCGCTCTTCTTCATTCAGCAAGCCGTACACGAATCGGTGTTTGCAAAGATTGCAGCAGCAGAAACAGCAAATCAGGCCTGGACAACTCTGAAAACCGCATTTCAGGGAAGTTCCAAGGTGGTAGCCATCAAGTTGCAGGGCTTGAGACGGGAGTTTGAGACATTGAACATGAAACAAGGCGAGTCAGTTCAATCCTTCTTCACGCAAGTTACAACAATAGTCAACCAAATTCGAAGTTGTGGAGAAGATCTTCCAGAAAAGACGGTTGTGATGAAGGTGTTGCGCAGCCTGACAACCAAATTTGATCATGTGGTCACAGCGATTGAAGAATCCAAAGATCTGTCCACCTACACGTTTGATTAGTTGATGGGATCACTGCAAGTCCATGAAGTTCGTCTCAACAGATCAGAAGTGAAGGATGACGCCAAAGCTTTCTATTCCAAGCCATGTAGGAATATACACACGGATTTTTGATAATATATCCATGTAGAAATAGTAGAATTGTACACGGATTTATAACTAAATAGCCGTGTATGTTTAGTTGGAGAGCTACACGGATTTATAACTAAATAGCCGTGTATAAAAGTGTAGGGTTTTAATGTCTTCCCCTTCCAGTGCCGTTTTGATCAAGTCTTTTAGTACATCTCTCTGAACTGAGCTTTTTCCTATCAGATTTCTGCGAATTTGATCGAGGCCAGCAGCTGAGATCTGAGATAATAAGCGGTATGTACTTCATATTAATTTCCTATGATTGCAATTGATCTGTTCTATGCTTTACTCATGATGTTTAACCAAGTCCTGCGCATGCTTCACAAAAAAAGGGCATAACTTTTGATCCGTCCGTCGGATCGGGCTGAAATTTTGACATGAGCTCCACAGCCCCAAAACCAAGCTAACTTACTTGTCAGCCCGATCCGACCGTCAAAAATAGAGTTTTCGAACTTTCTTTACAATCTTAGAGTTTTTAGGGTCTTTTCGTGCATCATTTACTGTTTTGACTTTGCACGATTAAAGTTTACTGGTACAAAATAATTGTTTGAAATTTGGGCATAAAAGTAATTGTTCTGTGACTGATTGTTTTGCAAAAGTATGTGTTATAAGTCATTTATGCACATGAGATTTATGATTTTCTGAAATACTAACTATTATCAAATTATAATTTTGTAGAATGTGACAAACCAACCGCATTACACCAAGGATCAGATCGACGATGTGCGGTGCATGTGGGCAAGGTGGTTTATCATGGAATTTTGTAATCCTCGATATGGATTTGCATAGATTTGTAATAAAAATATGTTTCGAATGAATTTATTGCTATATGAATTTTGTATAAATTTAGTATATAAATTTCTTGCTAATTAATCTGTTTCAAATTAATTTATTGCTATATGGAATTTTGTATAATTTCTGTCGCAAAAAATTGGCTAGCAAAGCTGGAGCCTAGCCCAAAAACAAAATATACAAAAAAAAAAAAATTAGCTATTATACACGGATATTTCACAATCGTCCGTGTACGATAGAAAAAACAAAAAAAAATTAGCTATTGCACACGGATTTTAACAAATGTCCGTGTATAATAGCTAAGAGAGCTACACGGACATTTAATACAAATCCGTGTGCAATAGTAATCATACACGGATATTTTGGAAAAATCCTTGTATAATAGCTAAGATAGCTACACGGACTTTTAATACAAAGCCGTGTAGAAAGAGTAAACGTACACGGTTAATTAGGGGATAACCGTGTAGCTCGGTAACTTGGAGAGCGACACTGGCAGGTCTTTGTACACGGTTAATTAGGGGATATCCGTGTAGAAATCATTATAATCACACACGGTTAAATATCCGTGTGTAGTTTCTGACCTATTCATACACCCTGGCTTTAAACACGGCAGGAAATCCGTGTAGCTCTTCCATTAATGTCCGTGTGCAATCTCTTTTTCTGTAGTAGTGTAAAATAATTTAATAAATAAATTTTCTCAGAATATTTTTTTGTTTTACAATTATTACAAGTTATTCCAATGTTATCAGAACTACTCTGTGCGCTGCATGAGGCAAAACTACTCTGTTAATATCTTCACCCGTGCTAAATCATTCCCACTTTTTTTTTAGAAGAAGCAAATACCATCCCACCTCTCTCTCTCTCTCTCTCTCTTCCTCCCTAATTAATGGCTTCTTTGAGAAGAAGCCCCTTGCTTTCTTCTATTTTCTCTCTTTACCTCTTCTCTCTCCTATCCATGTCTACTTCAACAGACACCATCACCTCCAACTCATCTCTCTCAGGCACCAACCAAAAACTCATCTCTGCTCAAAAGCAGTTTGCACTTGGTTTCTACCAGCCTCCCAATTCCTCCTACTGGTACATATCCATCTGGTACAACACCATCTCCGTGCAAACATCTGTCTTCATAGCCAACCGAAACGCGCCGCTCGCCGACCCCGCCACTTCCCAGCTCACCATTGGTTCCAGTGGTGACTTGGTCTTGCTTAACGGGTCTAAAACTGAAGTATGGTCCACTAATGTTACTGGTATAAACCCGTTAAACAAAACCGAAGCAGTGTTGAATGATAATGGAAACCTCATGTTGAGATATGTGTCGAATACATCTAACGTATTGTGGCAAAGTATTGACAACCCAACCGACACGTGGTTACCGGGCGGTAAATTGGGTCTCAATAAAACAACTGGTATTAGCCAAAGGGTGATTTCTTGGAAGAGTTTGGCTGATCCAGCTGAAGGTATATACTCTTCATTTTTAGATCCAAATGGTACCAGCCAAATTTTCGTGCAGTGGAACAAGACTAAACAATACTGGACCAGTGGTACCTGGAGCGATTCACAGAAAATTTTCACTTTAATCCCCGAAATGATCAACCAGAAGAATGACATAAACAATTTCACTTATGTGAGCAACAAGGAGGAGAATTACTTCATCTACTCGATGAAACCTGATCAGATATCGAGACTTGTATTGGATCATAATGGCCAAATCATAGCACTAAATTGGGTAGGCACAACGTGGATTCAGTTCTGGGCTCAGCCAACGCATATTTGTGATGTGTACGCGCTCTGTGGGCCCTACGGTAGTTGCAATGGGAATGAATTGCCGTATTGTAATTGTTTACATGGGTTTTCACAAAAGTCTAGGACCAATTACAGTTTAGAGGATTATAGTGGTGGGTGTGTGAGAAATACAAAATTACAATGCGAAAGCGGCAATCTGACTAAGGTACAACAAGATAAATTCTATGTTTTGGATAACATGAAATACCCCAACAATTTGCAAAGTATACAAGTTAATAGTGCACAAGAGTGCGAGTCGGCTTGTTTGAAAAATTGTTCCTGCTCAGCTTATTCGTACCAGAGCGGGTGCAATTTGTGGTATGGTGGTTTGTTGAATCTCCAAGATGGATATAGTGGAAGTGATCCAGCTGGTACGCTTTATCTCAGGTTGGCTGCGTCAGAATTTACTGCGAGTAAAAGTCACACAGGTTTAATTATTGGTGTAGTTATAGGCGGCATAATTGTTGTGCTTTTTTGTATCATAGTTGTTTTGGTTGTAATGAAGAGAAAGAGAGATCAGAGGAGAGCTCGATTGTTAAAGGATTTCAGAGGTACCTTAATTGCATTTCGGTACAATGATTTGCAATTTGTTAGTAAGAACTTCTCTGAGAAATTGGGTGGAGGTGCATTCGGTTCGGTTTATAAGGGGTATTTACCTGATTCAACTGCTATTGCTATTAAGAAGTTAGATGGTTTTCACCAAGGCGAGAAGCAATTTAGGGCTGAGGTCAGCACAATCGGTACAATCCAGCATGTTAACTTAGTTCGCCTCATCGGGTTTTGTTCTGAAGCCTCCCATAGGCTACTTGTTTATGAGTACATGCCTAAGAGCTCTCTTGATGTGCAATTATTTAATTGCAGAGATGTGATACTAAATTGGAGCACTCGGTACCAAATTGCGCTTGGTACAGCAAGAGGGTTAGCGTACCTACATGAAAAATGTCGGGATTGCATCATTCATTGTGATATTAAACCCGAGAACATCCTCTTGGATGACAGTTTGGTTGCAAAAGTTGCCGATTTCGGATTATCAAAGCTTTTAGGTCGGGATTTTAGTAGGGTTTTGACGACCATGAGAGGCACCAGAGGTTACCTAGCGCCAGAGTGGATAACTGGCATACCAATTACTCCTAAAGCAGATGTTTTTAGCTATGGTATGATGCTTTTTGAGCTAATATCTGGCCATAGAAACAACTCTGATCAATGGAATACCGTTTCATCAAGTACCGGTTTCTTCCCTGCTTTTGCTGCTAGGAAGTTAATTGAAGGTGATGTTCAAACACTTTTGGATCAAAAATTGAACGGAGATGCACCAATTGAAGAGATCGAAAGAGCATGTAAGGTGGCATGCTGGTGCATACAAGATGACGAGACCGCTCGGCCAACAATGGGACAAGTAGTGCAAATTTTAGAAGGCATTTTGGAGGTTAACACGCCACCGATGCCGATGTCACTTAGAGTTATGGGGGAGAGCCCTGATTATATCAGTTTCTTCTCGGATATTTCTAATGGTACATCTTTGAAGACCCAAAGCAACACCTCAACTACCAGTGAATCTAGTTCACTAGTTAGAAACTCGGGATGAATTCGTCTATTCTTATTCAAGTTCTAGAGTTGGACTGTCATAATTAAGTTATTGCATTATATGTATTATTCGTCTAATTGAGGATGATTATTTAGATATCAATTAGCGATGCAAATTGTAGAGTCCATGGGAGGATTACGTTAATATTTAATTGAATATTCGCATAAAAGCCCTTTGCTTTCATAATAAATATTTTTCGAATTACGTTATCGAAGCTAAAATATTATTTCATCTGCTCTTACCTTACTTGAATTTCCCCCTTTTTAAGCTACTTATCTAATTCTTTACATGGTATAAGGTGAAGCTTGATACAATGCACAAATCAAACTCATGTTTTTGTAAGTGTTCAGGAAGCCACTTGTGCTTTCTCTTTGTAATGATCCTCTAGAGATACTTGCCAAAGGTACAGGTGATTGGTACCATGGTTCAAAGTTTCAAACAGCATGTCCTTGGAGGAAACATGGGTACCAGTCTTGCACTCTATAAATGCTGCAGATACATGGGTACCATGGACTTTTAGTGACATTTCTCTAAATGCTGCAGATTGGAGAGTTGGCAAAGGCCTTTTCCGACGTTTCGAGACCTTTTTGCTGGTGTTTAGGAATCGCCATCCCAAGTTAGACATCCGGGCATTTGGACGCGCCTGGAATTATATTTCCGGCTTTTATAGGGTTTTTACCGGCGCTTCAGAAACGCCGCCAAAAGTCATAAATTCCCAGCGTTAATTTATAGGTCTTCTCCCGGCGTTTGGAGGCTTTTCCCGCCGTTTGGAAAGCTTTTTTGCCTTCTCCGGCGTTTTTGAAACACCATAAAAGTCTTCATACATTAAAAAAAATTATGCCTTTCCCGACATTATTTGTAAAACTCCGTCAAAAGTCTTGACATATAATAAAAAATTATGCATAAGGCCAGTACAATGAAAATGAATATTATTTTCATACATTCAAATTACCAACACAAATATAATTATTAGTTAATGTACCCAACAACAGAGAGCTTTAATTTGCCACACTTAAATCAAACATATTGGTAAGCACATTTGCCAGATGATGGTAAAATGGAATTCAACAACAGATTTGCCATATAAATGACATCTCGTAAAATACTCTATACTAAATATGAATTCTTAAATATGAATTCTTAAATCTCCACACTTAAATATGAATTCTTAAATCAAACATATTTGCCAGATGATGGTAAAATGGAATTCTTAAAAATCATTTGCTGAATTCTTAAAAATGAGCATCCTTAGCTCAGGTTCTAGTTTCAAACGATTAAGCAAGTAATCGAGATAATGTCATATCATAACTGTTTCAAAATCATGCTATTCCATGCTATCCTCCCTATCTCTCTCCTGTCTCTCTATCCCCTTTTTATTATCTCTGCCAAATATATGGGATCATTTTAGTAGCAAACTAGCGATGAACATCATTGGGTCTTTGGGAATCTGGTGAGGCTGAGGGGCATAAATTAAGGACGCTAGCAAGAAACGCACCCACTTTCACACGGTAAATGTGAATGACCGTACAAGTGGAAGTGGAAGAACCGCGCAAACAAAATGCTTAAATTTATATTTGCTTAAATTATTAGAAAAATATTTAAAGGTTGTCTGACCGCGCGCGTGGGTCTTAAATTACAAAGGGGTTGGAGTCTTGGTACTGGTCAATGTTAGGTCCCATTCTACCTCTTATATATATATACGGTTGGTTAAACCAAATGAGAAATTATGTGTTTCACTGTCAATAAATATTTTGACTAGCTAGGAGCAAAAAATCATGTGTTATTTGACTACGACTGACTACTTGTCAAAGTCGCCCGTTAGTGAAGTTTGGTGGAATGGTGCGTATGGAATTATGGATCGAGGGTCCTGTTTGGTTGTCATATAGAGAGGTTAAGATCCGGGTGGAGATTAAGATGTTGGACAAAAAAAAAAGATAAAGAAATGATGTTCGGAATAGTTAAGCGACTAAGAAAGTTAAATTAGATCTAAGTAGACAACAAAGTGTTGCTAAACAATTTATGAGATTTTCGGAATAGTTCCAAATCATGTTTGCGCATTATAATTTGCAAATATTAAGAATCATTTTTTTATTTAATGACTAAAGCAATCAGTGTCGGACCCATCATACTGCAGGGTAGGATAGTTGCCCTAACCTGAATTCTGAAATGCAATTTGAAGATATGAGTTTTTTAATTCTTGTCCGATCTGAATTCACGAATCTAAACATGCATGGGGATACATGGGGAGACCCAAATTATTTTGAGGAACTTTGAACATAAATCAAACAAGAGGAGAGATAAAATTAATAATTAAAGTTTTAATTTTGTATTCTAATTATGTGTCACATTCTTATTTTTGTTTTTAAAATTCAAATAGACGATATGAATTGCTTGATATGATCTCCATATTAATACATACTTGAGGACCCAATTATATGGAAGCTAATAATAGTACCCGCGCCATAGTACCCGTACTATACCCGCACCATAATTACCATAACTTTCTGGGGAGACCGCAAAAACTGCAGCTGATTTTATTTTTCTAAAGTATTAATACCTATGCAAGGAAATATTTATACCTATGCACAGAAGTATTTACACATATTAGGTGAACAATTTTTACGTAAATAATTGTCTCTCCAACTAAATCTCCCAAACGTACCCGCACTATAAATTTCTGTGGGGTACCACTCAAGCTACATGGGGGACTATACATGTTTTTAGAGGTGGTTTTTTTTCTTCGTTCAATCTCGTCCATATTTCTGACGATCTGTGAGAAATTTTACTAATCTAAAACCACGAACATTTTCTACACAATTTTTTCTTTCAAATGAGATCGATAATGATGTGCTTTCGGACTCATCGTCACCCAAGTATTTATACCTTGTCGTGCAAATATCTATACCTACACTTGCAAGTTTTTTTTACATATAATACTGGATGATGTCTGAAAATATTAATATCAAGTACTGCAAGTATTTATAACTATGTGGTAAACTTTTTTTATTAGAGAAAGGTTGACGTGGGGACGATTGGGAAAGGTTGATGCGGTGATACGGGTCCCCACTACTTCATTAGAGGAAAGTTGACGCGGGAATGATTGAGGGACCGAAAAGAGATGATCATAACAAGTTACGCATCAAAGTATTAATATCTTATTTTTCAAGTGTTAATATCTTATCTTTCAAGTAATTATAAAGGTTGACGTTGGGACAACTATTGTGGGGACTGAAAAAATAGGGACCATATAATTAGTGGGGACCATAGAAAAATAGTGTTGTAGAGATTTTTGAATAATAATTAATGGGGACTATATAATATCTTTTTAGAATAATAATTAGTAGTATATAATATATTTTTAGAATAATAATTATTGAGGACCATATAATTAGTGGGGACTATAGTACATGATTTCTCTAAATGAGAAGTGAGGGTTTTAGGGGTACTGGAGTGAGGATACTCAAATAATTATTCAAATTATATTATATATAATTTTTTTACTGAATTTTTGGATAAATACAAAATCATTGTTTTGTAGGGCCTGTCTTTTGATTTGTATCTTTCTAAAAAGTAGTAAATTTTTTTCCAAAAAATATAAATTGGTCTCCAACACATTTTAATACGGAAATCATGTTGAGCGGTTCAAATCGAAAGTTTAAATTTGAAAACAAAGATAAGAAGGTAGGCATAATTGATGATTGAAGCACGAAAATAATGAGATATTTTAATCATACTTATAAAAACAAATAATATTTAAGAATAAAAATGGAAAATATTGAACAAAAAAGGAGTGAACTTTGGAAGTCTCCGTGATAGATGGCAAAGGACTCGAGAAATTTGGTCTGGCTAGTCTGATTACAATTAATATACATCAGAAAAATCCGTAGCTACATTTTCAAAGTCTAGCCGAAGAATCTTCGCCAGCATTTTTAAAAATCTGGTCTTTCTGATTTTCAATTAATGTTTTTAGTTTTCTATAAATGTTTTAGAACAAGGTATAATTTATTTTGGTGCTCAAGTATACTTTAAATTCTTTTTGTCCAGATATATAATTTTAAAAGTATATTTTTTTAAAGTATTTGAAATCAGGAGCGGCAGTTTAATTCCCTCCGCTGCCTTCATATGACCGACCCGCCACTGCTTATGTGAGGTCCAATTAATACATTTTTAACACATAATGTAGGGTAATAAATTTTTGTCAAGTATATGTTGTTGCTTAAATGTAAAAGGATCGTTGTCACTTTGGTCAATTAATACTAAACATGGGGATTTTATTTATAAACCGTAATTAAAAAAAATTACGAAATCAACATAATTACTTTTGTTTTTACAAAAATCATAAGAACAGAAATGTCATTTCGGTCCGTTTTTTTTTCGGACCGAAAAGGCATTTTGGTCCCTGCTAGTTTCATAGCTTTTTAGAAAGGCGGCCACAAAAAATCCGGAAAAGACTATGGACCGAAATGCCATTTCGGTCCCGGTAGTTTTATTTTTTTTTAACCCGCGACAGAGGCTTTCTGGCCCTCCTCTTCCCTTCTTCCTCTTTTCTCCTTTCCTCCTTTGCTTTTCCTTCCACCGAACCAACACAATATTTTTTTTTCAACTCTCAAAATTTCATTATTTTCTATTCTAATCACATAGATTTGTATATTTTTAGGAGCACAAGAAAAGCTTCAAATCTACAAGTTTCGTTAGATATGTGGTTAATTTTTTTTTTGGATAAACAATCCGAATTATGTAAATTTTTTGTAGTATAAAGTAATTGTAGAGTAATTTAGTTTTTGTAGTGTAATTTTAGTAATTGTAGAATTATTTAGTTTGCATGTAAAGTAATTTAGTTTTTTTTCATGTAGTATAAATAAATTATATGATTTAGTTTTTTTAGTGTAACTTAGGTTTTTTTAGTGTAACTTTAGTAATTGTAGAATGGTTTAGTTTGCATGTAGAGTAATTTAGCTCATAAAATTTATTTTAATAAATGTAGAATAATGTAGTTTTTTTAGTGTCACTTAGGCTTATTTTAGTGTAATTTAACTAATTGTAAATTTTTTATTTTTTTGTATGTAGAGTAAATTAGCTGATGAAATTTTTTATTTTTTAACTAATTGTAGAATATTGAAATTATGGTAGTAGCATGTTAAGTTTGGATTTAATTTGGTTTGGATTTAATTGGGTTAGCATGTTAATATTTGTTTAACTTGATATAGGAATTAAGTTCGAATTTAGTTGGGTTTGCATGTTAATATTTTTTTTGTATGTAGTTTTTCAATATTGTAATTTTATTTATATTGTAGTGAAAAATGGATGATGAACAATCCTTACAACCCTTGTTGCAATTGCCTAATGCACAACGCAAATTATACATGGCGAATATCAAGATATTTGTTTAATATCGGTTTGGATTTAAATTTACTAATAAACTTGTACGTTATGATTTATTTTGGTGGTTAATTTTTTTGTATGACAATTATCGTTCCAGCCTTATTATGTACTGCATCCTGGTCCTCGCTAAATGGGCATTAATTACCAACCTCGGATGAAACACGGTTTGGTGAATTTAGGCTTGTATCAGATGAAGGATGTGACTCATTGTCATATTGATAAAGGGTTGATCACTACTCTAGTTGAGAGGTGGAGGCCGAGAAGAATACTTTTTATTTTCCGATAGGGGAGTGCACAGTGACATTGGAAGATGTCAGCTGTCTGTGAGGCTTACCTGTTACCGATAAAATATTTTTTGTTACTAATTTATACTTTTGTTATTACTTTATATTTAATGCAAGTATATGTATATCTAACATCTATGTTTACATGGAATATCATTTTTGGACATACCGATGATAATTGGTTAAATTGATCGAAGATTGCCTAGGACATGAAGTGTATGATGGCCACAAATTTCCTGAAGATATTCTTGATTCTTTTGTCCTTGCACAACTTGAACACATTTGACGCAATATGTTGAGAACATAATCGATGAACTGCTTCACCCCTTTCCTCACACCACCCTAAATCTGGTTCAAACACTGAACATATTGCATCATGTTAGTCTGATATAACACATATCCGACCAGGGCCAACAACATCTTCGCATACAAATTGCATAAACTAGCCCTAATTAGATGAAGTCTCCTCTTCCGCAATCCCGGATGCTATTGGCAGTAATTGTTGTTCTGCATCATAAGCGCATGTCATGAAAAATTTTCCTTTATACCTGCTAGATAGGTGTCCAGCATCTACACTTATAACTGGTTGGAGATATGGCCAGGCTTGAATGCATGTACCGAAAGCCCATGCCACACGGGTGAAAATATGGATGTCCATACGTGTAGATGGTTCATGCTCAATTCTGTAGTTTGTGCCTGGGTTAAACCTCTAGATTGCACCAAGCAAAGAAGGTAGCAGTTCATAGGCTTTTTCCTAAGAACCAAATAAATCTGCAATAGCCAGCTCCCTCCTTCTCCAAATCTTGTTGTATGAAGGCTGAACCATTTTGTACACATTTCCAACTACAAATCGACATGATTTTATTGACATCTCCAGGTCCTCTATAAGATCAGGTTTGATTATATCTGCAATCATCCTGGCAGTCATCTGACGACTGTCTACTGTACAAGCAATATTGTAACAATTGTGCTCGTATGGGTTTGTTGCAATTGTCCAATTGCTTGTCTCAGTGGTTTTTGCATATAACCTCCATGGACACCCATCTGCTCTACATATAACCACATAGGCACTACGATTGCTCTGGGTTTGTTGTAATTCTAAGTTATTATCCATGGTAAACCATTCAACTTAGATTTAAGATCGTCTTTGGATTCAAACATCTGTCCAATCAAAAATTCACTGTCGAGTCTGAGTAGATTACCAAAAAATACTTCATCCTTGTAGAACATCGGCACATCATCATTAAACACCGAACAATGATGTTGCAGTCTGCGATTAATAAAGGGAATAGACGATTGACACTCCTTCATTGCATCTTGCATTCTAATTGTTGTCCCTAAGACACCACTAATATTTAAAAACTGAAAATAAATGCAATTAAAGTAAAGTAGAAGAGTTTAGAGAAATTGACACGCGGGATGATAAAGGAGTTCGGCTTAAAATACCTACGTCTCCAGGACATCGCAACCGCTTCTCGGTGCGCATTTCTATTACCCAAAGAGAAATGTTACAACTTGTTAACCGGTGAGCCCTTATAACCAAGGGGAAGTCACATGGCCAAATTGAATCGAGAACGAAGTCTCTAAGTTTGAAAAATCTCAAGATGAACACTCAAAAACTCACTCTAACCTAATCTAACTCAAAATTAGTGAAGTGGATTTGAGGTTGTTTGAAGGATATTGAAGTTTTTATTCTCACAACAATGGATGAACTCAAACTCACAGAAAAATAGCTTTTTGAAAGTTAGGGGCGGCTGAAAGTTATTTTGAGAAGAACCCTAAGGTTCTATTTATAGTAGCAGCTCTACAAAGAGCTCTCTGTAATAAAACGTTATAACGTTTCCAAAAACGTTGAAACGTTTAGTTCAAAAATTCAAATTTTAGGTTTCTTTTCTGTGAACTTAGCTAAAACGTCACCAACGTTTGATAAACGTTACCAACATTGTCCTCTGGAAATCAATCGATCAAAACAGCCATTTTAATGTCTTGAATTTATTTAAAATGTTACAACGTTTTGACAAACATTTCCAACGTTTATTGTTCCTTTGGCCTTTGATCAATTGATTTCTCAATTCTTTTTCTCACAGGAAAATCGTTATAACGTTTTACCAAACGTTACCAACATTTGTCCCTGTAAAACAATATCAAAACACTTTACCAAGTTTATCATTTTACAATTTAAATTTTTGATAAATGTCTTGATGATTTCTTCGGTTCAAACACTATACATTGCAATTCTAATTGTCTTGAACCTACATACTTTCTAAAATAGAGAAAATCATAAAATTTAATAATTGTATGTTTTGCAAATTAGTCAAATAGACGAAAAAAAGAATTTCTTGAAACAACACTAATCTCATCCTCAATTTTGGTCATATCATGTTACCCGACAACTGGGTTGCCAATGTCAGAGTTTGTGTCTAAGCCAGTATCATTATTCAACTGGTCAAAATAATTATGCAAATCAATCGGTGCTGATATTTCCGGGATCATCACAATATGGGTGAATCAGGCACCAATATGTCTCTGCTACTTTCTGGTACACTAACCAGGTATGGGTCATAATTGGTCTGACTAACAACTGGTACTGACTCAACCACTAATTCAAGAAGTTTAAAATTCAGTACTGGAGTGGCATTCCCAAGCACCATATGCCATATCATTTTGTGGTCTATGTTAAATAACTGGTATTTTTCTACTGAGTCAGGTGGTGCTGTGTTCAAACATGCCCTGATTGTCAGATTGGCTAGGGAGCAAACGAATGCCACCATATATATATATCTTTTTACAAGATGTCTTCTTACAAGACTAGTTGAGTTAGTAATAGGAAATGTGTAGGTCAGTGTGTCTGAAATTTCGCGTCTGTGGTACACATTTATTAATACTTTAGACATTTTCTGAACAAAAAGTTTCACAATCAACCTTCGATATCATTTTTAATTTTACAACCTAAAATATCATCGTAATTGAAAAAAAAACTTACTACAATCTTCAGACGAAAGCTAAAAGCACAATGCAGGGGCTGATCTCTAGATAACAGACTTTCTAACACTCGAACTGTGAACCTTCGTTTTCAGTTGGAAGAAGAAAAAAAATGGTGGCTGAGAGTTGGAGGGAGAAGAAGGGTACTTATCAGCAAACCCTAAAAAAAATGCCAATTCGGTCCTGGATAAATAAATTATGGACCAAAATGGGATCTCGGTCCGTAGGTGTTACAACAACGACTACACGCGTTTGATCTGAAAAGCTGTGAAACTAGCAAGGACCGCAATGCCACTTCAGTCCGGAAGAAAAAAAAAAGGCGCACCAAAATGACATTTTGTTTTATGTTTTTTGTAAAAACAAAAGTAATAATGTTGGATTGGTAAATTTTTTTTTAATTACGGTTTATAAAAAAAATCCTAAACACAGCCCCTCCAAGTTCCAAGTTCCAAGTTCCAATAGCCAAATGAGTAAACGACAAGTGGCAGACATAGTAACAAATGAATAATTCGGGTTCGGTTCGACGGGATCAAAAATTCGTGATTCGAGAATAATTCAGGTACAATTCGGGAATGATTCAGTTCCACAAGAAAATAAAAAAAGAAACAAAAAAAAAAGTTTTATGTACTTATTTTAATTTTTAAATTTTCAACTTTTTTTAATAAATTTGGGAGTGCCTAGAAATTTGAGAAGTGCATAAAATTTGGAGTATACATATAATATTATTATTTTTTTCTTTGGCATTCAAAACCTTATGTAGAACTGAAATTAGTTTATTAAAGAATTGATTAAAATCAAGTTGGTCACCCACGTGGTGGTTCCTGCCACCCTTATGCCTTTCAAAATTCAAAAGGAAGCACTGTGCACCCACGTGGGTCCTGCCACGCTAATTTCACCCACAGATCCATAGGCTACGGAGCTACGAATTTTTCGAATAAAACGTGAATAATTCGTAAAAAAATGTTTTATTCGCGTTATATTCACGAATAAATCAGTAAAAATTCGGTCAACTGTTTTATTCGCTATTTGGTTCGGAAATCTCCAAAACATTTTATTCACGTTTTATTTATAAATAAAATACGAATCATGTTACTATGGTGGCAGACACAGTGTGGCGTGCATACCATTTGCAATTGCAGAGAATCGGGAAAGAAATCAAGAATTGGCTGGCTGATGACGATGCCAATGACGTATTTATTCCAAAGAGCGTCGCTCTGCGTACTGCTACTGCATGCGTAGACACGGAATAAAGAAAAAGATGGCTAGTCAAGTCAAAGTCAGGCGACGAGTCAGCAAATGAGCCAAGCATCAAGCACAGCTGGTTAGAATCAAAGCACCGTGCTTTGCGGATCAGGCTCCAAAGTCCAAAAGGAACAGGGTGTGGACTGTGGACTCCCATGCGCCTACAGCCCTACACATGAGACATGACATGACTCCACTCTCACCGCTCTCCACTGCGGAATTCAGATCACCCTCGGTACCGTAATAGGAAATCTTTTACAATTACTTGATCTGGACCTTTCTTTTTAACTTGGCACGAATCTCAAAGCCTAATAATACTGCCCCCTCCGTCAGCCCGAATTTCAAACTGGCTAGGAGTTAATCTCAAACCATAAAGTGAACAGAATCTTTTACGGTTCCGGGGAGTTAAATCCACCGCGTTCATATATTTTCTTTTTTCAAAAAAATTATTTTTACAAATTTATAACCAACATAGATTATAGATGAAACCGAATAAATAATTTAGCTTATTATTTCGTCTCCATTAATTTCTATCTGAGATGTAAATTAACTTGTTTGATAAAATCATAACTTTTATTGGAAGTTTGGAACTGAGAACTAATTAACAGTTTTTTCGTTTTTTGTAGTTAAGGTATGTTGCAACTTTTAAAAAATACTGAGATCGAATTAATGGTTTAGTCTGAGTAGATATTTCAATAGAACTGAATCATTTGGTTCGGTCCCATCTATTTGATAAAAAAAAAAAAATCAATCCATCCATTTTCCAATAATTTATTCTTAATTTTCTATAAATAAATAATGTTGGATTTTTTTACCACATTTTTGCCAACCTCTTTTATTTTTCAAAATAATGGAAAGTTAAAAAAAAAAAAATAGTTGATTGAATGAAATGTTGTTCGGCCACAAGATAACATGGACACATCACATGGTGGGTGTGGTAGAGATATTTGCTCGCTGCCTAAAATAACAATTGAAGTTTCAGGTCTTCAAAAGAGATTAGAAAATAGTTGATTGAATGAAATGTTGTTTTGACCTTCTCTTGACAAATTGAAGACATTTTGTGAAATAAAAGGAAATAAGCGGAACAAGGAGGTGCTTACCAATTAGTTATTTTTTGGTTTGACGCAACTTGATAATAAATGAGAAGTGAGTCTATGGTACTATGCATAGCACGGATTAGTCCGTACTACGGAGTCATATTTTCATTTAAAAACTCTAATGGTCTATCGGAACAGTTCAACGTGATATCCACATGAATATGTACTGCAGATTAAATTTTATATTTTTTCGAATTTGTTCACTATATTTTAAAATAGGTAGAAAATCAATTGATCTGAAAATTCTGGACCATCCAAAAACAGTGATTTTCTACCTATCTAAAAAAATAGTAAAAAAAATTCTAAAAAATAGAAAATTTAGCCCACATGTATATTCTCATATGGAATCATATTGAACGGTTCAGATCGACCGTTAAGATTTTATAAACGAAAATATTGATCCGTAGTATAGACCAATCCGTGCTATGCATAATACCATAGACTCATATGAGTGTGCATCTTTTTCTTATGCCATATCTTTCCCTCTTAACTCTTAATCAAGTCTCCTCCCACTTGTGGAGTGGGCCGCTAAAAGGCCTTTATTATTGGAATGGGCCTAACTAATGCCCTGAACAAATTCTTTCTAGAATGTTTGATTACAAAAAAAAAAAATGCCACCTTGCCAGGCCAGCAGCCATTCTGCAATTGAGGTCTTTATGCAACTCAGAATTAATGATTTAGTTTCAGTAATTTTCAGAAGTTGCAGTGTCTCTTAGCCATAAAAAATCCGAAAAGTACTAGAACTAAACTATTGATTCGGTCTCAAATTTCTAGTAGAAGCTGTGAATTTAGTGTATAAATTAGTTTACGTTTGACATAGAAATTAATGAAACTGAAGTATTGTTTGAGATATAAATCAGTTAGTTTAAATCAGCCGACAATATATGTATCATGGTTCTTATTTAGACTAAACTGATTTAGACTGTTGGATTCAGATTAATTTAACGTGAAAGCAAAAAAAAAAAAAAAAAATTAATTTAACCAAAACTTATACTTTACGAAGTGTTAGAATCGTTATATTGGTCAAATTGTTGGATCGAAAATAATAAATTTTAAAATTAAATATTAATAAATTTAATTGAACTGCAGGAATATATGGTCCCGAATTTCTAAATTTCTGCTCTTTCTGGATAAATACATTTAGATAAGTTTCTCTAAATTAGTGCATTTAAAATGTTGAAACTGATTTGGTGTAACCACATCGAATTTCTGAATCAATTATGTTTGCACTTCTTCACAAAACAGAGAGAGTAAGAGAGAGAAATCGAGGACATGTTAGTCGGTACTAGCACTCCAACATGCAGTTGGTTTTCAACTTGATCGCGTGGATACCGTAGAGACGTAACTGTTGTTGTTGTTGCGTACATCTGACACGAGTACGGCAAAGAAGACAATTCAGGTTTGATTTAGCAGGATGTCAGAAATAGTAGGCTATGCTTGGCAGGCTATATTAAGAGGGAAGAATTTAGTATTTAGTATAGGGTATTTTACGAGATGTCATTTATATGTTTCTTTTTTTAGAAAGGTAAAATGTGCTTACCAATATGTTTGAAATGTATAGGGTATTCAACAGATTTGCACATTTTATCAAATAAAAATGTTAGAGCGAATCTTAATGCAAATTAAACAGTTATGATATGATATTACATCGCTCTCGATTACTTGCTTAATCGTTTGAAACTAGAACCCTGAGATAAGTATGTCATTTTTAAGAATTCAACAACAGAAAGGTCATCAGCTCGTACCCGTCTGCTTGGTTTACAAATCCCATTTTACCAGCATCTGCTTCACATTAAAAAAAGAGTGATTACGTGTATGAATATAAGAAAATTGTTACATCAAGATATATGGAGATATCATACCCAAAAGACATAATTGAAAGGACTTCCACTTGCAAATATTGCATGTTCCCTGACGAACTTAAATACATCACCAGGGGTTCATTCAGCTGATTCCAAGCAACATGCATAGATCAATTTGTAAATATAATTTGAAGTTACTAATTTTTCTGGATATGACAATCTAGCAGTTAATTAGCAAACGATTAGTAGTTGGATATGCCAATATATTGCTGTCAGCTTTCAACTGTGACCAATTAGCAAATTCAGGCAAATTAAGCCAGAATTTAACAAAATGTACTTGTATTAGCTATCAAATGCCAGTAAATATAGTCTACAAAATGTACTTGTACCCGATAAGTATGGCAACAACAAATTTCCAAAAAAATTTAAAATTCTTTAAAATGGAACTACTGCAGAAATGAAAATTTCTAATGCCCATTTTCTAACTGTTGAAGCTGATCTTAGTCTGATACCGTTAGTATAAATAATTCATGTCATTTTGGTAAATAAGTCAATCTTTTTTCTAACGGTTCTTGAGAAAAAAATAGAAATTGTAGATTTTTTTCTTTCGAAAAAAAAACGATCCTTCTTTTAACAGTTCTTGTATTTGAACCGCTAGAAATTATTTATATTAGTATACTATCTGTTAGGACAGACGCACCTTTACAAAAAAGTTAATTTTATTTTTTTTTCTTTCAAACAAAATTTTTTATTGTTCTGTCGGTACATTCTGTTAACCGTTTATTTCAACGTTCCAAGTATTTACAGCGTTGCTCATGAGAACATCGCCATCTGTTCAATAAAGAAGTGAGTTGGTATTGATCAACCATACATTGACGGCTCATGTGACAGTAAAGATCCAAATATTATTTCATCTGCTCTTACCTTACTTGAATTTGGTATAAGCTGAAGCTTGATACCATGCACAAATCAAACTTATGTTTTGGTAAGTGTTCAGAAAGCCACTTGTGCTTTCTCTTTGTAATGATCCTCTAGATCGAGATACTTGCCAAAGGTACAGGTGATTGGTACCATGGTTCAAAGTTTCAAACAGCATGTCCTTGGAGGAAACATGGGTACCAGTCTTGCACTCAATAATACCAAAATTCACTATCTAACACGACAAAATATTATGCTGAGAAATCCGAATTCTAGGCTCTTATAATTAAAGAAAAAACATGGCTCAAATATTCTGGAAATTAAAACTTTTAAATAATTCTATGGAATCAAGGTCACCATATTGAAAGCCACAGCCGAGAAAGAGGTACAAAAGGTTGTAGAATAATACTGCGGCCCAATTTGTTTGTTAAACTTGTTCTAATGTGGGCCTAAAAACAAGCAATCAGCCGCAGAAATTTAATTAAGCCCTGTTTAGATTTGAATGTGTAGGAATAATTTTGCCAATTTTTTAGCCGAAGGATATTTTTTTTTTTTCCATGATGGTGTATAGTAGAGGCTGAAATCAAGATCCAAAGCATTCGATTAATTGAGAGATCAAACTGATTTAAAGTGCACCCTTACTCGGGAGATATTTAGTTGGACCATTCTCAAGACCACTGCATCCCATTCGATCAAATCTAACGGTTCAGATCTGAGTATCAGTTTCCTACTATATCTAAGCAAGAAAACTGCAAAAAAAACGCTCACTCAGTCCACATTAACTCGGTCCTATGGTATGTTTGGTTGGATTGAGAATAAGCTATTTTTAGAATTAGGTTATTCTCGGAATAGTCTATTCGATGTTTGATTGGGTTAAAATAGCTAGAATAGTGAATCCAATTTTTTTGTTTTATTAGAATAGATTATTCTTAAGAGTTTTAAGATTTAGCTATTTTAATAAGACAAACAATAACTATTCTTGATTTGACTATTCTAACCAAGGTTCTAAATAGCGTTTATAGCGTCGTAGCGGGAAGGCTAAAAAAAAAGCTATAGCGAATAGCATCGCTATAGCGGAAGCTATTCCAAATAGCGTTTTTTGTTTTTACATTTCGTATATTCAATATTTGTACTAAATATCAACATTATCTAAAGTCTCATAGAACAATAAATAACACCAAAGTAATTAAGAAATTATAATATTCATATTGAACCAGTACAAAGTTCAAATTGCGGTTCAAAATATCCATAGTAATATCATAAACTATCGATTTTTCCTATTAAAAATATCTTAAGCATCATGATTCATGACATAATTTTTTTTTTCTATTCAAATTTTATTTTCGATTTGGACTTTTTTTCTATTCAAATTTCAATTTATATTCCCAATTTCAAATTGATTTATCTGTAGCAAGTAGCAACAAATTCAATTTCGGTTTGAGATTTTTTTTATCTTTATTTAAAACCCATATAAATTGCTTTAAAAAAAAAAACTCATATTGTATAGCGCAAATAGCGCGAATAGCGGACCGCTATAGCGCTGTAGCGGTCGCTATAGCGGCCGTAGCGCAAATAGCGCATTTTGATGTCATAGCGTAGCGTTTGGGGTCCAAAAACGCTATAGCGGCGCTATAGCGCCGCTATAGCGCGCTATTTAGAACACTGATTCTAACTATTCTGGTTTTACAATCAAACATACTCTACTATATGGATAAAAAAAATTTAACAAATCAGTTTTGTCTTCATGCCACGGACTCTAGGATTAAAAAAAGCTCTACATATGGATCTGTGCGCTGCATGAAGCAAAACTAATCTGTTAATATCTTCACCCGTGCTAAATCATTCCCACTTCTTTTTCTTTCAAATACACACAAATCCTGAACAAATCACCTAAAGAAACAATTATCACAACCCATTAGCAAATACCACCCCACCTCTCTCTCTCTCTCTCTCTCTCTCTCTCTTCCTCCCTAATTAATGGCTTCTTTGAGAAGACGCCCCTTGCTTTCTTCTATTTTCTCTCTCTACCTCTTTTCTCTCCTATGCATGTCTACTTCAACAGACACCATCACCTCCAACTCATCTCTCTCAGGCACCAACCAAAAACTCATCTCTGCTCAAAAGCAGTTTGCACTTGGTTTCTACCAGCCTCCCAATTCCTCCTACTGGTACATATCCATCTGGTACAATACCATCTCCGTGCAAACATCTGTCTTCATAGCCAACCGAAACGCGCCGCTCACCGACCCCGCCACTTCCCAGCTCACCATTGGTTCCAATGGTAACTTGGTCTTGCTTAACGGGTCTAAAACTGAAGTATGGTCCACTAATGTTACTGGTATAAACCCGTTAAACAAAACCGAAGCAGTGTTGAATGATAATGGAAACCTCATGTTGAGATATGTGTCGAATACATCTAATGTATTGTGGCAAAGTATTGACAACCCAACCGACACGTGGTTACCGGGCGGTAAATTGGGTCTCAATAAAACAACTGGTATTAGCCAAAGGTTGATTTCTTGGAAGAGTTTGGCTGATCCAGCTGAAGGTATATACTCTGCATTAGTAGACCCAAATGGTACCAGCCAATGTTTCATACAGTGGAACAAGACTAAACAATACTGGACCAGTGGTCCCTGGAGCGATTCACAGAGAATTTTCACTTTAATCCCGGAAATGATCGGCAAGGCGGAGAATGGCATATACATTATCACTTATGTGAGCAACAAGGAGGAGAATTACTTCATCTACTCGATGAAACCTCATGCCAGTCAGATAACGAGAATTACAATGGATCATAATGGCCAAATCAAAGAACTAAATTGGATAGGCACAACGTGGATTCAGTCCTGGGCTCAGCCGACGCATATTTGTGATGTGTACGCGCTCTGTGGGCCCTACGGTAGTTGCAATGGGAATGAATTGCCGTATTGTAATTGTTTACATGGGTTTTCACAAAAGTCTAAGACCAATTACAGTTTAGAGGATTATAGTGGTGGGTGTGTGAGAAATACAAAATTACAATGTGAAAGCGGCAATCTGACTAAGGTACAACAAGATAAATTCTATGTTTTGGATAACATGAAATACCCCGACAATTTGCAAAGTATACAAGTTAATAGTGCACAAGAGTGCGAGTCGGCTTGTTTGAAAAATTGTTCCTGCTCAGCTTATTCGTACCAGAGCGGGTGCAATTTGTGGTATGGTGGTTTGTTGAATCTCCAAGATGGATATAGTGGAAGTGATCCAGCTGGTACGCTTTATCTCAGGTTGGCTGCATCAGAATTTACTGCGAGTAAAAGTCACACAGGTTTAATTATTGGTGTAGTTATATGCGGCATAACTGTTGTGCTTTTTTGTATCATAGTTGTTCTGGTTGTAATGAAGAGAAAGAGAGATCAGAGGAGAGCTCGATTGTTAAAGGATTTCAGAGGTACCTTAATTGCATTTCGGTACAATGATTTGCAATTTGTTAGTAAGAACTTCTCTGAGAAATTGGGTGGAGGTGCATTCGGTTCGGTTTATAAGGGGTATTTACCTGATTCAACTGCTATTGCTATTAAGAAGTTAGATGGTTTTCACCAAGGCGAGAAGCAATTTAGGGCTGAGGTCAGCACAATCGGTACAATCCAGCATGTTAACTTAGTTCGCCTCATCGGGTTTTGTTCTGAAGCCTCTCATAGGCTACTGGTTTATGAGCACATGCCTAAGAGCTCTCTTGATGTGCAATTATTTAATTGCAGAGATGGGATACTAAATTGGAACACTCGGTACCGAATTGCGCTTGGTACAGCAAGAGGGTTAGCGTACCTACATGAAAAATGTCGGGATTGCATCATTCATTGTGACATTAAACCGGAGAACATCCTCTTGGATGACAGTTTGGTGCCAAAAGTTGCAGATTTCGGATTATCAAAGCTTTTAGGTCGGGATTTTAGTAGGGTTTTGACGACCATGAGAGGCACCAGAGGTTACCTAGCGCCAGAGTGGATAACAGGCATACCGATTACTCCTAAAGCTGATGTTTATAGCTACGGTAAGATGCTTTTTGAGCTAATATCTGGCCATAGAAACAACTCTGATCAATGGAATAGCAGTTCATCGGATTCGGATTTCTTCCCTACTTTTGCTGCTAGAAAACTAATTGAGGGCGATGTTCGGACACTTTTGGATCAAAAATTGAATGGAGATGCACCAATTGAAGAGATTGAAAGAACATGTAAGGTGGCATGCTGGTGCATACAAGATGACGAGACCGCTAGGCCGACAATGGGACAAGTGGTGCAAATTTTAGAAGGCATTTTGGAGGTTAACACGCCGCCGATGCCGATGTCACTTAGAGTTATGGGGGAGAGCCCTGATTATATCTAATTTCTACTCGGATATTTCTAATGGTGCATCTTTGAAGACCCAAAGCAACACCTCAACTACCAGTGAATCTAGTTCACTAGTTAAAAACTCGGGCTGATCAATTCGTCTAATATATCTTATTCAAGTTCTAGAGTTGGACTGTGATAATTAAGTTATTGCATTATATGTAATATTCGTCTAATTGAGGATGATTATTTAGATATCAATTAGCGATGTAAATTGTAGAGTTCATGAGAGGATTACGTTAATATTTAATTGAATATTCGCAAAAAAGCCCTATGCTTTTCATAATAAATATTTTTCCAATTACGTTATCTAATTCTTTACATGGTATAAGCTGAAGCTTGATACCATGCACAAATCAAATTTATGTTTTTGTAAGTGTTCAGGAAGCCACTTGTGCTTTCTCTTTGTAATGATCCTCTAGAGATACTTACCAAAGGTACAGGTGATTGGTACCATGGTTCAAAGTTTCAAACTGCATGTCCTTGGAGGAAACATGGGTACCAGTCTTGCACTCTATAAATGCTGCAGATACATGGGTACCATGGACTTTTAGTGACATTTCTCTAAATGCTGCAGATTGGAGAGTCGGCAAAGGCCTTTTCCGACGTTTCGAGACCTTTTTGCTGGTGTTTAGGAAACGCCATCCCAAGTTAGACATCCGGGCATTTGGACGCGCCTGGAATTATATTTTCGGCTTTTATAGGGTTTTTACCGGCGCTTCAGAAACGCCGCCAAAAGTCATAAATTCCCAGCGTTAATTTATAGGTCTTCTCCCGGCATTTGGAGGCTTTTCCCGCCGTTTGGAAAGCTTTTTTGCCTTCTCCGGCGTTTCCGAAACACCATAAAAGTCTTCATACATTAAAAAAAATTATGCCTTTCCCGACATTATTTGTAAAACTCCGTCAAAAGTCTTGACATATAATAAAAAATTATGCATAAAGCCAGTACAATGAAAATGAATATTATTTTCATACATTCAAATTACCAACACAAATCTAATTATTAGTTAATGTACCCAACAACAGAGAGCTTTAATTTGCCACACTTAAATCAAACATATTGGTAAGCACATTTGCCAGATGATGGTAAAATGGAATTCAACAACAGATTTGCCATATAAATGACATCTCGTAAAATACTCTATACTAAATATGAATTCTTAAATATGAATTCTTAAATCTCCACACTTAAATATGAATTCTTAAATCAAACATATTTGCCAGATGATGGTAAAATGGAATTCTTAAAAATCATTTGCTGAATTCTTAAAAATGAGCATCCTTAGCTCAGGTTCTAGTTTCAAACGATTAAGCAAGTAATCGAGATAATGTCATATCATAACTGTTTAATCTGTATCAAGATTCGCTCTTTCAAAATCATGCTATTCCATGCTATCCTCTCTATCTCTCTCCTGTCTCTCTATCCCCTTTTTATTATCTCTGCCAAATATATGGGATCATTTTAGTAGCAAACTAGCGATGAACATCATTGGGTCTTTGGGAATCTGGTGAGCCTGAGGGGCATAAATTAAGGACGCTAGCAAGAAACGCACCCACTTTCACACGGTAAATGTGAATGACCGTACAAGTGGAAGTGGAAGAACCGCGCAAACAAAATGCTTAAATTTATATTTGCTTAAATTATTAGAAAAATATTTAAAGGTTGTCTGACCGCGCGCGTGGGTCTTAAATTACAAAGGGGTTGGAGTCTTGGTACTGGTCAATGTTAGGCCCCATTCTACCTCTTATATATATATACGGTTGGTTAAACCAAATGAGAAATTATGTGTTTCACAGTCAATAAATATTTTGACTAGCTAGGAGCAAAAAATCATGTGTTATTTGACTACGACTGACTACTTGTCAAAGTCGCCCGTTAGTGAAGTTTGGTGGAATGGTGCGTATGGAATTATGGATCGAGGGTCCTGTTTGGTTGTCATATAGAGAGGTTAAGATCCGGGTGGAGATTAAGATGTTGGACAGAAAAAAAAGATAAAGAAATGATGTTCGGAATAGTTAAGCGACTAAGAAAGTTAAATTAGATCTAAGTAGACAACAAAGTGTTGCTAAACAATTTATGAGATTTTAACGGAATAGTTCCAAATCATGTTTGCGCATTATAATTTGCAAATATTAAGAATCATTCTTTGATTTAATGACTAAAGCGATCAGTGTTGGACCCATCATACTGCCGGGTAGGATAGTTGCCCTAACCTGAATTCTGAAATGCAATTTGAGATATGAGTTTTTTAATTCTTGCCCAATCTGAATTCACGAATCTAAACATGCCGCTGTCCCCGAAAATAATGTTATTAATGTCGTTAGTCATGGGATCTAAAAAATTCAGTTGAAGGATCTTTTGTTAGATATATAAAGTTGAAAGACTTGATCTCGTCTTTATGTTAAAATTAAGCTGTCAAAAAATGTTGAATAATAAATGTATTAAAATTAACTTATAAAATTTACAAATAATGTCGTAAATGTTGGAAAAAAAAATAGAATAAAGTCAGTATGAACTTTAAGTGAACTAAGACTCTAAAAGATTCCAGAGTTTAAATTAAAAACCATTATATTAGCTTCTAATAGGATTAAGTGATAATTTCTAACCGTTTATTTTGTCTAAGTGAACGAATTCTTTTTTCAGAATGAATTATTATTTCAATTTCTTAATCCCAGTGGCAATTGGGCATGCATGGGGATAAATGGGGAGACCCAAATTATTTTGAGGAACTTTGAACATAAATCAAACAAGAGTAGAGCTAAAATTAATAATTTCTTTTATTTTGTATTCTAATTATGTGTCACATTCTTATTTTTGTTTTTAAAATTCAAATAGACGATATGAACTGTTTGATATGATCTCCATATTAATACATACTTGAAGACCCAATTATATGGAAGCTAATAACAGTACCCGCGCCATAGTACTCGTACTATACCCGCACTATAACTACCATAACTATCTGGAGAGACCGCAAAAACTGCAGCTGATTTTATTTTTTTAAAGTATTAATATATATATATGCAATAAAATATTTATACCTATGCACAGAAGTATTTACACATATGAGGTGATCAATTTTACGTAAATAATTGTCTCTCCAACTAAATCTCCCAAACGTACTGCACTATAAATATCTGTTGGGTACCACTCAAGCTACATGGGGGATCATACATATTTTTAGATGTGATTTTTTTTCATCGTTCAATCTCGTCCATATTTCTGACGATCTGTGAGAAATTTTACTAATCTAAAACCACGAACGTCTTCTACACAATTTTCTCTTTCAAATGAGATCCATAATGATGTGCTTTCGGACTCGTTGTCACACAAGTATTTATACCTTGTCGTGCAAATATCTATACCTATACTTGCAAGGTTTTTTTACATATAATACTGGATGACGTCTGAAAATATTAATATCAAGTACTGCAAGTATTTATACCTATGTGGTAAAAAAATTTTATTAGAGAAAGATTGACGTGGGGATGATTGGGGAAGGTTGATGCGGTGATACGGGTCCCCACTACTTCATTAGAGGAAAGTTGACGTGGGGATGATTGAGGGACCGGAAAAGAGATGATCATAACAAGTTACGCATCAAAGTATTAATATCTTATTTTTCAAGTGTTAATATCTTATCTTTCAAGTAATTATAGCTATGAAGGTTGACGTTGGGACAAATGTGGGGACTGAAAAAATAGGGACCATATAATTAGTGGAGACCATAGAAAAAGAGTGTTGTAGGAATTTTTGAATAATAATTAATGGAGACCATATAATATCTTTTTAGTATAATAATTAGTAGGGGCCATATAATATATTTTTAGAATAATAATTATTGGGGACCAAATAATTAGCGGGGACTATAGTACATAATTTCTCTAAATGAGATGCGAGGGTTTTGGGGTACTGGACTGAGGGTACTCAAATAATTATTCAAATTATATTATTTATAATTTTTTTTATTGAATTTTTGGATAAATACAAAATCATTGTTTTGTAGGGTTAATTTGTCATCTGATTTGTATCTTTCTAGAAAGTAGTAAACTTTTTTCCAAAAAATATAAATTGGTCTCCAACACATTTTAATACGGAAATCATGTTGAGTGGTTCAAATCGAAAGTTTAAATTTGAAAACAAAGATAAGAAGATAGGCATAATTGATGATTGAAGCACGAAAATAATGAGATATTTTAAGCGTACTCATAAAACAAATAATATTTAAGAATAAATATGGAAAATATTGAACAAAAAAGGAGTGAACTTTGGAAGTCTCCGTGATAGATGGCAAAGGACTCGAGAAATTTGGTCTGGCTAGTCTGATTACAATTAATATACATCAGAAAAATCCGTAGCTACATTTTCAAAGTCTAGCCGAAGAATCTTCGCCAGCATTTTTAAAAATCTGGTCTTTCTGATTTTCAATTAATATTTTTAGTTTTCTATAAATGTTTTAGAACAAGGTATAATTTATTTTGGTGCTCAAGTATACTTTAAATTCTTTTTGTCCAGATATATAATTTTAAAAGTATATTTTTTTCAAGTATTTGAAATCAGGAGCGGCAGTTTAATTCCCTCCGCTGCCTTCATATGACCGACCCGCCACTGCTTATGTGAGGTCCAATTAATACATTTTTAACACATAATGTAGGGTAATAAATTTTTGTCAAGTATATGTTGTTGCTTAAATGTAAAAGGATCGTTGTCACTTTGGTCAATTAATACTAAACACAGGGATTTTATTTATAAACCGTAATTAAAAAAATTACCAAATCAACATAATTACTTTTGTTTTTACAAAAATCATAAGAACAAATATGTCATTTCGGTCCCTGCTAGTTTCATAGCTTTTTAGAAAGGCGGCCACAAAAAATCCGGAAAAGACTATGGACCGAAATGCCATTTCGGTCCCGGTAGTTTTATTTTTTTTTTAACCCGCAACAGAGGCTCTCTAGGCCTCCTCTTCCCTTCTTTCTCTTTTCTCCTTTCCTCCTTTGCTTTTCCTTCCACCGAACCAACACAATATTTTTTTTTTCAACTCTCAAATTTCATTATTTTATATTTTAATCACATAGATTTGTATATATTTTGAACGAGAACAAAGAAAAGCTTCAGATCAACAAGTTTCGTTATGTATGTGGTTAATTTCTTTTTTTTGGATAAACAATCCGAATTATGTAAATTTTTTGTAGTATAAATTAGTAATTGTAGAGTACTTTAGTTTTTGTAGTGTAATTTTAGTAATTATAGAATTATTTAGTTTGCATGTAAAGTAATTTAGCTTTTTTCATGTAGTATAAATAAATTATAGAATGATTTAGTTTTTTTAGTGTAACTTAGGTTTTTTTAGTGTAATTTTAGTAATTGTAGAATGGTTTAGTTTGCATGTAGAGTAATTTAGCTCATAAAATTTATTTTAATAAATGTAGAATAATTTAGTTTTTTAAGTGTAATTTAGGCTTATTTTAGTGTAATTTAACTAATTGTAGAATTTTTTTTTGTATGTAGAGTAAATTAGTTCATGAAATTTTTTATTTATTTTAACTAATTGTAGAATATTGAAATTATGGTAGTAGCATGTTAAGTTCGGATTTAATTTGGTTCGGATTTAATTGGGTTTGCATGTTAATATTTTTTTTAACTTGATATAGGAATTAAGTTTGAATTTAATTGGGTTTGCATGTTAATATTTTTTTGGGATGTAGTTTTTTTATATTGTAATTTTATTTATATTGTAGTGCAAAATTGATGATGAACAACCCTTACAACCCTTATTGCAATTGCCTAATTAACAACACAAATTATACATGGCGAATATCAAGGTATTTGTTTAATATCGGTTTAGATTTAAATTTACTGATAAACTTGTACATTATGATTTATTTTTGTGGTTAATTTTTTTTTGCATGACAATTATCATTTCAGCCTGATTATGCACTGTGTGTCCTGGTCCTCGCCAAATGGGCGTTAATTACTAACCTCGGATGAAACACTGTTTGATGAATTTAGGCTTGTATTAGATGAAGGATGTGACTCATTGTCATATTGATAAAGGGTTGATCATTGCTCTTGTTGAGAGGTGGAGGCCCGAGACGAATACTTTCCATCTCCCAATGGGGGAGTGCACAGTGACACTGGAAGATATCAGCTGTTTGTGGGGCTTACCTGTTACCGGTAAAATATTTTTTGTTACTAATTTATACTTTTGTTATTAATTTATATTTAATGCAAGTATATGTTTATCTAACATCTATGTTTACAGGGAATGTTATTCCTGGACATACCAATTATAATTGGTCACAATTGATCGAATATTGCCTAGGACATGAAGTGTATGATGGCCACAAATTTCCTGAAAATATTCTTGATTCTTTTGTCCTTGCACAACTTGAACACATTTGACGCAATATGTTGAGAACATAATCGATGAACTACTTCACCCCTTCCCTCACACCACCCTAAATCAGGTCGATCAAACACTGAATTGATTGCAGCATGCTGGTCTGATATAACACATATCTGACCAGGGCCGACAACATCTTCACGTACAAATTGCATAAACCATGCCCCAATTAGATGAAGTCTCCTCTTCCGCAATCTCGAATGTTTTTGGCAGTAATTATTGTTCTGCATCATAAGCGCATGCCATGAATAGTTTTTCTTTATACCTGCCAGATAGGTGTCCAGCATCTACACTTATAACTGGTCGGAGATATGGCCAGACTTGAATGCATAGACATAAAGCCCATGCCACACGGTTGAAAATATGGATGCCCATACGTGTAGATGGTTCATGCTCAATTCTGTATTTTGTGCCTGGATTAGACCTCTGGATTGCACCGAGCAGAGAAGGTAGCAGTTCTTAGGCTTTTTCCCAATAACCAAATAAATCAGCAATAGCCAGCTCCTTCCCTCTCCAAATCTTGTTGTATGAAGGCTGAACTATTTTGTACGCATTTCTAACTACGAATCACATGCTTTTATTGACATCTCCAAGTCCTCCATAAGACCAGGTTTGATTATATCTATAATCATCCTGGCAGTCATCTGACGACTATCTACTGTACAAGCAATATTGTAACAATTGTGTTTGTATGGGTTTGTTGAAATTGTCCAATAGTGGTTTTTGCGTATAACCTCCATGGGCACCCATCCGCTCTACATATAACTATATAGGCACTACGATTGCTCTAGGTTTGTTGTAATTCTAAGTTATTATCCATGGAAAAATCCACTCAACTTGGATTTAAGATCAGCTTTGTATTCGAACATATGTCCCACCGAAAATGGACCGTCGATTCTGGGTGGATAACCAAAAATTGCTTCATCCTTGTACGGCATTAGCACATCGTCATTAAATGCAGGACAATGATGCTGCTCCGATTAATAAAGAAAATAGACGATTGCCACTCCTTCATTACATCTTATATCCTAATCTCATCTTCAATTTCTGCCATATCATCTTCCCCGACAATCGGGTCACCAAGGTCAGAGTTTGTGTCTGAGCCAGTATCATTATTCAGCTGGTTAAAATAATTATGCAAATCAACTGGTGCCGATATTTTGGGGGGTCATCACAATATATGGGTGAATCAGGCACCAATATGTATCTGCTACTTCCAGGTACACTACCCGGGTATGGGTCATAATTGGTCTGACTAACAACTGGTACTGACTCAACCACTAATTCAAGAAGTTTAAAATTTAGTACCGGAGTGGCATTCCCAAGCACCATATGCCATATTATTTTGTGGTCTATGTGAAATAACTGGTATTTTTCTGCTGAGTCAGGTGGTGCCGTGTTCAAACGTGCCCTGAGTGTCAGATTGGCTTGAGAGCAAACGAATGCCAACATATATTTGTCTTCTTAGCTCATCAAGACTAGTTGAATTAGTAACAGGAAATGTGCAGGTTGGTGAGTCTGAAATTTTGCGTCTGTAGTACACATTTATTGATACTTGAGACATTTTCTGAACAAAATGTTTCACAATCAACCTTCGATATTATTTTTAATTTTACAACCTAAAATATGATTGTAATTGAAAAAAAAACTTACTACAATCTTCAGACGAAAGCTAAAAGCACAATGCAGGGGCCGATCTGTAGATAACAGACTTTTTAACACTCGAACTGTGAACCTTCATTTTTAGCTGGAAGAAAAAAAATGGTGGCTGAGAGTTGGAGGGAGAAGAAGGGTACTTATAAGCAAACCCTAAAAAAAAAAAAAAAAAGTCCGGACCGAAATGCCAATTCGGTTCCGGATAAATAAATTCTGGACTGAAATGAGATCTCAGTCCGTAGGTGTTACACCAACGACTACACGCGTTTGATCTGAAGAGCTGTGAAACTAGCAGGGACCGAAATGTCATTTCGGTTCGGAAGAAAAAAAAAGGCAGACCAAAATGACATTTCAGTTCTTATAATTTTTATAAAAATAAAAGTAATCATGTTGGTTTGGTAAATTTTTTTTTTAATTACGGTTTATAAAAAAAATCCTAAACACAACCCCTCCAAGTTCCAACTTCCAACAACCAAATGAGTAAACGACAAGTGGCAGGCACAGTGTGGCGTGCATACCATTTGCATTTGCAGAGAATCGGGAAAGAAATCAAGAATTGGCTGGCTGATGACGATGCCAAGACGTATTTATTCCGAAAGTGCGTCGCTCTGGGATTTTTTTTTTAAAAACATAATTAAAAAAAATACTTTTACCAAACTAACATGATTACTTTTTTTTTACAAAAACTATAAGAATCGAATTGCCAATTCGGTCTGCTTGGTTTTTTTTTTTGGAACCGAATTGGCAATTCAGTCCCGGCTGATTTCACAGCGTTTCATGACCAACACCGCAGAAAATCTAAAAATGAGGCTGGATCGAGTTGCCAACTCGGTCCCCCTATTTTGAATTGATATTGAGTCAAACTATTGGATGATTCATGTTCCCCTATTTTATATTGTCTGATATGGGAGGGGATTATGTCCAAAGCCATTTGGACTGCATCATCGTCCAAAGCATTTTTTGTCCATCCAATTAAGTTTATATTTTAACTTGTTGAGATTGTAAATGGACTCCACTTAAACTTACAAAGAAATAATTTATCTTTCCTTATTTGCTGTGTAACCTAAACACAAGAAAATAAAAAAATTCCTGTGTCGTACTACCGTCTCTCCTACTTGTGCATGAGAACAAAACAAAGATGAGATACAGATCACAAATGGTTGTGCTCTTTTTGAAGAAATGCAGAAAACTTGAACATGCAAAAGTTTCAACTGGATCTCCGTTTACTGAGGTACTGGATCTAGTACCTAATATATATTTAATGCACTTCCTTTTTAAATTTGAACGATTTTAATACTCTTTGATACGATCAGATATGAAAAAATTATCATACGGTGAAGTACTGAAGTGGCTATTGTACGAGTTATGGTCCGAAGCCGTTTGGACTAATTCCGCTCCCGTCTGATATTGGTACAATCTGCGACAAAAACGCTTTCCTGGCCGAATTGAACTTCCCCTATTTTATATTGTTCTGACCGAATGGCCTTGGGACAATGGAATCAAACTATTAAATGGTCTTGGGACCTAATTGCCAATTCAGTCCGGGTTAAAAAATTTCTAGACCGAACTAGCAATTCAGTCTGGGCTATCTGAACCGAGTTGCCAATTCAATTCAAGAGCTATTACACGAAAGGCCACACCGAGAAATTGCGGAAATTGTGAAATTCAATTGGACCGAATTGTCAATTCGGTCCGAAGAAAAAAAATGCCATAAGACCGAATTGGCAGTTCGGTTCTTATAGTTTTTGTAAAAAAAAAAACAGTAATCATGTTGTTTCTCTAAAATTAATATTTTAATTATGTTTTATAAAAAAAATCCGTCGCTCTGCGTACTGCTACTGCATGCGTAGACGCGGAATAAAGAAAAGATGGCTAGTCAAGTCAAAGTCAGGCGACGACTCAGCAAATGAGCCAAGCATCAAGCACCGTGCTTTGCGGATCAGGGTCCAAAGTCCAAAAGGAACAGGGTGTGAACCGTGGACTCCCATGCGCCTAGGGCCCTACACATGAGACATGACATGACTCCCCTCTCACCGCTCTCCACTGCGGAATTCAGATCACCCTCGGTACCGTAATAGAAAATCTTTTACAATTACTTGATCTGGACCGTTTTTTTTTTAACTTGGCACGAATCTCAAAGCCCAATAATACTGTCCCCTCCGTCAGCTCGAATCCCAAAGCGGCTGAGAGTTAATCTCAAACTGTAAAGTGAAGGAAATCTTTTACGGTACCGGAGAGGATATTTACCCCTCCACCGCGTTCATATATTTTCTTTTTTCAAAAAATTTATTTTTACAAATTTATAACCAACATAGATTATAGATGAAAATGAATAAATAATTTAGCTTATTATTTCGTCTCCATTAATTTCTATCTGAGGTGTAAATTAACTTGTTTGCTAAAATCATAACTGCTATTGCAAGTTTGGAACTGAGAACTAATTAACAGTTTTTTCGTTTTTTGTAGTTAAGGTATGTTGCAACTTTTAAAAAATACTGAGATCGAATTAATGGTTTTGTCTGAGTAGATATTTCAATAGAACTGAATCATTTGGTTCGGTCCCATCTATTTGATAAAAAAAAAAAATCAATCCATCCATTTTCAAATAATTTATTCTTAATTTTCTATAAATAAATAATTTTGGATTTTTTGACCACATTTTTGCCAACCTCTTTTATTTTTCAAAATAATGGAAAGTTAAAAAAAAAAAAAAATAGTTGATTGAATGAAATGTTGTTCGGCCAAAAGATAACATGGACACATCACATGGTGGGTGTGGTAGAGATATTTGCTCGCTGCCTAAAATAACAATTGAAGTTTCAGGTCTTCAAAAGAGATTAGAAAATATGTTGGAGGGTTAATTGAGTGGACAATTCTAGGAATGGGGACAACAAACGTGCAAGGTTTTGACCTTCTCTCGACAAATTGAAGACATTTTGTGAAATAAAAGGAAATAAGCGGAACAAGGAGGTGCTTACTAATTAGTTATTTTTTGGTTTGACGCAACTTGATAATAAATGAGGAGTGAGTCTATGGTACTATGCATAGCACGAATTAGTTCGTACTACGGAGTCATATTTTCATTTAAATACTCTAATGGTCTATCGGAACCGTTCAACGTGATATCCACATGAATATGTATTGCAGATTAAATTTTATATTTTTTCGAATTTGTTCACTATATTTTAAAATAGGTAGAAAATCAATTGATCTGAAAATTCTGGACCATCCAAAAATAGTGATTTTCTACCTATCTAAAAAAATAGTAAAAAAAATTCTAAAAAATAGAAAATTTAGCCCACATGTATATTCTCATATGGAATCATATTGAACGGTTCAGATCGACCGTTAAGATTTTATAAACGAAAATGTTAATCTGTAGTATAGACCAATCCGTGCTATGCATAATACCATAGACTCATATGAGTGTGCATCTTTTTCTTATGCCATATCTTTCCCTCTTAACTCTTAATCAAGTCTCCTCCCACTTGTGGAGTGGGCCGCTAAAAGGCCTTTATTATTGGAATGGGCCTAATTAATGCCCTGAACAAATTCTTTCTAGAATGTTTGATTACAAAAAAAAAAAAAATGCCACCTTGCCAGGCCAGCAGCCATTCTGCAATTGAGGTCTTTATGCAACTCAGAATTAATGATTTAGTTTCAGTAATTTTCAGAAGTTGCAGTGTCTCTTAGCCATAAAAAATCCGAAAAGTACTAGAACTAAACTATTGATTCGGTCTCAAATTTCTAGTAGAAGCTGTGAATTTAGTGTATAAATTAGTTTACGTTTGACATAGAAATTAATGAAACTGAAGTATTGTTTGAGATATAAATCAGTTAGTTTAAATCAGCCGACAATATATGTATCATGGTTCTTATTTAGACTAAACTGATTTAGACTGTTGGATTCAGATTAATTTAACGTGAAAGCAAAAAAAAAAAAAATTAATTTAACCAAAACTTATACTTTACGAAGTGTTAGAATCGTTATATTGGTCAAATTGTTGGATCGAAAATAATAAATTTTAAAATTAAGTATTAATAAATTTAATTGAACTGCAGGAATATATGGTCCCGAATTTCTAAATTTCTGCTCTTTCTGGATAAATACATTTAGATAAGTTTCTCTAAATTAGTGCATTTAAAATGTTGAAACTGATTTGGTGTAACCACATCGAATTTCTGAATCGATTATGTTCGCACTTCTTCACAAAACAGAGAGAGTAAGAGAGAGAAATCGATCGAGGACATGTTAGTCGGTACTAGCACTCCAACATGCAGTTGGTTTTCAACTTGATCTCGTAGATACCGTAGAGACGTAACTTTTGTTGTTGTTGCGTACATCTGACACGAGTACGGCAAAGAAGACAATTTAGGTTTGATTTAGCAGGATGTCAGAAATAGTAAGCTATGCTTGGCAGGCTATATTAAGATCTCACTACTACAAAAAAAGAGATTATACACGGACAATAAAGGAAGAGCTACACGGATTTCCTACCGTGTTTAAATCGAGGGTGTACGATTAGTTCAATAACTACACACGGACTTTTGGCCGTGTGCAATTTTAAAGATTCTACACGTATAACTTCACAAACAGCCGTGTACAAAGACCAGAATGTGTCGCGCTCCATTTACCGAGCTACACGGATATTACCTAAAAAACCGTGTACGATTCTTTTTGTACACGGACTTTTAACTAAAAAACCGTGTAGCTTGACTCTTTCTACATGGACATTTAGTTAAATGTCCGTGTAGCTCTCCTCTTTCTACACGGACATTTAACTAAATGACCGTGTAGCTATCTTTTTTTCTACACGGACTTTAGTTAAATGTCTGTGTAGAAAGTACATTTTTTTTTTTTTGTATTTTTTGTTTTTCGGCTAGCCTCCAGTTTTGCTAGCCATTTTTGTTACAGAACTATATATTCCAGATTTTCCAGATTTCATATAACAAGAAATCCATATTTTCCATATTAGCAATAAATCCATATTAGCAAGAAATTCATATTTTTCAGATTAGCCAGAAATCCATATGCAATAAATTATACAATATTCATATACACCAAATTATACAAAATTATGCAAATCCATATCGAGGATTACAAAATTCCATGGCAAACCACCTTGCCCACATGCACCTGCACATCGTCGATCTGATCCCAAGAGTAATGATCTTGCTTTGTCACATTCTACAAAATTATAATTTTATAATAGTTAGTATTTCAGAAAAGGTAGATATCAATTGCTTATTATATAGGAAATTCATATGAAGTACATACCGCTTTTGGGAATTCGAATTGTATTCTTTCGACAAAGTCAAACATGAATATCATCGTGTAATAAGCGCATTCCCAACCCTCCTTCTGTTGCGGGCTCTGAAATTTACATTTAGCGGCATTTGTTAGAATGACAATAATTTTTTTAACAAGATATGAAATTTCTAACTCATAAAGTGTGCTCACCAACATGTACTTCCAATTCAACTTGCTTTTCTTGCCCGGGCCCGTGCTATCTGATCCTCCCTCTTTAATATATTTCACAAAAGCCCTTACAAAAGTAAGTGAATGTAATTAGCAATTTTATAATTTGATATGATTGAAAGAAATGCAAACCTATAGAATTATTATTGCTTACTTATTCACAAAAGGCAAGATAACTTTGCACTTGGCAGCTGCGGTCCTTCCTTTTGGCTTACAAGAATCAATAATTATGCCCATACTTAAGTACGGCACAATGAGAATCGTGCACCAATGTTTGCTGTTGGATCGAGGAGAAGAATTATAGTACTTTAGCATATAAAAGTCACACGAGTATTTGCTATGATTGATGGTGTGATTTAATTCCTTTATACAATTCTTTAATTAAAATATAAACAACAAATAAGTTAAGATTAGAACTAACCCCTCGTGGTATGGCATGAGAATGAATTTCTTCTCCTCCGCCTTAGCACGATGCATCGCAGAACACATGTACTCGATAGCCATATCCGGATAATATGTCGCTGCCGTAGAACTCACTTTCTCGGGGTCCAGAAACATGCACAAATTCTTCTGCTCAACCATCTCATCACAGTTTTGGACTAGCTTCCTGAAAACTCATCATATTGTAATTAGAATATATATTTGAGTTCTATACAATAATGAAAATATTTTAATATCACTAACATGAGGAAAATGGTGATGTGTGAAACATCGAGCCATTTGTCGGATGACGAGTGGTGGAAGAGGTCCTTGAAGTCTCTGAACGACAGCAGGAGCTCCCTGCCTTCGTGTAGAAACATCTCAGGTGGGACAGGGATGACGATAGCCTCCATGCCGTCGGGCGCCGTCATCAAGTAGTCGTGGAGAAGGCGCAAATCATTGGGCAAACGGCTGTATTCTTCTTCTGTGACCATAGGACGGGGCGGTGATTGTGGCGCGTCAGGCGCGATGTCGCAAGCCACCTCCTGACGTACCGGTGAGAGAGCCGTACCGGTAACATCATCTCCTCGTGTCTGTATCAAGTTATAGATGTATTATTCTAGTATTTCAAAAAGAATGAGTTGAATGTAACAAAATAAATGAATTTTTTTATGAATTACCTGATCCAAAACAATCTGACTCTTGGGCCATTGGACAAATGACATCCGTGCGTCATCAAGCACAACCGCGTCGTCGGTAGGGACAGGAAGGGGTACGCGCTGCCATCCATCCACGACTAACTCAACCTGCACGCATGCATGGTCGGGTCTTAGCTGAGTATTGTGTACACTTTTGGCGAGTGGATGTACAACGCCCTTAGCAACGATCATAGAAACACTGCCATTCCGCAGGACGAGGTCGCATGCTCTGGGATCCTGCAAATTTATAGGAAAGTTGTTTATTCTAGTGATGCGATATTGTCCAACAAGGTTGCAAACAGGTTTTAAATACCTTTAGATTATGAAGAAGTATTGATTACCTTGAGATTATCCAAATCGTCTAAGGCGCCCCACGTGCCGGATGCTTGACTACTTCGCCGAATTCCCGGCGAAATGGGAGGTGGTTGCTCGGATGGCTGCGTAGTTGCTGATCTAATTTGTGTCAACATTGCTTCCATCTCAGCAAACCTTACGTCGTACTCTTTGCTCACCTCCGCGCGTATCTGCGCAACTATCTCGTCTTTGTTTACCTTGGCACGAGATTTTCTTCGAGGTTTCTCTCCCTCCACACGGAACACCTCCTTCCAGCCCCTGTAGACCCCTACACCCCTTACTCGACCCGGGTGTTCTGGATTCTCGAGCGCCGCGGACAAGGAATTATTTTGTCGTTCGACACTCCGGGCACCCGAGTTGACCTCCTCCTCCACTTCCAACTGTTCAAGTAGAAGAATTAGTTAAAGCAAAAGAACAATTGACGTACTTTCGGAGTTATAAATGACTCTTACCATTCTTTGAGCCACGCTTTGCAACTCCGTTGGGAGTACTATCCTCCCGTCAGCGGTTACCTCGGCTCTACCCATGACCCAATCTTTGCCCCTAGGATTTTGGATCCTAACCACGGGTGAGTCAGAATCCTTGTTCGCATCCAGGACTTTCCTCCATTCTGCCGACTTACCCTCGTAACCACCTGACCCTAGATGGTGTGGATACTTGTTAAAGGCAACGGTCCTCCTGCCTTTATCACTCTTTGCCTTCACAGAAACAAGACAATAACGATCAGTTAGTTTTAGAAAGATAAGTACAAATCGAGAAAGAATAAGCATAAATTTGGCACGAGTTAGATACCTGGAACTCTTCAGTAGACTTCAAAACTTGATACGCATCCCAGTCCTCTTGTTTTAGCCATTTGTAGTAGCCGACCGGATTTTTCCCTTTCTCCATGAACTCCGTCTTCAACGTGCTCTTGTATTGCTTCCATCCATTGTTCATAATCTTCAACGTCTTATTCTTTGGAACATCACTCTGGATGTTCCATTGAGCCTGATTGACACAAAAATTTAGTGTATTTAAATATAGATCATACATAAGTGAAAATTCAAGAGAAGAGTTGTTAGGCACTTTACCTTCACCGTGTTCCAGCACTCGTCCTTCACCTCTTTCTCGAAATGATCCCATCTCTCAACAAGGATACTCGCATTTTGTTTCACGAAGCTCGTACACCAATTTGAGTATTTCTGCCGTTCTGGTCCCTGCGCACGCCCGTCTTCTGTGAACCAGATTTTGGAATGGGTCTGCTCAGAATGGCTCGTGCACATTGTAGGCCCTCTTCTCCTTCTTTCTGACGAGGCAGTAGCTTGCTGCTCCTCTTCTTCCATCATATCCTCGTACTCATTTTCATTCGACATGGTGCTGCATGAAATTAAAGATCAAATCATTTGACATATAACCTAGATTAATCAACCAACTTTTGACATATAACCTATATTCATCAAGAGATTAATCAATCACTTGTTGACATATATCCTAGATTATTTGAATTAACCTACAATAATTATGGTACAAGCACAATGTATTCAAGCACAAATTAACCTAAAATAACCTAGGTTATATGCTAAAATTATGGTACAAGTACAATGTCAACAAGTACAATGCTAAAATAACCTAGGTTATATGCTAAAATAACCTAGGTTATATTCAAGCACAATGCTGAAATTATGGTACAAGCACAATAATTATGGTACAAGCACAATGTATTCAAGCACAAATTAACCTAAAATAACCTAGGTTATATGCTAACGGGTTCAATACTAATCATGTCTAACGGGTTCAATACTAATCATACACGGTTGAGAGAGAGAGAGCTAACCAATAAGAAAAATAACAAATACCAACCATGTCTAACGGGTTCAAACCCAATAAGAAAAATAACGAGAGAGAGAGAGCTAACCACGGGTGAGAGAGACCACTGGTTAGAGAGAGAGAGACCGAGGTGGTGAGGCGGCGAGGCGGGGAGGCGGTGAAGAGGGGCTCAGCAAAATCTTCTCTGTGAGGGTTTTTGAAACTGATGTTTATTCTCTTTTCGGACTTGTGAAAATTTTGGAAGAGAAGGATTTCGAATAATAGTGTTTTTCTCATTATACACGGACTTTTAACTTAAAAGACCGTGTACAAAGATCTTTATACACGGACTTTACTCTAAAGGCCGTGTGCAAATACCATTTCTACACGGACGTATAGCTAAAAGGCCGTGTAGCTCTCTACCCTTTCTACACGGACGTATAGCTAAAAGGCCGTGTAGCTCTCTACCCTTTCTACACGGACTATTAGCTAAATGTCCGTGTATAAATTGGTCCGACAGGTGGGTCCCAGGTTCAGTAAAGTTCTCTGAATGGTTGCGGGCCGCAATACTTCATAAAGTTGTTTGACAATTTTAACTAATATTTATTTTAACTAATATTAAATGTTTGATAAAGTTGAACATAATATTTTAAACATAATATTTTCATTAAACATAATCCTTCCTTAAATATTTTAACTAATATTAAATATTTTAACTAATATTTAGTGAAAACTAATATTTTAACTAATATTTATTTTATTTTATTATTAAATGTTTTAACTAATATTTTCAAAAACTAATACTAATATTTGATAATATTATAAGCATTAAACATAATCCTTCATTATAAGCATTAAACTAATATTTGATAATATTTGATAATATTTGATAATACTATTACTACATTATGCTTTTTTCTTTTTTTCCCTCTTTTTTTTTATTTTTTTATTTGATATATTACAAGCTAAAGTTGCAATATTAAAAGCTACACGGTCTTAAACAAAATAAATATTACACATTATGCTTTTTTTTTTCCTTTTTCTCCTTTTTTCCACTATTTGAACGGTACCCTCGGCCCATAATCCTTCATTGTGGTCGGACCGCATGTAGTCAGCTTCGTCTACCCCTTCAAGTGTTGCTACCTCAGTTTGCACATCGGTACAAAATGGAGGTACTTCGTCGAACTGGTCGTACTCTTCTTCATCGACGACATTTTCTACCCCGACAATCCTTCTTTTTCCGGATAGGACGACGCTCAACCTGGCATCACTCGGGTCAGTGGCATAAAAGACTTGGGTGGCTTGCTTGGCGAGTATAAACGGATCATCAACATGCCCAACCCTGTTTAAATCAACGAGTGTGAACCCGTCGTTATCAACTTTAACACCTCGGTCTTCGACCCATTGACACCGAAACACGGGAATGCTCAGGCGAGGACTGTAAATGAGCTCCCAAATTTCTTGAATAACGCCATAATATGACTTTGATGCTATTACAGCCCGGCCATCTCCGGATCTACTGAATTCTTGAGAGGTCGCCACCAACGTCACCCCACTGTTTTGCATCGTGCTCTTATCACTCTGGGATTTAGTATAAAATGTATATCCGTTAATCTCGTATCCTTGGAATGTTCTAACAACAATTTGGGGTCCTGCGCCAAGTAGTTTAACAATTTCAGGTACGGGGTGTGACTGCACTCTTTCTTTCAGCCATCCTATAAAAGAACGATTATGCTCGTTAGTAAGCCACTTCTGACTCCTCGTGTAGTTTTGTTGTTGAAGGATTGTCATGTGCTCATCTATATAGGGAGCAACATCTGTCATGTGTTGTAGTACAATAAAATGTGCCTTTTGTAGTTCATTTAGATCAGCAACTACGGCTCTCAACCCAATTGTCCCGACTCCTTGGAGCCTTCCCTCGTATCGAGATTTTGGAACGCCAATAGGATCCACACTGGTCAAGTAGTTGGTGCAAAAATCAACCACCTCCTCCGTAGAATATCCTTCTATAATGCTGCCTTCGGGTCGATGTCGGTTCCTTACGTATTTTTTCAAGATGCCCATGTATCTCTCGAATGGATACATATACCGAAGGAACACGGGACCACAAATCTTAATTTCTCTCACAAGATGAACAACAAGGTGAACCATGACATCGAAAAAAGATGGCGGAAAATACATCTCAAGTTGGCAAAGAGTAACGACGACCTCCTTTTGCAAAGAGTCCAATTTTAGAGGGTCTATCACTTTGGAATTTATTGCATTGAAGAAAGAACAAAGCTTCGTAATGGTTTGACGAACGTGCTTTGGTAAAATTCCCCGAATTGCAACCGGAATTATATGTGTCAGTAAAACATGACAGTCGTGAGATTTCAGACCGACCAGTTTCAAGTCCTTCATCGACACCAACTTCTTAATATTCGAAGAATATCCTGATCGGACTTTTATACCATTGAGGCATTCACAGAAGCTTGTTTTCTCTTTCTTTGACATTGTGCACAGTGCGGGGGGTAGGTATGTGCGCTTCCCTTTCTCCTGCGGTGCGAGCTCGGGTCGTATTCCCATCTCTACCATGTCTTTTCTCACTTTAATACCATCTTTCGTCTTCCCCGGAATGTTCAATAATAAACCAATTAAACTGTCACAGACATTTTTTTCGACATGCATGACATCTAGGCAATGCCTCACTTCTAAATATTTCCAGTACGGTAGCTCCCAAAATATGGACCTCTTTTTCCAAATATTCTTCGGTAGTGCTTTGGCGCATTTTCCAAAAACAACATCAATGTTTTTTACCCGTTCGAAGACACTCTCCCCGTCTAATGGATTACGAGCCACTCCAAGCTCAATTTTCCCGTTGAATGCCATCTTCTTCTTACGATATGGGTGATTAATAGGAAGAAACCTACGATGCCCCATGAATACATTCTTTTGACAATTTTTCAACCTCAGTACCTGCGTGTCATCTTCACAGATCAGGCACGCTTTTGCTCCTTTACAAGTGTAACCCGACAAATTCCCGTACGCGGGAAAATCATTTACGGTGCAAAACACCATGGCCCGCAAGGTAAAGGTCTCTTTCATATACGCATCCCACACCGGGACGCCATCACGCCACAATTTTCGGAGGTCCTCGATTAATGGTGCGAGATATACATCTATGTCATTTCCGGGTTGTCTGGGTCCTTGGATTAGTAATGACATCATTATATATCTGCGTTTCATGCACAACCAAGGAGGAAGATTGTAGATGCATAAAAGAACTGGCCAAGTACTGTGCCGACTGCTCATACTTCCAAACGGACTCATCCATCTGAGCTCACCACAATCCTAAGGTTCCGCGGTTCAGAACCAAATTCTTTGAAATGTCTGTCAATGTTTCTCCATTGAGGAGAATCAGCCGGGTGCCTTAGTTTACCGTCATTTTTGCGCTCTTCTTCGTGCCAGCGCAATAATTTTGCATCTTTGGGATTCGCAAACAACCATTTGAATCTCGGTATTATCGGCAAATACCACAACACCTTAGCCGGAGGTCGGCCACTTGTGTCCTCGTTACAATCATCAGTGTCCTGGTCCTTACGACGTTTATATCGTGAAACACCGCATTTAGGACAGACATGCATGGCCTCGTACTCGTTACGATACAATACACAGTCATTCGGACATGCATGTATTCTTTCGATCTTCAACCCCATTGGACATATCAACTTCTTTGCCTGATATGTTGTACCGGGTAACTCGTTGTTATCTGGGAGCATTTCTCCTAAAAGCTGTAATAAGGACGTGAAACTCTTATCGCTCCAACCATTGTCTGCTTTTAAGTTTAATAATTTCAACACAGCTGACAGTTTTGTAAATTTGGTACACCCGGGATACAACGGCTTCTTAGATTCATTAGACAAATTTTGAAATTTATCATAATTTTTATCACTAATTTCATCTTCCACATCACGTAACATATCCTCCAAATTTTCAGTAAACTCGTGTTCTACATTTTCATCAAAATTCCTCTCCATCTCATCATCGTCATTTTCGGGTTCGACGTTAATATCAGAATATTCGGCACTCTCATAATCCTCGTTCCAATCAAGTTCAAAATTATCAGAAATTCCAACATTCTCATCATTCAATTCACGATTACAATCCTTATTGGCACTACTACTTTCCCCAAATTTCTCACCATGCATGAACCAACATGTATATCTCTTCTTAAATCCCCGACAAATCAAATGAGCTCTAATTTCTTCGATGTCCAAAAATCTTAATAAATTTTTACAATCTTTACAAGGACATAAAATGTCTTCTTTTTTTTATTCACTCTATAACTCTCAGCAAATTTTATAAACTCATCAACGCGAACCAAATATTCTTCACTGTCACATCGCATTTCATACATCCAGCTTCGATCCATCTGTAAATTAAATTAAAAAAATGATTTGATCAATTAATCATGCATGGTCAACATTCTCCTTCGTGTACAAAATTTTGGGCTTACAAAGGGCCGGTTTACAATCCTAACCCACTCTTTGAATATTATGTCTCATATGTGAACACATATTAGCGAGATTTAATTAGTATTTGAGAAAAATTCGGCAGCATTTCCCCTTAACTCCCCAAGTATGCGTACGAACCACATACTCGTAGGAGCAATAAGGGAAAATACTGTCGAACTTTCCTCAAATACTAATTAAATCCCGCTAATATGTGTTCACATCCTAAATGAGACATAATATTCAAAGAGCAGTCCCAAAACGGGGACTATCCAAAATTAATCCCTATTGGATTAATTTTGAACGGGCATGGACCTAAAAGCATCTAATGGTCGGTTATTGGACCACAATACGTACACTAATTAATTACATCTAAAATTAAGAATTCAAGAATGCATGAAATGACCTAATTAAATAAGCCTAAATAACAGAAAATTAGAGAAAGAAAATGATTTAAATACATATTACTAACCTTAGAAAGATGGAGAGGAGAAAATACAAACTTAATTCAAAGATCTCAGATCTCAGCTGCTGGCCTCGATCAATTCGCAGAAATAAAAAGCTCAGTTCGAGATGTATGAACTAAAAACTTGATCAAAACGGCGCTCTAGGAAGGGAAGATAATAAAACCCTACACTATTATACACGGCTATTTAGTTATATATCCGTGTAGCTCTCCACCTATTTCTACACGGCTTTTTAGTTATAAATCCGTGTACAATTATAAGATTTATACACGGCTATATATCAAAAAACCGTGTGTAATGTTCCTACACGGCTTTGTATTAAAAGTCCGTGTAGCTCTCTCAATTATTTGCACACACACTTATTTACACACGGATTTGTGGTTTCTAATAAACCGTGTAGCTCTCTCTAATAATTCGACACTGATTGTTAACTAATTATCCGTGTAGAAATCGTTCAGATCTTTTGAACTCATATTTGGTACACTGTTTTTAATATAATTGCCAAATCCGTGTACAATGTGCAGTGTACAAAATCAGTTTTTGTAGTAGTGAGAGGGAAGAATTTAGTATTTAGTATAGGGTATTTTACGAGATGTCATTTATATGTTTCTTTTTTTAGAAAGGTAAAATGTGCTTACCAATATGTTTGAAATGTATAGGGTATTCAACAGATTTGCACATTTTATCAAATAAAAATGTTAGAGCGAATCTTAATGCAGATTAAACAGTTATGATATGATATTACATCGCTCTCGATTACTTGCTTAATCGTTTGAAACTAGAACCCTGAGATAAGTATGTCATTTTTAAGAATTCAACAACAGAAAGGTCATCAGCTCGTACCCGGGAAACAAATACATATTGTCTGCTTGGTTTACAAATCCCATTTTACCAGCATCTGCTTCACATTAAGAAAAGAGTGATTACGTGTATGAATATAAGAAAATTGTTACATCAAGATATATGGAGATATCATACCCAAAAGACATAATTGAAAGGACTTCCACTTGCAAATATTGCATGTTCCCTGACGAACTTAAATACATCACCAGGGTGCATTCAGATGATTCCAAGCAACATAGATCAATTTGTAAATATAATTTGAAGTTACTAATTTTTCTGGATATGACAATATATTGCTGTCAGCTTTCAACTGTGACAATTAGCAAATTCAGGCAAATTAAGCCAGAATTTAACAAAATGTACTTGTATTAGCTATCAAATGCAAGTAAATATATATAGTCTACAAAATGTACTTGCACCCGAATAGTATGGCAACAACAAATTTCCAAAAAATTCTAAAATTGTTTAAAATGGAACTACTACAAAAATAGAATTTTCTAACGCCCATTTTCTAACTGTTGAAGCTGATCTTAGTCTGAAACCGTTAGTATAAATAATTCATGTCATTTTGGTAAATAAGTCAATCTTTTTTCTAATGGTTCTTGAGAAAAAAATAGAAATTGTAGACTTTTTTCTTTCGAAAAAAAAACGATCCTTCTTTTAACAGTTCTTGTATTTGAGCCGCTAGAAATTATTTATATTAGTATACTATCTGTTAGGACAGACTCACCTTTAAAAAAAATTAATTTTATTTTTTTTTCTTTCAAACAAAATTTTTTATTGTTCTGTCGGTACATTCTGTTAACCGTTTATTTCAACGTTCCAAGTATTTACAGCGTTGCTCATGAGAACATCACCATCTGTTCAATAAAGATGTGAGTTGGTATTGATCAACCATACATTGACGGCTCATGTGACAGTAAAGATCCAAATATTATTTCATCTGCTCTTACCTTACTTGAATTTCCCCTTTTTAAGCTACTTATCTAATTCTTTACATGGTATAAGCTGAAGCTTGATACCATGCACAAATCAAACTTATGTTTTTGTAAGTGTTCAGGAAGCCACTTGTGCTTTCTCTTTGTAATGATCCTCTAGAGATACTTGCCAAAGGTACAGGTGACTGGTACCATGGTTCAAAGTTTCAAACAGCATGTCCTTGGAGGAAACATGGGTACCAGTCTTGCACTCTATAATACCAAAATTCACTATCTAACACGACACAATATTATCCTGAGAAAACCGAATTCTAGGCTCTTCTAATTAAAGAAAAAACATGGCTCAAATATTCTGGAAATTAAAAATTTTAAATAATTCTATGGAATCAAGGTCACCATTAAAAGCCACAGCCGCGAAAGAGGTAGAAAAGGTTGTAGAATAAGACTGCGGCCCAATTTGTTTGTTAAACTTGTTTTAATGTGGGCCTAAAAACAAGCAATCGGCCCAATTTGGATGTGTAGGAATAATTTTGGCAATTTTTTAGCCGAAGGATATTTGTTTTTGTTTTCCATGATGTATTCTGCCCAACAAATATATTTACGTCCTTACAAATCAAAGAAGAGCATTAACTGGTACAGTATAGCTTCTATACATTTTAATCTATGTTGCATGGATACGGGTATTGTATCGGGTACGGCGATACGATAATTTTTAAAAATCTAGAATACGATACGTCTATTATATATATTATTTTTTATTATTTTATATATGATATTTAGATAATCAAAACTTAAATCAAATTTGTATAAAAAATAAAGACATAACATAAGAATATATTAAATACTATAGTTACTAGAATATGTCACAAATAAAACTTTGGTGTAGTGGTTAAAGGTTTTGACTCTCAACAGGGAAGCCCCAGTTCGATTCACACGCGGGGCAGAAAAAAAAAGTCCATTTGCGCTAGTGTAGGCACGGCTCACAGGTGCGGACGCGGTTCACCATATCCACACGTATCCAGCCGTATCCACCTGTTTCAACAGAGTATTGGCGACCGTATTGGCCGAGTAAGGATAAGCCACGTAGGCAGATACGCCAGCTAGCGTATCGGATACGTATCAGTGCCGTATCGGACGCATATCGGTATCCGATACGTGTCCGATACCGATACGGCGCCTAAACTGACGTATCCGTGCATCATAGGTTTTAATCAACCCTCTTAATCTGTCACGCTCTTAATATACTACAAGAAAAACAGGCTTTTGCGGCATTTAAAAATACCACTAAAAGGCAGAATAAACGCCTCCATTGACTTTTAGTGACTTTCTCTAAAATGCTACAGATTGGAGAGTCGGGAAAGGCCTTTTCCGACGTTTCAAGACCTTTTTGCCAGTGTTTAAGAAATGCCATCCCAAGTTAGATATCCCGGCATTTGGACGTGCCTGGAATTATATTACCGGCGTTTATAGGGTTTTCACCAGCGCTTCGGAAACACCGCCAAAAGTCATAAATTTCCAGCATTAATTTATAGGTCTTCTCCCGGCGTTTGGAGGCTTTTCCACCGTTTGGAAAGCGTCGTCCGAAATTTTCCTTTTACGGCGTTTCCGAAATGCCATAAAAAGTCTTCATACATTAAAAAAAAATCATCCCTTCTCCGACATTTTTGAAACGCCATCAAAAGTCTTGGCATATAATAAACAATTATGCATAAAGCCAGTATAATGAAAATGAATACAATTTTCGTACATTCAAATTACCAACACAAATCTAATTATTAGTTAATGTACACAACAACAGAGAGCTTTTGCCACACTTAAATCAAACAAATCAGAAATGACATCAGCTCGTACCCGGGAAACCAATTAGCAAATTCAGGCAAATTAAGCCAGAATTTAACAAAATGTACTTGTATTAGCTATCAAATGCAAGTAAATATAGTCTGCATTTACTATTTTTTTTTGTTAACTAAGCTTAGCTCCAAAGCAGGTACAATAAAACAAAAGAAAAAAAAAAGAAAAAAAAAGAGAGAATAAAAGATGGATATATGAAAGAAGTAAAAAGATACATATTTCTTTAAGAAGCACTGCATCTGGATCAAAAGGTGATCGATTATATACACAGAGCACATCTTGTTGAATCCGACGAAAACCATCATCGGCCACCGCAGGATCATCTGTGTTGAAAATAAAACTGAATAGCGGAAGCATACCTTAATCCTTGACTGTCTTGTGTGTGAGAGCGCTATCACCGATTCGGATCTTTCAGAATATCAAGGCTTTTTAGAGAATTCTCTTTGTTTCTCCTTTCTCCAAAGTCTCTCATAATTCTCTCTAATGGGATAAGAGAAATGAATCTAGAATTGTCTTGTATTCTGGGGACCAAATCATAATATACAGTCCAAGAGACCCTTGGCTGTCTAATGTGGTAATTATTCAATTTAACCCATCATAAAATTGAATATTACCTCTTAAGTTCTACACATTAAAGGTCCACACCCTATATGACACATTAATGTTCATAAATTATATAACGCATATGACCACTTTTAATTGAGCATAAAATTGACAGTATACAATACAAATTTAATTTTACATATTAGTCCAATGTTAAATTAATTATCCAACAATCTCCCACTTGGACTATATGTGAAATCTTATAATTTGGTATTGTTAATAACCGTAGTGAGCTCAACTTTTCTGTCATTACCAAAATGTGTCCCGAACAATTCCATCCATCAATTATATTAATATAGGATCAAAGCAGTTTTTTTTGCCACATTTATTCGTAACTCAACCAACAATGGTCACACATATTGACATAACCAAATGACATGAATCATGATGTGGATGTGTAGCATGAAAATTTCACGTAATGTGACCATAACGTGCCTATTTTCAACTGGTGCACCCTTAAATGAGATCAACCTTAATAGAGTCAGAATGTGAATAAACTGAAACTTTATTTCCGCAGAAATATCCTTAAACTTTAAAAAAATGAAAACCACATATGTCATAAAGCATAATTACAAACTCCCACTAAAATCTGAATATCCTCAAAAAATTGAAGAACTTTAATTTGACATGACACCCATACGAGCAGCATGCTCATGAAACCTTTTGGGTGACAATCCTTTAATATACAGCTGCAATCACGGAGTTTGTGTCATTATGCTCAATAGACAACTCTCCATTCTGAACTCTTTCATTTACAACTAAGAACTTGATCTATATTCTTTGACCTTTGTCAAGTTTCTATTATTGGAATATAAAACTGTCGGGTTATTGTCACAAAATCACTTAAATGGTATTTAATTCCTATTCACTTTTGCAGCCATGGGACAAAATTTCACAGTTATATTCTCCAATTAGATACCTCATACACATGTTATAACATGCTTTATTGCATCTACCAAAATCAAAATCAGTATACCAAATGATCTCAAACTTTTCTGATATTCGATATGTAAGTATGTAGTTTTTATTTTTCATAAAAATAACACAAGACCATTTTGGCTGCTATCTTATGGTCTGCTTCTGAATTACTTTAATATCAATTTAGCATTCTAATTATGTATGCACTATCTAGACACGTACAAACTTCAGCATACTTCAGACTTTCTACTACCGAAACATAGGAAATCTTCTATATTAATTTCTTAAAATCATTCTTAGAGCACTGATTAAGACTAAACTCGTCTCCCTTATTTATAGATATATCTCTTGGTTTATTTTAATGCATGACATCTTGTAAACCTTTACGGTATAGTTCTTTTGTAACAACCTGAGAATACATCGAGATTGCTCTTTATATATTTCTATACCTAACACAAAAGATGCATCATCAAGATCTTTCATTTTAAAAAAAATTCTTAAATAGAAATCTCTTGATGTTAAGCAACAAACCTATATCGTTACTGGCAAGCAATATGTCACTGACATATAAAACCAAGAAAGTAACCTTACTCCCACATGAGTTATGGTATATGCATTCATCGACCAAATTCATCTCAAAACCAAACGAGATGATCACTTGATGAATTTTGAATATCATTGTCGATAATATACTTGATTGAGTTCATAGATGGATTTTCTGAATTTGCAAATCATATGCTTTAGATCTTATGACTCAAAATGTTATGGTCACACCATATAAATCATATCATCAATACTACTATTGAGAAATGACATCTTAACATATATCTAATGTAACTCAAGATATAAAATGCACCTTTAATGTCATTATTATCATGAAAGACTTTCAAAGTAACCGAAGAGAAAGTCTTTTTATATCCAATATCATTTTTCTATGTGAAGCCATATGCGACAAGACATACTTTGTATTGCTCCTACATTGTCATTCAAATTCTATTAAAACCATTGAATTTTGTACCTTATGACAAATGAGCAATATCACAAATATCTTAGCCTTTCATGAACTTCATCTCCATATCATGACATCTACCCACTTTACCTAGTGGATATTCTTAATGACACGTGTTTTTGAGATGCTGAAGTTTGCTCTTCGTATTATCATCGATTATTGTGTCTTGAACATAACCAGGATCAAAATCCTAAATAATGCCAATAACACCTGTGAGAATATTTACTTATTCCTCATCGAAGATAAAATCCTTGAACCGTATTCCCCCCCGCAAACTCAACATCTTCAAAGAACTTTTGCATTTTTCTTCCAAAAAAAAAAATCGACCTTGTTGTGGGATCATAAAACGTTAACATTTTAATTAAGAATATAAGCTGCAATCTTAAGTCCTTATTTCCAAAGTAATAAAGAAATATAATGTTCACCTGAACCGTCATATCTACTATTGTATAGAACATGACAGTTAAAGCTGACACTTGAAATCCTTATGTTGAGTTGATTCTCAATGCCAGCCTTATAATTTTGAACACATCCAAAAACTATGTTTTCTCATAAATATGATAAATATAGCCATAGCTAAAATATTTGTCTATGAACATAATAAAATAATGTACTTTTTTCTAACATCCATAAGAAAATGGTCCATTTATATCTGAATTTTATTAGTTTCAAGACATCCTGAGACTTGTTGACTATAAATCTCCTCAAATTGGTTCGTTTTATCTTAATACAATCAACACAAATATCAAAATATGTGTTATCCAAATGCTCGAGAATTCTATTCTGAAACAAGTCTTTATCTCCATCTGGAGATATAACTGAACACTTGTGCCATAATGCAACCAAAATTCTCATTGTTTTACTTTTATTAACAATTCAAGTACTTAAATGCAAGGACTCATTATATGAAGCAATTATGTCTTTGAAATTTAGATTATTATAATAAAAAAAAACTTAGATCCAACCGATTTTAAATCATGAAACAAACCAAAATTTCTATTTCTAGAATAACAAGTAAATCCATACTTGTACATAGCAAAAATAGAAATTAAGTTGCGTCCAAAAGACAAAACTATTAATGTTTCATTGAGATTCAAATAAAATCTAATCTTAAATAATAATCTAACTTTTTAATTGCTTCAACTTTAATATTCTCGTCGTCGCCAACATAGATGTATCTTTCACCATCACTAGGCTACGACTACTCAAACAACCTTGTATAGACACACTGATGTGAGTTATTACATTAGAATTTATCCACCATATGTGTCTAAGTATCAAAGTTAAATTAACCTCAAAACAAACCATATTAATAAGCATACTTTTCTTGACATGCAAAGCAGACAAGTACTAAATTGCTTAATTCTTTATACTTTTCAACAATTTAAAAGAAACAACTACTACCATCCGGTTAACCGATTTCTTTTGTTGTTCCTATTGAGGTGTTGTATATCCAGCTACCATATTCTTATGTTTTATCTGTATTCCTTTGACTTTATACCTTATTGAAAATTTGATTTGTCAAGATCGTATCAACTTGAACTATTCGTTCTTAATAAATATATTTTCAATAGTCGAAAGGAATTCATAAGTCTTAACCAAATTATTCGTAAAAGTACTCCTAAATGCTTCTAGAATATTTCTTTATTATGATCACATGACACATGCGATTTGAATTCTCCTACTTTCTTTCTCTCTCCCTCTTAAATCAGAGGTACTCATAACCATAAGTATTGGAGAAGTAATCCTTAACGCAATGTCAAGATTCATAATTATAAGAACTAACAATAAGTTCTATTTTCATTCCCTTAATTTGATGCTAGAATTGATATTAACTAAAATTATAACAATAAACAAACACTACATACTCATTAAATATCCATATATAATAATAAATTCAAATAAAGGTAAACCCCATTACCTCAAGATACCGGTTCCATTAATAAGTTGTCTTTGGACTAAAATATTAACTTCTTATAATATCTTGGCGTAGTAATCAAACACTGATAATTAAGTAACATGTCGAACAATTAACTTTCCTTTGGGCCGATTAAATTGATTACACGTTAAAAACCAAACAATCATCACTGCACTTATTACCACAAGGCGCACATGCAACTTTAATAAATATTGGTCTTCCTTTGGACCGACGAATATTTACACCCATTACATGCACACAATAAAACCTTTTATATTTTAAAATAAATTAATTTCAAAAGAAGAGCTCACTTTGGCGAGGTGTGATTGAAACCAATCTATTTTAAAATATATAACCTTAATACATTTTATTCAAACTTAATATTATATCCAAAATCTAAAATTACAGTTTAAACATAAATCTAAATCCATCCTTAATTTATTAAGAATCAAATATATATGTTTTCTCTTTTGATTCTCGATTGCCATGTGAATTTAGTTCAACTGTAATTAACTTAATTATTATGCTATACTGAAAATATACATATGTAGTGGTATCTCAGTTCACAGCGTACTTAGATTTTTACATCTTATCACCAATAATAAAGGTGTATCTAAATCCATTTTCTTTCGCTGAGTAATTCTCTATTCCACTCATAAATGTATATTTTACCATGATATAATTTAAAATCTAAATTCATCTCAACTTTAATAAGAATCAAATACAATTTTTTCTTATTTTGATTCTCTATTTCCATGTGAATTTAGATTAAATATAATCATCTTGATCTTAAATTAAACTATACTGAAGGCTTAAACCGTACTTTATATAAACTATAGGCATAACTAAATAATTTAATTAATATCATAGGCCATAAATAAAAAAAATTCAATTGATCAATTGGTCTTGCCTACTGAGAAAATTTTCTCGCTCGGTCAAACCTCACATTAACACGTGGGTTTTGCACGGTTCACCAAAAAATATATTCTATCGGGGACTCTTTGGTCCACGCGCGGTGTACAACAAAACAACGCGCTGAGGCACTAAATATCGCGCACTGCACGATTCCTTTCACGCGCGATAATGGAACGCGGTGTATGCGCGGCTCATCACGACCAGACGTTTTTATGAGCTGTTTCTGAACCGATTGGTCGCGAAACTTGTTATGTGCTGGTTAGACTCGGTCTATACGCGGTTCATGCGTCTAACATAGATAAAAATGGCGATTTCAAGGTTCTGGACAGAATTTCAAGGACAAAATTAACCAGATTAACAAATCTAAAATTGCCAATTAATCAGAAATTCAATTATATATCATAACTGTACCGAAAAATACAGAATACTTCTTTCAAACATAGAGCGGCTCTGTTACCACTTGTTGAATCCGACGAAAACCATCATCGGCCACCGCAGGATCATCTGTGTTGAAAATAAAACTGAATAGCGGAAGCGTACCTTAATCCTTGACTGTCTTGTGTGTGAGAGCGCCATCACCGATTCGGATCTTCCAGAATATCAAGGCTTTTTAGAGAATTCCCTTTGTTTCTGCTTTCTCCAAAGTCTCTCATAATTCTCTTTAATGAGATAAGAGAAATGAATCTAGAATTGCCTTGTATTCTGGAGACCAAATCATAATATACAGCCCAAGAGACCCATGGCTGTCTTATGTGGTAATTATTCAATTTAACCCATCATAAAATTGAATATTACCTCTTAAGTTCTACACATTAAAGGTCCACACCCTATATGACACATTAATGCTCATAAATTATATAACGCATATGATCACTTTTAATTGAGCATAAAATTGACAGTATACAATACAAATTTATTTTTACATATTAGTCCAATATAAAATTAATTATCCAACACATCTGTCTATATTACATCAAAGATGCCATGCATAAGAAGACAAGTTATAAGCACGAGTACATGATACATTATTTTCCGTTGACTGCATTATAAAATTGCATCTATTTGCGTCCATCTTTAACCCAATCATTTTGTCCCATTCAAGCCTCGACCTCCTTAGCTACCAACTGAGTGGTACCAAAGGTTCTTATTACATGTTTTCCCTTAAAAGATTATAGTTTCAAATTTGCCTTAAAAAATGATGAAAAGTTAAATTATAAACTGGTTGGCTCAAAAGGTTAGAATGACGGGACAACAAATTTATCAAGACATCTAAGGGTAAGGCATTTTGACATTTAGGTGTAAGTTTTGATTTTATAATTACGAGGAGATGAAATATTGTTATTGCAAAATGTTGTGTTTATTACAAATTTCTAGTCTCTATTATACAAAGTTATCTAACGGTAAGTTTAATATTGTACCATTGGTACTTCTACAGTGTATCCAACGGCGGATTAAAAAAGGAATTGGGGTAGGCAAGTGCCTACCCGTACATTTGAATTTTTATTTTCGATCCAGTACTAATTGTTTAGAGTGCCTACTCCTGGCCTGAGCTAGTCTGATTCTTGAATCGATTCCTTCCGTACTTTGGTCGATTTTGCGTATTTTGTTTTTTTATGACTGTGATTTTCTATTTCGTAAATAGAATGAAGAAGAAAAAGAGAACAAGATATGTCTGACGGTGGGACTTATCATTACAATCCTAAGGAAATGGGTTGGCTGAACTTTTTGGACATTTTATTATTCAATACATATATTTTGGTTAAATTTTTATCTAAGTTTTTACTTCAATTTGCTAATTTGCTAAGAACAGTCTCACTTTGAACTTTGCCAAACGAATTTTTAATTAGCATAGAAAAAATATTTCAATACGTGTCAATCGGTTTCATGATTATAACATATTTTTTAATAAACATAGTTATAGGGACTGAGTAGCAATTATGTACCTGATAAGTTAATGGGTTTGAACCCGATTAGCTATTTAAACCCAATTACTGCCGTACCTGATAGAAATTCTGGATCTACCCCTGAGTGTACCATTGGGTACTACTCCTATTTTATGCCTATTGTTGCCTTTTTTTTTTCTAAATAAACAAAAGAGCTTATGCTATGCTTGATCTAAGTCACTCGACCAATGATGAATGATTGGTGAAGACATCCTCGACTACTTCATTATTTTTAGCACTCCACCTTAAGCTAGGAATGTAAATATCGTACAATCCTAACTTGCTTGAAATATTATCAAATTGTTTCAGATCCAATACTTTAGTGAAGACATCCGCTAATTGCTCTCCACTTCTTACAAACGATGTCTCTTTTTCCTTAGCTTGGACTTTCTCTCTAATAAAGTGACAATCCACTTGTATATGTTTCGTTCTTTCATGAAATACCAGATTTGATATGGTATGTCAAGTGGAGTTATTGTCGCAATACATTTTCATAGGTTGGTCAACTTCGATGTCCATGTCTTTGAGTAGTTGTTTAATCCATACTAGCTCACTTGCGGTGGATGACATGGCTCGATATTCTGCCTTCGCGCTAGATCGTGCCAAGACATTTTGTTTCTTACTTTTCTATATGACTAAATTTTTGCCTACTGATTGGCGAAAACATGTCAGCTAATCAAATTTATAACCCAGTTTTCTATACGAGTCAGATTAGAAGTGCATAATCCTATCAAGTAGTATAATCGGGTGTCGATTCTTAGAGAATATGGTTTAAGGTTTTGAACAATTAAATCTCAACCATTCGAAAGTCTAGACAAAATATGGAATTTAAGAGTTGTTGGTTTGATCTTTGGATTTGGCAAAAATTAAAGGTAAATAAAATAAATAGGATAGTGATGTGAATTTCTAGGGTTTTGGCTTACCATTGCTACTCAATCTATTTTAATATGGTCTCATTTGATGTTGGTTTTCAGATGTTGTTTGAAGGTTTCTAGTCCAATTTAGTGACTTCCGCTTTCGCATCGACACAGCCACCCTACTTATCAAGAGATCCGATTAAGGCTTGTCTTAATTGGTGCAAGGAGTTCTGTGATTAGCCCAATGATTTCAGACTTCACTTAACTAGGTTTTTCACCCTACTTTCTGATTCTAGTGGGTGTCCTCATGGTGAAACAAGACAATGCGACATTCATCTGCGAATGCCAAGACTCTCATGTATACTTTTGTTGGTACAACTAATGGTATCTCCTACTAAGGTCTCATCCACTAGTCTAGTATTTTTATTCTCCTTGTCTTAACTTGGTTAGCCTAATAGGACTATCTTTCCATGTGTGAACATTACATGACGGCCTAGACTAACAAAAAAAATTAAGTAAGAATGAACATAAAGCGCAAAAGTAATTAAACAACAAAAGACTAAATAATAATCGAATAAAATATATCAAAACATCATGAGTAACAAATGTTGTTGTAAGCAATCCTCTGTGTTGTTTGACTAATTTGCAAAACATATAATCATTGAATTTTACAGTTTCTCTGTTTGAGATGTATGCAGGTTTATTAGTTACGACCAAAAGTCAAAGTAAGTCAACTATTCATATCATGACAAGTTGGCGTAACAAGTCGCGTCCGAAGGTTAAAGAAAGTCAAAGTGCATATATATCATGACAAGTCAGAACGTGACAAGCTGCACAAGATAATCTATTGCATAATCTCCTCGAGCTACAAGGAATGATTTGATAAATATTATCTGATGGAAGATTAACACGAGTGATTTGGAATGGCGGATATTGGTGAGATGCTAAATCATGAAGATTCCGAAAGACCATATGAAGATCAAGATCATGAAGATTATGAAGATCATACTTTACATTTTGCGTTGTTATTTGTATTTATAACCAAAAGTACAGTAAAGTAGATATGAGATTGAGACCACTCAAATCTAGCCGTTGTTTGGCTGGATGTCAAATTCAAGATTCAAATTACACGTAACAAGTCTTAATGGAAAATTAAATTGTCTGTGGGAAAGAATAAGTTATGTTATTATATGTGATGATTTTATTAAAAACTGAAATTTGTTATATATATAAAATATGCTACTCTCTACTCAGGTATATATATATATATATATATATATATATATATATATATATATATATATATATATATATATATATATATATATATATATATAGGACAGTGCTACGGTGCTACGCGTAGCATAAAGGCCTCCGTGCTACGGCTCAATTTTTTAGTTTTCAAAATCCTAACAGTCGATCCGAACAGTTCAACATGATCTCCATATGAATATGTACTTGCAAACCAAATTTTACATTTTTTAGAATTTTTTTTATTATTTATTAAGCCACTTTGAAAAAACACTAATTTGTACACAATAGTAAACTTTTCTGGACCATTGGATCAGTGATTTTCAAAGTGGCTTAATAAATAGTAAAAAAATTCTAAAAAATGTAAAATTTGGTTAGCAAGTACATATTCATATGGAGATCATGTTGAACGGTTCGGATCGACCGTTACGATTTTGAAAACTCAAAAATTGAGCCGTAGCACGGAGGGGCTCTATGCTACGCGTAGCATATTAATTAGCAAAATCCATATATATATATATATATATATATATGTGTGTACATATATATATATACATATATATATATATATATATACATATATATATATAATTTCAGTGCTATTTATGATCCAAACGAACAAATGAAATTCCAAATACCTCATTCCAACAAAACTTATCCTTCGTAATATGAGATGGTTTTTTTTTTTCTTTTAGCAAGTATATTTAATTGCTAAAATCCAGCTTCAAAAAAAAAAAACGCATATATGTTGTCTGGATTGTGTAGATTTCCCTGTAGGAGGTTTCGTAATTATTGTTTTCAAGTGAAACTGAGATATATGACTTTGGGTTGGAATTAATGTTCCAAATAGCGAATCAGGACCACTAAAAGAAGCCCAATTGGTGGCCATCAGGGCCCACAGAACATTTACTAATTTTTCATATTAGCCCAGAGAAGCCCATAATAATTTATTTTCATTGAGCCCAGCGTCTGACCTAATTAGTTAATAGTCCAACTATAAAATAAGAAACCCATTTTCATACGTAGAATTTCCTTGTTGTATTTGATAGACTTCTGACCTAACTCAGGATTTTCCGAATTCATATAACAAATGACATACTCTATTTCTTTGAATTAAAAGAAATATCAAGGAAAGGAAACCAATTTCCTCCGTGACAGTTAGGGGTGGCAAAAAAAAAATCGTAACTCGTGAATCGATCATAACTCGCATGCATTTGACTTGCTCGCTAACAGCTTGTTCGTTAGTGGACTGAGCTGTTAACGAACTATCTCGTCACTAGCTCGGTCCAGAAATAACGAGTTTGAGGTGGAGTTTGAGTTGTGCGCTAGTTCGCTCGTGAGCTGGCGAGCCAGCTCAGTTCAGGTATGAATTGTGAATTTGTATAAATTTGTGTGAATTTGGTATGCATGAATTTATTTTGTGAACTATGTTTGTTTGAATTTGTGGATTTGATATTTTAGTTTGTATGAATTTAGTTACAAACTTAATTTATGGCAGTTGATTTGCTTAGTTGTACTTGCATTTGTTTGAATTTGTGGAATCACTTGCATTAGCCCAAATGTTTTGTAATCGGTTCTCTAGCCTTTTTTTTTTTTTTGTATAAATTTAAATGAACGGACATGATTCATTTGAGTTTTTAGATTTATGTTCAGCAACCCATAAAGTTCGTTCGGTATGACAGATAGAGATTTGGATTGTAATTTTCAAAACTCCTTTTAATTACAAGTAAGGATTACGAATATCAAACAGAAATTAAAGATTTATTATCAATTTTGTAATTTACATATTTTATTATTATGAAATACAATTCCAATTAGAATATTGTAGTCCAATGATAAGGCTTATATCGTATCTGTCAGTATCATCTTAGCAGTTTGAGAAGATTTCCACATATAATTGCTGGTTCAAATTAAATTTTGTCCATTGCAGATCAAAATTCTACGCATTGTCAAGTCCTCTTGTTATTTTTTTCTATGATTTCATTTTCTTTGTTACCTCTGGTCAAAGTGAAGTTTCAGTAGGATTGTCTTTTTGGCAACATATCAACAAGTTTATTTGAATGTTTTGTAGCTTAACAGCGAGATTTTAGATGGATTAGTTGACTCAAGTTGTTGGTCTCTCTCCTTGGGATAGGAATTGGGTGGCAAGGGATTGGTCTGAATTTTTTTCTCAAAAATTAGTCTAAGCCTCTGAGACTGAAAATGAGCATATACCATAGCTTAGTGGAATCAAATTTGGAAAAAAAAAATTTGGATATAATCAGAAGTTAACAATGTAATGATTTGTAGTTTACTTAAATTTATTTTTACATCATAATTAAATTGACAATCACATGAACGGAACCTAAAGAATTAGGTTAAACTAATTTTAACTATTTCAAAATTTTGTGTGTTGTAGAGAATCACTGACAGTGATCACAATACTACAAAAAACACATTTACTATTGCCCATTTACTATCAAATGTTCTTTGGCACGGATGGTGTTTGTAATCAGGAGCAGAGCTGTAATTACTCGAAACTTTTTACCGACTGTTTGGGTTTAACCAACCGATGGCATTGATGGGCCTCTCCTTTGCCATCGGTTATGTTTATCCTACTGTTGGTTTTGAGTGTTTATGCAATATCGGTTGGGTTACTGGCTCGATGGTGTAGAGGTGGTGATTTGTACTATCAGTGATGTCAAATGAGCCATCAGTATTAGGTTGATCAATACCAACTTTGGTCTTTTTGAACTGATGGCTATGTTCTCAGAGGTAACGCTATAAATACTTAGAACTTAGATTTTAGTATAAACCAACTTCTCCATGCATTCAACTGATGGTTATGTATTGTGTAATTAAGTTTAGAGATATATTGTGCAATTACAATGAGATAATTATTTAATAACATACATAATACCAACTCAATAATAGCAAATTAACTAAAGATTATACACAGTTCTTAAAAACAAACCGTGTATGGTTTCCAAAATAATACACGGATTGTCTTGTAGAAACTGTGTATATAACCTTAGTTATTATACACGATAACTGTGACTATGTAGAAATTACCATTTTCAGCGTCATTTTTTTGGAAGTCTGACATGGTTCGCTTATAGGAACTATGTACAATGTACCGATCTTTTCATACACGACACTCATTGACACAGTTGTGGAACCATGTGCCATTAGCTTTTCGGACAATGTACAGTCGTGTTTCTGTAGTATTGTATAATGACTAATCTTTTGACTAAGTACTGGTTACGAATAAAAACATGTTGATAATAATAGTGCCGTATTAAATCATTCAACTACAATATGTCATCCAAGCATCACCACCTCAATTTTGGATTCAACTGAAATGATTTGCCATTCTGCCACAGCAGATCGAACGAGCAGTCAAGATAGAAACGAACGGTCTAAATCTTTTGTGGAAAAGTCTCAATAACTGCAAATGAGCGGGATGTAAAAAAAGTAGAAAACCTGATCAGTGGACCCAACATTTTCGCGGGTAATGTATCCATATCCGCTACAATTGATGGTGTATAGTAGAGGCTGAAATCAAGATCCAAAGTATTCGATTAATTGAGAGATCAAACTGATTTAAAGTGCACCTACTCGGGAGATATTTAGTTGGACCATTCTCATGAGTTGAGTAACTCATTTAACTCACGAGTTTGTTAAAAACTCGAGTTGAGTAACTCATTTAACTCACGAGTTGAGTTCGAGTTGGACTCAGCTCGCTCATTAATTACAATTTGGACTCGGTTGAGTACCTGCGCCCGATGAGAAATACGACTTTGTATTTTTGTATATTTTTTATGTATGTAGAGTTAAATCTTATCACATATATTTTTGCTAAAAATATACACAAGATTGTATTATTACTTGCCTCATGCATAGAGTTAAATCTTATCAAAATTAAATGTCGGCATCGATCATTGATTATGGCAACTAGCTAGTCAAGAGATGATAACCTTAATTGCATCAAACCCATTTTTTATTAATAGCAAACTAAATAAAAAATATCGAAATAGAAGTAGGTTTCTAGAAAATTTTGAAATATTAGAAGAACGGGATGGTTTATTCCGTCCGAACCATCCTGTCCAGCTAATTTAATCACTAATCACGCAAAAACTCTAAAAAAAAAAAAAAATCTAGACGGGATAGTTCATTCCGTCCAGTATTGTTCTTAATTTTTTTTCTTCTTCTTTCATAGTTCTTCTAACCCACCCACCCCCCCCCCCCCCCCCCCCCAAAAAAAAAAAATGAACAGTACTAGACAGGATGTATTATCACGTCCAAGAATTTTTTTTAAATAATGAGTTTGTGTGGTTAGAGACACAATTATCTGGACGTGATGGATGAGATAAACCATCATGTTCTTCCTATATTTCGAAATTCCACCAAATCCTACCCTATTTCTATATATTATTTATTTATTTTCTATTAATAAAAATTAGGTCAAATACCTGCCTAGCATCAAATTTTCAATGATTTTCATTTTTTGTTCTCTGAATATGTAGTGATAACTGTGCAAGCAATAGTGTGGCGAACCATATATATATATATATATATATATATATATATATATATATATTATATATATATTTTTTAGATATACTGTAGTAATGGTTGAAAACCTACAAATGTGTGCGTGTGGCCGCTACAACGTGCCATGCGTGTGCATGTGCGTGTGCGATCTTAATGGGTATAGTTATTTATTGTTATGCTAACAACACAGAATGTCAAACGCTTAGCGCCACATACTCCTGCTCCGAATGAAGCAAAATAATGTATTTATATTTTTGTAGAAATGACACTAAAATTTTTCACTAGAAAAGCTTTATTTATATAAGTAAATTTTGATATTTAAACACTTATTTTTCCTACAGGATCTTTTACTAATCAAAGCTTCAAGAAACGTGTAGCTTTCATCTGCAATTGTCATTAATAAAAGTACTACAGTCCATTCATCACTTGAACAATTTATGCGGTTGTCGGACAATCAAGAGGAGGTTTCACTGTGGAAAATTCAGCAAGAAAGCTAACGGTTCACTCAAAGAGAGCGATCAAATCTAGCGGTTCAGATGTGAGTATCAGTTTCCTACTATATCTAAGCAAGAAACTGCAAAAAACGCTCACTCAGTTCACATTAACTCTGTCCTATGGTATGTTTGGTTGGATTGAAAATAAGTTATTTTTAGAATTAGGTTATTCAGAATAGTCCATTCGATGTTTGGTTGAGTTAAAATAGCTAGAATTAATAGTGAATCCAAATTTTTGTTTTATTAGAATAAGTTATTTCTAAGAGTTTTAAAATTTAGTTATTCTAATAAGACAAACAATAATTATTCTTGATTTGACTATTCTAGCTATTATGTTTTACAATCAAACATACCCATATGGATAAAAAAAATTTAACAGATTAGTTTTGTCTTCTTGCAGTCCAAGGACTCTAGGATAAAAAAATGCTCTACATATGGAACTGTGCGCTGCATGAGGCAAAACTACTCTGTTAATATCTTCACCCGTGTTAAATCATTCCCACTTCTTTTTCTTTCAAATACACACAAATCCTGAACAAATCACCAAAAGAACCAATTATCACAACCCATTAGCAAATACCATCCCACCTCTCTCTCTCTCTCTTCCACCCTAATTAATGGCTTCTTTGAGAAGAAGCCCCTTGCTTTCTTCTATTATCTCTCTTTACCTCTTCTCTCTCCTATCCATGTCTACTTCAACAGACACCATCACCTCCAACTCATCTCTCTCAGGCACCAACCAAAAACTCATCTCTGCTCAAAAGCAGTTTGCACTTGGTTTCTACCAGCCTCCCAATTCCTCCTACTGGTACATATCCATCTGGTACAATACCATCTCCGTGCAAACATCTGTCTTCATAGCCAACCGAAACGCACCGCTCACCGACCCCGCCACTTCCCAGTTCACCATTGGTTCCGATGGTAACTTGGTCTTGCTTAACGGGTCCTAAAACTGAAGTATGGTCAACTAATGTTACTGGTATAAACCCGTTAAACAAAACCGAAGCAGTGTTGATGATAGTGGAAACCTCATGTTGAGATATGTGTCAAATACATCTAATGTATTGTGGCAGAGTATCGACAACCCAACCGACACGTGGTTACCGGGCGTAAATTGGGTCTCAATAAACACTGGTATTAGCCAAAGGTTGATTTCTTGGAAGAGTTGGCTGATCCAGCTGAAGGTATATACTCTTTATTATTAGACCCAATGGTACAGCCAATTTGTCATACAGTGGAAACAAGACTAAACAATACTGGACCAGTGGTCCCTGGAGTGATTTCACAGAGAATTTTCACTTTACTCCCGGAAATGACCGGCAAGTTGGAGAATTACATATACAATTTCACTTATGTGAGCAACCAAGGAGGAGAATTACTTCATCTACTGGATGAAACCTGAAGCCAATCTGATATCGAGAACTGTATTGGATCATAATGGCCAAATCAAAGAACTAAGTTGGGTAGGCACAGAATGGTTCAGTTCCTGGGCTCAGCCAACGGCATATTTGTGATGTGTACGCGCTCTGTGGGCCCTACGGTCAGTTGCAATGGGAATGAATTGCCGTATTGTAATTGTTTACATGGGTTTTCACAAAGTCTAAGACCAATTACAGTTTAGAGGATTATAGTGGTGGGTGTGTGAGAAATACAAAATTACAATGCGAAATCGGCAATCTGACTAAGGTACAACAAGATAATTCTATGTTTGGATAACATGAAATACCCGCAACAATTTCCAAAGTATACAAGTTAATAGTGCACACGAGTGCGAGTCGGCTTGTTTGAAAAATTGTTCCTGCTCAGCTTATTCGTACCAGAGCGGTGTGCAATTTGTGGTATGGTGGTTTGTGAATCTCCAAGATGGATATAGTGGAAGTGATCCAGCTGGTACGCTTTATCTCAGGTTGGCTGCATCAGAATTTACTGCGAGTAAAAGTCACACAGGTTTAATTATTGGTGTAGTTATAGGCGGCATAATTGTTGTGCTTTTTTGTATCAAAGTTGTTCTGGTGGTAATGAAGAGAAAGAGAGATCAGAGGAGAGCTCGATTGTTAAAGGATTTCAGAGGTACCTTAATTGCATTTCAGTACGATGATTTGCAATTTGTTAGTAAGAACTTCTCTGAGAAATTGGGTGGAGGTGCATTCGGTTCGGTTTATAAGGGGTATTTACCTGATTCAACTGCTATTGCTATTAAGAAGTTAGATGGTTTTCACCAAGGCGAGAAGCAATTTAGGGCTGAGGTCAGCACAATTGGTACAATCCAGCATGTTAACTTAGTTCGCCTCATCGGGTTTTTGTGCTAAGCCTCCCATAGGCTACTGGTTATGAGTACATGCCTAAGAGCTCTCTTGATGTGCAATTATTTAATTGCAGAGATGCGATACTAAATTGGAACACTCGGTACCAAATTGCGCTTGGTACAGCAAGAGGGTTAGCGTACCTACATGAAAAATGTCGGGATTGCATCATTCATTGTGACATTAAACCTGAGAACATCCTCTTGGATGACAGTTTGGTGCCAAAAGTTGCAGATTTCGGATTATCAAAGCTTTTAGGTCGGGATTTTAGTAGGGTTTTGACGACCATGAGAGGCACCAGAGGTTACCTAGCGCCAGAGTGGATAACAGGCGTACCGATTACTCCTAAAGCTGATGTTTTATAGCTACGGCAAGATGCTTTTTGAGCTAATATCTGGCCATAGAAACAACTCTGATCAGTGGAATAGCGGTTCATCGGATTCGGATTTCTTCCCTACTTTTGCTGCTAGAAAACTAATTGAGGGCGATGTTCGGACACTTTTGGATCAAAATTGAATGGAGATGCACCGATTGAAGAGATTGAAAGAACATGTAAGGTGGCATGCTGGTGCATACAAGATGACGAGACCGCTAGGCCGACAATGGGACAAGTGGTGCAAATTTTAGAAGGTATTTTGGAGGTTAACACGCCGCCGATGCGATGTCACTTAGAGTTATGGGGGGAGAGCCCTGATTATATCAATTTCTACTCGGATATTTCTAATGGTGCATCTTTGAAGACCCAAAGCAACACCTCAACTACCAGTGAATCTAGTTCACTAGTTAAAAACTCGGGCTGAATTCGTCTAATTTATCTTATTCAAGTTCTAGAGTTGGACTGTGATAATTAAGTTATTGCATTATATGTATTATTCGTCTAATTGAGGATGATTATTTAGATATCAATTAGCGATGTCAATTGTAGAGTCCATGAGAGGATTACGTTAATATTTAATTGAATATTCGCAAAAAAGCCCTATGCTTTTCGTAATAAATATTTTTCGAATTATGTTATCAAAGCTAAAATATTATTTCATCTGCTCTTTCCTTACTTGAATTTCCCCATTTTTAAGCTACTTATCTAATTCTTTACATGGTATAAGCTGAAGCTTGATACCATGCACAAATCACACTTGTGTTTTTGTAAGTGTTCAGAAAGCCACTTGTGCTTTCTCTTTGTAATGATCCTCTAAAGATACTTGCCAAAGGTACAGGTGACTGGTACCATGGTTCAAAGTTTCAAACAGCATGTCGTGGAGGAAACATGGGTACCAGTCTTGCACTCTATAATACCAAAATTCACTATCTAACAAGATTCTAGGCTCTTCTAATTAAAGACAAAACATGGCTCAAATATTCTGGAAATTAAAATTTTTAAATAATTCTTGGAAGCCACAGCCGAGAATGAGGTACAAAAGGTTGTAGAATAATACTGCGGCCCAATTTGTTTGTTAAACTTGTTTTAATGTGGGCCTAAAAACAAGCAATCAGCCGCAGAAATTTAATTAAGCCCTGTTTAGATTTGGATGTGTAGGAATAATTTTGGCAAATTTTTAGCCGAAGGATATTTGTTTTTTTTCCATGATGTATTCTGCCCAACAAATATAGTTACGTCCTTACAAATCAAAGAAGAGCATTAACTGGTACAGTATAGCTTCTATCCGTTTTAATCAACCCTCTTAATCTGTCACGCTCTTAATCTACTACAAGAAAAACAGGCTTTCCCGGCATTTAAAAATGCCACTAAAAGGCAGAATAAACGTCTCCATTGACTTTTTGTGACATTTCTCTAAATGCTGCAGATTGGAGAGTCGGGAAAGGCCTTTTCCGACGTTTCGAGACCTTTTTGCCGGTGTTTAAGAAACGCCATCCCAAGTTAGACATCCCGGCATTTGGACGCGCCTGGAATTATATTTCCGGCGTTTATAGGGTTTTTACCGGCGCTTCAGAAACGCCGCCAAAAGTCATAAATTTCCAGCATTAATTTATAGGTCTTCTTCCGGCATTTGGAGGCTTTTCTGCCGTTTGGAAAGCGTCGTTCGAAATTTGCCTTTTCCGGCGTTTCCGAAACGCCATAAACAGTCTTCATACATTAAAAAAAAATCATGCCTTTTCCGACATTTCTGAAACGCCGTCAAAAGTCTTGGCATATAATAAACAATTATGCATAAAGCCAGTACAAAGAAAATGAATATTATTTTCGTACATTAAAATTACCAACACAAATCTAATTATTAGTTAATGTACACAACAACAGAGAGCTTTTGCCACACTTAAATCAAACATATCAGAAAGGACATCAGCTCGTACCCGGGAAACCAATTAGCAAATTCAGGCAAATTAAGCCAGAATTTAACAAAATGTACTTGTATTGGCTATCAAATGCAAGTAAATATAGTCTGCATTTACTATTTTTTTTTTGTTAACTAAGCTGAGCTCCGAAGCAGGTACAATAAAACAAAAGAGAGAATAAAAGAGAGAATAAAAGATGGATATATGAAAGAAGTAAAAAGATACATATTTCTTTAAGAAACACTGCATCTGGATCAAAAGGTTGTCGATTATATATACAAAGCACATCTGTCTATATTACATCAAAGATGCCATGCATAAGAAGACAAGTTATAAGCACGAGTACATGATACATTATTTTCCGTTTGACTGCATTATAAAATTGCATCTATTTGCGTCCATCTTTAACCCAATCATTTTGTCCCATTCAAGCCTCGACCTCCTTAGCTACCAACTGAGTGGTACCGAAGATTCTTATTACATGTTTTCCCTTAAAAGATTCTAGTTTCAAATTTGACTTAAAAAATGATGAAAAGATAAATTATAAATTGGTGGCTCAAAAGGTTAATATTTTCACATAAATGACGGGACAACAAAATTATCAAGACATCTAAGGGGTAAGGCATTTTGACATTTAGGCGTAAGTGTTGATTTTATAATTACGAGGAGATGAAATCGCTACATCAGAGGGACCCTTCTGCATGCGACTGGCCAAATCGGTCACAGAAGAGTATGGCGTCGGTCGCAGAAGGGTAGAGCCCGTCGCAGATGACAAAAATCGGTCACAGAAGGCCCAGTCGCAGTTGCTCCGTCGCTGATGACCACCCCGCTGACATCACCGGTCGCTGAAGGGTAAGGCGTCGGTCGCAGATGACCCTATAGCGACTGATGAAATATGTCACTGATGTTATGTGCTGACGTGGTGGAAGACCATCAGAGACCAATTGGCCGATCGCTGATGTCCCAGAATCAGTCGCAGAAGGGTGATTTTTTTTTTGATATTTTTTTTTGTTATTTTTCTTTTCCCCAATTGGTACGAAACGTACCAAGCACTAAGCAATTTAAAAGGAATTCACAAGCAAATATACAATTTACTGTCGTCGTTCTCGACAAATATACAATTCACAAACAATTCACAAGCAATTCAAATATACAATATAAAGTATTGGTACGAAACGTACCAACCACCAAACAATTTAAAAGAAATTCAAAAACAATTTCAATTGGTACGTACGAAGCAGTTCACAAAACTACATAAACATGAAATATGTAAAGTACTACATAAACATTAAATATCTAATGTACGACATAAAAATAAAATATCTAAAGTACGACATACAAATCAAAACATCCTAAAACTAGTCATCTCTGATATCATCCCCGCTGTCATCCTGAGCATCGGGATGGTGCGAGCTAGAACCTCCCTGTGAAATATAACTAAATTTTTAGAGTTTACTGTTTAGGGTTTACAATTTTTTGGAGTTTACTGTTCCGTTAATTGATTTGCCATACTTGGTGTCCTTATTGGATTGAAACATACCCAAAAATCAAATTTCGTACCTAATGAGACGAAGAACGTCCCACGCTATGCCTCATTTCCTCCATGAATTGGTTGAGCTATGGTTGAAGCACGCCCAACATCTGACTTGAAATCGCATTTATGTCTTCTTGCCTGAGAGGAGGCGGTGCCAAAGAATATGATTGCGCTTGCGATTGTGATTGCGAAAAAGACGTATGCGGCCCACCTAGACGATACATCGATCTCGTCTTGCATGAAATATTAAATCAAAGATAATTAATTTTACGTTACAAAATTTAAATACAAATTTATAATTTTAAGTATGTGTATTTTACCTAGACACCGAGACCATAGTTATAGTTGTGAGCATTATTGTCTGTGTTGGCGTACCAGATGTATGCGTTAAAAAGGGGCCAAAGGGCTCGATCAGGCCCATATTTTGCGCTCATATCCCGATCGTAGTGTTCCTGCAAAATTTATAAAATAAAACAAAAATAAAGTATGTGCAACAAAGAATGAATATTAATATAAGATTGTTATGTTCTATTACCTGTGCCATTTTAACCTTCGCCGAAATAAATTGCCCCGTCTTCTTGCTGGTATGCGTCGGCGTGAACAGCTCGTCAGACCACCTAGGCTCGCGCTGGTTTTCATTCTCCTATTATGAATAAATATTTCAACACAAATAAAATTATCAAGGTTAGTTCGAGTAAACCGAAATTGAAATTAATTATTTTGATGAAATAAAACATCTTACGAATCTTTGTTTGTGAACCAGCATGTTCACTGAGCCCGTGGTTGCAAAGGAACCCTATTTTGTTGATTCTACTCGCTCCGCCTAGCAAACTCTTCGGTGCACCAATAGTTGCACAATTTGGGCCAGTTATTTGCCGTTATCCAATCATATGTGCTTGGCACCCCTCGGTGCTTCCACTCCAGAATGCTATCTCCATACCTATCTTTCGCTTCGTCTCTGCACTTGTTAAGTAGGTTTTGGAGAGCTTTGTTGGCTATGCTGGCGAAAGTCTTCCATGCCAGATCATGTCTTCACCTGGGGGAAACTGAAAGTGCTTCTGCATGTATCATTAAAAAGTCGTTGGTTAGCTTAAAAAGAGAAACAGTAGGTTGCCAATTTTAAAAAAGAGATTTTACTCACCAAAAACTCGGCCTTGACCTCTTTTTGTACTTCGTCAAGATAGTCATCAAATTTCGTGCACACGACAATAGTGGGTAATCTAGTTTCCGGAGGATTGTGAAAACATCCGCATTGTGAGATTATTTTGTTGGCATTTTTTGTCGCTTCCAACAAATCTTCAGCAAAAGATCTACAAATAAAATTAGTTTTAAAACAACTACAAATGGATAATGCTACATACTCAGAAATGCACAACAATTGAATGTACCTATAACCGACCCGACGAATCACTGATCTGTCCTCAAGCCTTTGCGGCGGCTGAATGTATGCATTTCGGCCGCACAGAGGGTGCTTGGATCCACTGGATGATGCCCCCTTTTCCTTACCCTTTCTGCTCGGCATACTTGCAATAAAGTTTGTAAAGGAATGACAAATTCAATTTAGGTAAAGCAAGTCAAACAAAAAATCCAGATCTATATTTTAGACCCTCCAGATATCATCAATTGATAACGGACCCTCTAAAGCAAGTCATAGAAGAAACACAAAATCAAATCAAGTGTTGCATCATCCATGCAACAGGACTTGTATACAGCCATACAAGCGGCATCTACATAGGCAGTTAGGACACAGGATTTATCTACTGATTAAAAATGGCTGATCCCAAACTATAACCTATCATTAAATACAGAAAATTTAAGTCCCTAAATACAGAATTTTTAGTCTTTGATCCTATTCAATCTGATTTTAACAGTTTGATCTTTAAATATGTTTTGCTTAAAACCTAACAGATGCATTAGTAAATGGCCTATTATATAAGTCATTGTTTAGATCACAGCAAAAAAATACATAATATAGGTACTCTGAATCAATATTGATTAAAATAATCATTAAATTATTGATTGAACGAGGCTAAGGACTTTATAGCAGCAAGAGGAGAACTTGAGTAGAACATTAAGATGGTCATCTCTGTAATATATTCTGTATATTACTTCACCTAACATTAGTTGCTCTTCTAAACTTTTGACAGGACAAAAAGCATATCCAGAATAACAGAACAAGGTAGCAATTTTATAACACAATGTCATGTCAGAATGACAAATAAATTGTAATGGTACAATCAAGAATTTTTCACAGATAACTTAATTACGTGTTGTTTTTCCACTTCCAGTTTCTCCAACAACAACTAAAGTGTCATTATTTTTCACTTCCTAGATACAAATCATCCAAATGAGTAAACAAAAGTAAAATAAATACATATACCATTGCTTTTGTAACAGCAAAGGCCAACAGTAATGCAATTAATTCTTGCAGAGATAACAGTAATGCAATTTCTTAACATAATTAGCTACAAACTATTATTTGATTACATTGGTAGTTAAGCATCAATTTACTCCAAATTTCACCAACAGTAATGCCTTCTAACTACGATTGGGTCGGGGACGGGGTCGGGTCGGGGTCGGGGTCTTCCAGCGGCGGGGGTCACACAGGCGGCAGAGTTGAGGCGGCGGAGTTCGGGCGGCGGGACAAATCGACGCGATTTTATTTTTTTATTTTTTGGCTAACCTAAAACGCGGGAGGATCAAAGGAGACAGAGAGAAGGATTAGCGCAGATTTTTTAGGGACACCCTTCAGTGACCGGGACATATCGGTCGCTGAAGGCTTTTGGCACCAATCACTGAAGGGTTCGTCGCCGAAAACAGTTTATTTTATTTATTTAGTTTGAGGGGGTCTTCAACCACCGGCAACCGGACCGGTCGCTGATACCGATCGCTGAAGACCTGTTTTGTTGTAGTGAATATTGTTATTGAAAAATGTTGTGTTTATTACAAATTTCTAGTCTCTATTTATACAAAGTTGTCTAACGGTAAGTTTAATATTGTACCATTGGTACTTTTATGGTGTATCCGACAGCGGATCCAAAAAGGAATTGGGGTAGGCAAGTGCTTACCCGTGCATTTGAATTTTTATTTTTGATCTAGTACTAATTGTTTAGAGTGCTTACCCCTGGCCTGAGCTAGTCTGATTCTTGAATCGATTCCTTCCGTGCTTTAGTCGATTTTGCGTATTTCATTTTTTTATGACTGCGATTCTCTATTTCATAAATAGAATGAAGAAGAAGAAGAGAACAAGAAATGTCTAACGGTGGGACCTATCATTACAATCCTAAGGAAATGGGTTGGCTGAACATTTTGGACATTTTATTATTCAATACTTATATTTCGGTTAAATTTTTATCTAAGTTTTAACTTCAATTTGCTAATTTGCTAAGAACAGTCCCACTTTGAACTGTGCCAAAAGAATTTTTAATTAGCATAGAAAAAATATTTCAATACGGTGTCAATCGGTTTCATGATTATAATATTTTTTTAATAAACATAGTTATAGGGACTGAGTTGCAATTATGTACCCGATAAGATAATGGGTTTGAACCCGATTAGCTATTTAAACCCAATTAGTGCCCTACCTTGATAGAAATTCTGAATCCGCCCCTGAGTGTACCATTGGGTACTACTCACTAGTACAAAAAAACCCTTCACTGACCCTTAACCACTAACTGTTTTAATATGTAACAGTCAGTGTAGAGACTACGTGGCAAAATCGTAAATAAGAATAACTTCAACACTGACTGTTCAATTGTAAACAACCGTCATTGAACTTACACTGACTGTTTTCTTAATAAAAGGGTCGGTGTAGGGTATTAGCAACACCAACCCTTCTTTTGAAAAACAGTCAGTGTTGATCAGTTCACCAACACTGACTGTTTTTTCAAAGAAGCGTCAATGTTGCTCATACCCTACACCGACCCTTTTATTAAGAAAACAGTCAGTGTTGAGCAGTTCACCAACACTGACTGTTTTTTGAGGGAAGCGTCAATGTTGCTCATACCCTACACCGATCCTTTTATTGAGAAAACAATCAGTGTTGAGCAGTTAACCAACAGTGACTGTTTTTTAATGAAAGCGTCAGTGTTGCTTATACCCTACAGCGACCCTTTTATTAATAAAACCATCAGTGTTGAGAAGTTCACCAACACTGACTGTTTTTTAAGGGAAGCGTCAGTGTTGCCTTACCCTACACCGACTTTTTGTTCAATTTAACAATCAGTGTTGCTCTCTGTTGTGTAAAAACAAATAAATTTCACTTGTATATTTAAAAATAAATTTTTAGAGATATATAACTATTTGAGAATAAAAATTTATGCATTGTGTATATTTTGTAAGATATTTAATAATTAAGTTTATTTGTTTAAATTGAATTTATAGATGCAATAAGTATTTTATTGTTGTAATTCATAAAATAGGATTGAAATTATATATGGTAAGATTGTTCGTTGTAGATGCAATAATTTTATTAATGAAGGAATGGAAAACCTAATACAACGTAAATTACTAATTAATTGTTTCATCGAAAAATTGCAATGCTTGTCTATTAGAATGAACATATTCTATTTAATAAGTATGATTAGTGAAATTTAGGCAATTAACATTAAATTTTGACTTTAATTTTAGAAAAATATATTGTAATGAAAATTATATTAGTAATATTTATGCAATAATTAATGTTATAAAATGTTTATTGCTTAATTAAATGATTTTGACACATTAAATTATATAGGATTACATGCATGTTGTATATATGACTCACATCTTCTATGCATGAACATGAAACATAAACTCTTGTTTCGTGAGTTAATGAAGACGCACGAGAATATATATGTCGTCCGTGGGTCGATCATAACTGTTTAACTTAAAGAGCACTGCATTTATTGTCTTGCATCCAAGTTTGATCAAAATTTGTTTTTAATTACCCATCCGCTAGT